>CM039505.1:17189466-17498615 GCA_022432975.1 Begonia masoniana | reverse complement strand
CTCTCCTTAACCTTATTAAAGTATTATACAAAAATTATGTTTGAAGATGTAATGATTAAACGGGTTGATGGAAAGCATCATGAAGGGTAAGTATGGAGGATTGCCTTTTGATGGTTTGTCTTCTTCTTCATCCTCCAAAACTAGAGAATCAAAGACTAAGCTCTACTCCTTACTCTAATCAATCTATCCATCACTATCTCTTAATCATGAGAGACTTACGAAAGGAAAGGAGACGAAAAGTATCCTCAATCCCGAAGAGAAATCAAAGTTAAGCAATGGAGAAGTGTTAGTACAACTTAAATAATAGTCCCTTTTGCTTATTCAAGAAATGGTTGAATTAACAATGTTATCGGGGATTAAAAGTATTGAAATAGCAATTTAAGGTTTAAAAATTGCTTTCAGCATTTTTGCCGGTTGATGTCTTGTTCAGTTGGCTGCCGAAGAAGAATGAACCCGAGAATCATCATCGCCGTACTGCTGGGGTCTTGTTTGGCGCTCTGCCTTCCTTTGTTCCCTTGCTTTCTTCTTCCCTATGTCTCTTTTCTCTCGCTTTTGCCTGTTTGTTTCTCTGGCAAAGGCTAGGCGGGTCAAACGAGGAAGGCATTATTAGTTTCCTCGAATTATGTGTTTTGGACTCACTAATGCTCCTGCAGCGTTTATGGACTTGATGAACCGTGTCTTCAGAGAGTATCTGGATAAGTTCGTTGTGGTGTTTATCGACGACATCTTGGTTTACTCTAAGACGAAGGAAGAGCACGAGGACCATCTGAGGATAGTTCTGAGCACGTTATGTCAGCATCATCTATATCCGAAGTTTTCAAAGTGCGAATTCTGGCTTGACAGAGTGACTTTTCTGGGCCATATTATATCCTAGGACGGAGTTTCTGTGGATCCGAGCAAGATTCAGGTGGTCAGAGATTGGCCACAGTCGAAGAACGTACGTGAGGTACGTGGATTTCTCGGATTGGCCGGTTATTATCGGAAGTTTATAGAGGGATTCTCGAAGATCGCACTTCCTCTTACACGATTGACTCGGAAGAGCGAGAAGTTTGTATGGTCGTCTACTTGTGATGACAGCTTTATGGAGTTAAAGCAGAGATTGACCACTGCCCCAGTACTGGCGCTACCTGATGAAGGTGTCAGGTACAGTGTTTATTGTGATGCATCGGGAGTGGGACTCGGTTGTGTATTGATGCAGGAGGGCAAGGTTATTTCTTATGCATCTCGGCAGCTGAAGCCGTATGAGCAGAACTACCCCACACACGACCTTGAGCTAGCAGCTGTGGTTTTCGCACTGAAGATATGGAGACATTACTTATATGGGCAGCAGTGCGAGATATTCTCCGACCACAAGAGTTTGAAGTACTTATTTACGCAGAAGGAGCTGAACATGCGACAGAGGCGATGGCTTGAGTTCGTCAATGATTACGATTTTGATATCAAGTACCACCCAGGAAAGGCGAACAAGGTAGCCGATGCATTGAGTAGAGTGCCTTCTGTGAGTCAGCCATCATTAGCAGCGATGTCAGTTACGCTGCGGTCTGAGATTGAGAGATTCGACATGGAGATAGTGGCAGAGTTGTCCTAT
This sequence comes from Begonia masoniana, assembly GCA_022432975.1. Lineage (NCBI taxonomy): Eukaryota > Viridiplantae > Streptophyta > Magnoliopsida > Cucurbitales > Begoniaceae > Begonia > Begonia masoniana. The sequence goes on along the minus strand of CM039505.1, from coordinate 17,497,027 downwards.
ATGCTTGCCAACATTTCTCTCAGGCCAACCATTCTTGATCGTATACGCGAGGCTCAGCAGAGTGATTCGGAGTGTATGGAGCTTCTATCTAGTATGACATTGGGAGACTCGTCGGATTTCCATTTATCGGAGGATGGTATTCTGAAGTTCAGGCATAGGTGGTACGTGCCTAGCGACGAGGATCTGAAGAAGGAGATATTGGCCGAGGCACATTCCTCGGCATATTCTGTGCACCCGGGGAGTACCAAGATGTACCAGGATTTGAAACAGCATTTCTGGTGGCCGAACATGAAGAGGGAGGTTGCCAAGTACGTTGAGACCTGCCTAGTATGTCAGCAGGTAAAGGCTGAGCACCAGAGACCCGCTGGAACACTGTTACCACTGCCGATTCCGGAGTGGAAGTGGGAGCAGATCTCCATGGATTTCATTGTGGGGCTCCCGAGGACTACGCGAGGCCATGACGGCATTTGGGTTATTGTGGACCGATTGACAAAGTCGGCTCACTTTTTGCCTGTGAAGATGACGTCTTCTATGGATCAGCTCGCAGAGCTCTATGTACAGGAGATTGTGAAGTTACACGGAGTGCCGGTTTCTATTGTCTCGGATCGAGATCCGAGGTTTACATCGAAGTTCTGGAAGAGTTTGCATAGAGCTATGGGGACTCAGCTTAACTTCAGCACAGCGTTTCATCCTCAGACTGATGGTCAGACAGAGAGGACGAATCAGATTTTGGAGGATATGCTCAGAGCGTGTGTGCTTGAATTTCAGGGATCGTGGAGCAGGTATTTGCCACTGATCGAGTTCTCGTACAACAACAGTTTCCAGGCTACTATCGGTATGGCTCCGTATGAAGCCTTATATGGTCGAAAGTGCAGATCTCCGCTGTATTGGGACGAGGTTGGCGAGGCCAGCGTTGTTGGACCTGAGATTCTGCAGCAGACGGCAGAGAAGATTGCCGTTATCCGACAGCGCATCGAGATAGCTCAGAGCCGGCAGAAGAGCTATGCTGACACTAGACGGAGGGAGCTAGAGTTCGAGGAAGGTGACGAGGTTTACCTTAAAGTTTCTCCGTTCAAAGGCGTTGCGAGATTCGGAAGGAGGGGTAAGTTAAACCCTCGATATGTGGGACCCTTTCCTATTCTGAAGAGGATCGGGAAGTTGGCGTACAGATTACAGCTTCCGGCTTCTATGGAGGGTATCCACGACGTATTTCACGTATCTATGCTTCGGAAGTGCTTGCGCGATCCGTCGCATATCGTAGAGACTACAGAGATCGAGGTGCAGCCTACCTTGAGCTATGAGGTGAGGTCAGTACGTATTTTGGAGCATTCCATCAAGGTTCTACGCAACAAAGAAATTCCGATAGTCAAAGTTCTATGGCGGAATCACGAGGTGGAAGAGGCTACCTGGGAGCGAGAGCAGGATATGATGACTAAGTATCCTGATCTGTTTGTGTAATTTAATTTTGTGGACAAAATTCTGAATAAGGAGGGTAGAATGTAATATCCGGTTTGTACGGACCTTTGATTATTATTATTATATTATTAGTGGCATTTTTGGTAAATATATCAAATCAGGTCCGTTTCACAAAAAGAAAGCGTCATTACGATTCTAACGAATAATAAGAATTTTAAGGAATTTACGGAAATTTTCGGAGATCAAACACTATATTCCGAGTAAATACGCTTTTCGTAATGTAAGAGACGTTCTCGTAAAAATAACAAATGAGGTCCAAATGGAGAACGGACAGTTTTAATAAAGCCCTGGTGATGAATATGAGTTGTTGGCAAAATATGGAATTTTCGAAAATCCGAATCGAAGGACGATTAACGACACGAAGGACGAAACAAATCGATTTAAGTAAGAAGGGCAAAATGGTAATTTGCAAGATAATTTTTATTAAAAACACCACAAACCCTCATTTCTCCCTCACTTTCTCTCTTTCTTTCTTTTCTCTCTGGATCGCACGAAAACAGAGAGCAAACCCTCTCTCTGCCGCCGGCGATTCTAACGATTCCGACCTCCGTTTCTCTTCCGTTTCTCCTCCGTCCTTCACGTTTTCTTCCTCTCTCGCTACCCTCGGTATGTAGCTTTAGTCTTCGGTCGTTTATTTCGAGTTTTGGTTCGATTTAGGGTTAGGGTTTAAATTAGCTTTTCCGTTAAAAAACGCGATTTAGGCTTCGTAATTAATAGGTTAGCCGTGATTAAGTATAAATTGAACGTATTGGACGTTATTGGACGAAGAGAAATCAATTTGCGAAAAAGTTATAAATTGTTAAATTTTCGAGTTTTCAGAAATAACTTGTAATATGAATTTCGAGATTTCCGAGCGTTAAATCGTTATGTAAAACATCGATTAGCTAAGATAAGGATTTTATTAGTTTCGGCCATTTAAGAGTTTAAGCTCGTATTAACGTCAATTGGTGAAATTTCCTTAGGTAACGACTCCCGTGGACGAAGCTTGATATTCTGCGCGCTCAAGGTAAGTTCTCGTGACTTGCTTGACCGAAAGGTCTACACCATACTTCGTCGTCGTATCAAGGATCCTTGAGGGTTCCTTGTTTTACGTTGTTTAGGTTGGGTAGTTAGGTTAATTGTTTATAGGTTATGTTATATTGTCTGCTGATATGAACTGTTTGTTTACTTTCCGCTGATATGAACTGTTCATGCATCACGGTTTTCGACAGTCATGAAAAGGAATTTCTGCACGTGTTTTTAAGAAAAGGAACGTATATCTGAAATGAAATCTGTAACGAAATCTGAATGAATAAACGTAATCTGTCTGTTTCTGGTCACGCGGGATGGGGCTCAGGCACGGCTGTGCGTGTTGCAAGCGTGTACGACCGCTGGATGGGCCCTCTCCGCTTAGTGGGTAGAGGTTTCGGTGACAATTCTGTCTGTCTGTGACGTAATGAATCTGTAATCTGTAATTCTGTATCTGTAATCTGAATCTGAGCATGATTTCTGAATGGCATACGCACGCATGCATCTGCATTTACGTAGCTTACTGAGATTTCAATATCTCATATGTGTCTGTATGGTGTAGGTGATCTGCTAGGTGACGTAGATCCAGGTGAGGACGACGTTCCTCCTCCTGATGTCGGAGGCAGTTGATGGATGATGCTCGTGGGAGTGCGCTGAGTAGTCGAGGCGCAATACGACCCGTGGGGATGTATGTATGGACTCTGGGGTTATTTTGGGATGTGTGATTTGGTAACTGTATAGAATATTTAGGTTGTTTGGATCTGGATAGAGATTAGATAACGTTTTGGTAATTGTATGTAAAACGTTTTGGTTTAAACTGTTTTGATGAATGTATAAAATGTTTTAGTTTAAAAACAGTTATTTAAACGTTATAGAAATTCTGGAACTGTTTGGTTGTTAAATTAAATGTTATGAATTGTTTTTAAATGGATACGGATGGCTCGGTTTTTAGAGTTATCCACGCAGTTGGACTTCGTAAAGTCCGCTGTGAGTCGGTTGGATTTAAGCTATAAGTGTTTATGATAGAGAATGTGAAGGTGGTGAAAAATGAGAAAGGGTGTAAAGAATGGTGGATGAGAAGTGCTTCCTGGAACCGAATTCCAGAGAGTGAAAATGGAGTGTTTGCTCTCTGGAAATTTCAGGGAGCTAAGTGTTCTGGTTCTTGGAGGGCAGAGAGCGATTGGGCGCCGTGATGGTCGCTGCAGGCAGCAACTGATCGCTGCAAATGCAGCGACCAGACGCTGCAGGCAGCAACTGATCGCTGCAAATGCAGCGACCAGGCGCTGCAGGCAGCAACCGATCGCTGCGAATGCAGCGACCAGGCGCTGCATAGTGCAGCGATCGTGCGCTGCATTATGCAGCGCACTCGGCGACCGAGCGCTGCATATAGCAGCGCCCGGTCGCTGCATCTTTTCGAGGGCAGAGTTCCAATTCTGCCCTCCCTCTTTTCTGATCTGTTTTAATGTTTTTAATTAATGTTTTTAAGTTTTTTTTTAATTGTTTTATAGTTTGTTTTAAATGCTTTTAAGGTTCAAATTTAATTCCGATTTCAGTTCAGTTTTCAACTTCAGTTTTTATTCCGCACAAAGTTTTATTTAAAGCATAGACATAGAAAAGTAAAAAGTATAAAATGAAAAATTTATTACGGAAATACGGGTACGGAATTAGGGGTGTTACAGAAATAGCTCAATAAATTGAGTTGGAATTTTAGGAGATTTCTTTAGTTAAGGTTTTGTTAGTTTGGACGTTTAATGGATTCAGCTCGTGTTAACAACAACTGTTATGAATTGGCTTAGGTGAACAAGGCTCACGGACGGCGCTCGATTTGCTAAGGACATCAGGTAAGTCTTCGCGACTTGTCCGATTGGCCTACACCATGCGATCTTCTGTTGTTTGAGGAAATTGGAGAATATAGATTGTGTTTGGTGAATAGGTTGGGTAGTTAGTTTAGTTAAGTGTTATATGTTTATGTTCATTGTTTGTATGTTTTAATTATGTTTATAGCATTGCACATGTTCACGCATCATGTTTCTGAAAAGCATGAAAAAGAATTTCTATGCATGTTTTCATGAAAAGGAAAAGGATAATGAAAATGTATGAATGTATGTAATCTGGTCACATCGGTGGCGGTGGTTCAGACATGGCTGCTTGGGGAGCATGTTTTCTCCCCGGTTAGATACGAGGGACTATCCAACCGTAGGATGTGCCGCTCCTATCTAGCGAGAGTGAGGCCCCAATGACGTATCTGTAATGAAATGAAATGAAATGAATAGCGAAAAGGTAGTACGCATGTTTTATGAACTGCATGCATAGCATTCACTTGCAATCACGTAGACTTATTGAGCCTTAAGCTCACGACTTATATCTATGGTGTAGGTGACCTCTACACAGATGAGGATGAGATCCCTGCCCCCGAGGCATGATCGGTTAAAGAAAGATGGCCCGTGAGAGTGCGTTGGGCAGTCGGTGCCCATTCTGACCCGTGGGGATGTAGGTATATGTTTTGGGGACACGATACGAATTTGTATAGCTGAACATATTAGGATGTTTGAATCTGGTAGTGGATAGGTTTATGTTTGGTGTTTTAAACTTGTTGGAAACCTGTTTTATAAACTGTTTGGTGAATTTTAATAGGTGGAAATGCTCGGTTTTTAAACAGATCCACGAAGTTTGTTTTCATGAAAGTTTATTATGTTTTAAACATGTTTTAAAATATGTTTTAGGTCGTTTAATTGGTGGTTGATAAACGAGAGACAAATAACGTTATTTCAGAGTTTAAGGGAGTAAAGTGTAGAAGAGGATATGCGCAGGGGAGGTGAAATGAAAGAGGAAAGCTCTTTGGAATTTTCGAATTCCAGAGATCATGTTAAGACAAAAAGGGAAGAGAAGAAAGCAGGGATCGGGGAAGTGAAGGAAGCAGAGATCATCCAAGTGGGCGATCGATCGCTGTGATGGGCAGCGATCGATCACCGTGATCGATTCGTTGTGACACGATCGATCGCCGTGATCGATTGCTGCTGCAGCGATCGATCGCCGAGATCGATCGCTGATGCAGAGATCGATCGCTGCTTCTTTTCTGCGGGCACTTGATGATTTTGCCCTCCCATGTATAGCCGATGGTTTTTAATAAATTTAAGCTTTATATTAATTGTTTTAAGTTTTATTAAACTGATTTTTTTAAGATTCGTTTTAAGTGATTTTCTAAATGAACTTCAACGTTTTAATTCTGGTTCTGATTCAGGTTTAAACAGTTTTAATTCCGCACGAACGTCATTAAAGTTTATAAAAAAAAATTAATACGGTAAAAATTAGGATACGGGTAAGGGTCACTACAATTTATGGTATCAGAGCCCCCGGGTTTTAAAATTGATTCTGTAGACTGATCGACTGCACAGCCACTATGTAATACTCGGCTTGTACGGATTCGTATATTATATTATATTATGACATTTTTGTAAATATGTCAAATCAAGTCCGTTTCACGAAAAGAAAGCGTCATTACGATCATAACGAATAATAAGAATTTTAAAGAATTTACGAGAATTTTCGGAGTAATAACGCTATATTCAGAGTAATTACCTCCATCGTAATGTAAATGACGTTTTAGTAAAAACTAGTAAATGAGGTCCGAATTGCGAGCGGACAGTTTTAATAAATCTCAAGTAATAAGTTGGACTTATTGGCGAAATAAGGAGATTTGGTGAAACGGAATAGCTAGTCAATCAACGAAACGAAGGACGAAACAAATAGAAAATTAAGAGGAAGGGCAAGATCGTCATTTAGCATTTAATTATTTATTACTTATTTAAAGGCAAAAGACTTTAATCGATTTTCACTTCTGAAAATCGATTTCCAGAGAAGACCAAACCCTCTCCCTCTCGGCTTCTCTCCTCTGCCCGCGGCGATTCTCCTCCGTTCCGACCTCCGATCGTCTCGTTTCCTTCGTGCTTTCTCCTCCTCTTGCAACCCTAGGTAAGAATCTATGATTTCGGAACGTTAGTTTTCGAATTTCGTGAAGTTTACCATTAGGGTTTTCGTTTAGGGTTTTGAAAAAATGTCGATTTAGGGTCCGAAATTAATAGTTTGATTGTGACTGACGATATAAAAGACGTATTGAACGTTATAGGACGAAGTTAGAACGATTCGTGAAAAATGTCCGAAATTGTGAAAATTCGAGATTTTTGGATAAACTCGTAATTTGGATTTTCAGGTGTCGAGAGTAAATTGCTCGATAAAAATAGTGCAACGAATCGAATTATAGTTTTAGGAAGCTTCCTTAGTTAAAGTTATTATCAATTTGGACGTTAAATAGTTTAAGCTCGTTTAACGGTAATTATTGTGTTTTGTCTCAGACGAACAACGCTCGTGGACGGAGCTTGCGCTGCTTTGGACACGAGGTAAGTTCTCGTGATCTTCTTTGGCCGATAGGCCTATACCGTACATCAAAGTCGTTTCGAGGAGTTTGGAGACGCACTAGTTTATATTGCTTTGGTTGGGTAGTTAGGTTTAATTGTTTTGTAGATTATGTTTTACAGTCTTGATGGTATGTATGTTGAGTGTTTAAATTCTGTTATGAACTGTTCATGCATCACGTGTTTTAAAGAAATAGCATGAAAATGAATTTCCGCACGATGTTTTAAAAAATGGCGATGTGGCCTGGAGAGGGGCTTGACCTATTGTGGAGGCACGCAGGGGCTTGTCACATTACCACATTTATTATGCACTCATATGTATGGTCATGCGAGATGGGGCTCAGGCACGGCTGTACGTGTTGTAAGTATGTACCCCCCTCTTCTAGCTGGAAAGAGTAGTCCGCCCGCTGGATGTGCTCTCTCCGGTTAGGAGGTTGAGATCTCGGTGACACCCACAGAATAAAGTAAAGAAAATGCTGCATGATTTCTGAACTCACACGCATGGCATATAGTTGCATTTATGAGGGCTTGCTGAGATTTTTATCTCATGGTGTATTGTATGGTGTAGGTGATTACGAGGATACAGGTGAGGATGAGATTCCTCCTCCTGAGGCATGAGTCCAGTTGACGAGGGATGGCTGCGGTGGTGTGCTGGCGCAGTCGAGACTTACCTGACCCGTGGGGACAGTATGTATAGATTTTGGGGTTTGGGATGTTTTGGATTGATGGTTGTATAGACGTTATAGGATGTTTGGTTCTGGTAGTTGATAGGTTTATGTTGATGTTTCAAATGTTTTGGTTTAAACTGTTAATTAAACGTTATGGAAATGTTTTTGATGGTTTTAGGATGGTTACGGATATGCTCGGTTTTTAGAGCTATCCACGAAGTTGGATTTCGCAAAGTCTGCTGCAAGTTGATTGAGTCTAGAATACATTTTGGTTGAGTTTAAGTTATAAGTCGATTATGGTTATTGATGAGAAATTGGTGAAAAATATGTGAGGTTGCTCTCTGGAATCGGATTCCAGACAGTTTTCATTAAGTGTTTTGCTCTCTGGAATTCCTGAGAGCAATTGTAGAGAAAAAGAAATGATGAAGGGCAGAAGGAGTGGCGAATGATCGCATGGTGTGATCGCTGCCCCTTGTTTATAGTCGGCTGGCACGTTTTGCCCTCCCTTTAATTATTTGTTTTCTTTAATTGTTTTTATAGTTTTTAATTAATTAATTTAATTTGTTTTAAGTTGTTTTAAATGTTTAAAACACAGATTCTAATTCCAATTTCGATTCTGGTTTCGATTTCGGTTTAGATTCTGTCTAGAGTTTATTTAAAGTATTTATTAGGATAAAAAAAAATAGTACGGATAAATTTGGTACAGTGTTAGGGTCGTTACACACTACGCGGACATCCTTCCTCAACTGTAAGTATGTTTACTGCTTTGTTTGATTTTGTTTCTTAGGATTATTTGTTTTAATTCTTATAGGAGTTAGAAAATGGTTCGAGGACGTGATGCGAGGGACGACGCCCTGGATAGGCTTACAGATTTATTGGACCGTCAGTCTCAGAACATGGACCAGCAATCACAACAAATCGAGAACCTAGTAAACCGAGAGAACCAGAGGGCCCAAAGTTTGATAGTTCCTAATAATCAGGGTATGCAAAAGTTCCAAAGCCTACAGCCTCCAGTATTCGATGGCCGATCATCGGATCCAACTGTTGAGGAATGGATCGGGTTATGGAGGATATGTTGGAGTATGCCAAGGTAGGGAATGGGAGTATGGTAGCTTATGTTACCTTCCACTTGGCTATGGATGCCTGTTTCTGGTGGGATTCGATTAAAGCTACTACGGACATGATGATTATGACGTGGGATAGGTTTAAGACCATATTCTTTGATAAGTATTTCAGCCGCACTATGAGGGTGGCTAAGAAGAATGAGTTTACGCAGCTAAAACAGACTGGGTCAGTTGCAGAGTATATAAGGAAGTTCGAGGCTTTGTCACGATTTGCACCGCGTCTGGTCAGCGACAATGAAGAAAAGGTGCACCAGTTTATGGAAGGACTTAATCCAGAGATTCGGATGCACGTTATTGTATCAGGGATTATAGATGTGCCCTATTCTGACATCGCAGCTAGAGCTCTTGACTTCGAGGCTGCTAGGGCGACTTGTGTTAGACCAAGGGAGCCAGCTAAGGGCTTCTTTCGTGAGATCCAACCTCAGTCATGAGGCCGAGACTGGCAACTAAGTGAGCATCAACAGCCACATCAACAGAGGAGCAATGAGAGGCCCTACGATTGTAGGAACGACCAAGGAAAAGGAAAGCAAGTCCAAGGGGCTACTCAAAAGCCTTTATGTCCGCAGTGCCAGAAGCAGCACTACGGTGATTGTCTGACGCGTACCAATAGGTGTTACCGGTGTGGGGAAGCTGGCCACTATATCATGAATTGTTCATTGTTGAACCGAAATCAACCAGGCAGGGATCAATAGGGCAGGGATCAAAGAAAAGTTGTACTGAGAGTCTTTGCATTCATCGAGCCTGGCAATGCCAACGATGGGGCCCAGCCTTCTACAATTGCAGGTATTGTTTTAATTACCTGTATGACAATATGCATATGATAGATAAATATATAGACCTGAAATTAGTAAGGAAGAGAATAATAGGTGGGTAAGAATGGTCACTAGGCAAACCTCGACGAGAAGATAGTAGACTACATATAGGACAATAAAGACTAAATAGAAATATAGTTTTACATTAGTAGGATTAGTTTGATCTAACCAGCGGAGTTTGCGCACTTAAGGTTTAGTGACAATTAGAGGAATACACCCGATGAAATATGGTTTTTAAGTAGGTAGGGATTGTGTCTAATTGACAACCCCTTAGAGTATTAGAATACGACTAATCGAGAAAGATGAAAGTTTAGATATAAACCTATAGAGGGATGCCCTAGACTGTTGAAATGCCGGAAGTGTGTTTAAATAGATGAAGGGGTACAAAAAAATTCATATATTGGGATTCGTGTGTAGTTAAGAGTGTCTAGACAAAAATAGAATTCAAGAGCTAAACTTAGAATAATTGTCGAGTAGAATAGTTAGAACCTGACTAGGAGGAGCGAAAGATGGTAAGATTAGTTAGTAGATTCGATGTAGTCCTTGTGTGAATTTAAGAAAGAAGTAAAAGAAATTGTTGGGATTGAATGAGATGTTAAGATTGGAAGTATAGGTTGGCGTGTAAAGGTCTGCAATTTGTGAAATTTGCGAATTATAGAATAAAGAGGGTGAGAATTTTCATAAAAAATATCTAAGTAAGCTTAGAAGTGAGGCGAGGTTAGCAAATTTTCAAGTGTTCGACTTGTGTTTGGCAAGTCGAGACCAAATAATGTATGAATGACTTAGGTTAGAATGATTAGTTTAGAGCACATCAATGAGGAGATCTAGAAATTTGACCATGCTCAGAGCAAATAGAGATTTAAGTTAGACAAACCAACATAATTTATATAGTACGAAGAATTCAGTTAAAGAGATAACGAGGAAAGTTCGTCAACGTAGTTAAAATGACGTATGACGTTCATAGGATGTTATTTATAAAAGAGATAGGATCCTAAGTAAGTAGCGATTGTAGCTCCTAGATTGACTCACATAGACCAAGTAGTGTTATAGTCGTCTAGTTGCAAAGTATAACAATGAGGACCTAATTAGGAAACCCGCACCGAAATAGTCTCCAAAGGTCAATGGGTTACCCAAGAAGATAGGTGACCAGGAAATCCTATGGATGATACAGTTACGAGGAATGATAGAAGTTTATGTCGACATGAGTTACCCGAGCGAATATAGAAGTTTGGGTCGACATGAGTTTCGACTACAGACGAAGCTAGCGAAGTTATGGAGAAGTTTGGGCAAATTGATTTGAGATTTAAGAACTAAACTAATCTCAGTACTTTAGTAAGGAAGTGTACGATCAGATCGAAGGTAGAAAATACCAGTTTATGGCCGATATTGGAGGGTACAGTGGACAGTTTTGGTTAAGAACCACGAAGAATGACCGTAAGTACAGATATGAAACTGTAACGACCCGGACAGGAAGTCGTCACTTAGTCATAATCTTTCATTAATCATTGACTCAACTTCTACCATTTCTTCTTCGTTTCCAAGCTAATATTTACATACAATTTTTTTTTTAAACTCACTCTTAGACTGATAACAGAGGCGTTATACATCAAGGGAATTTCGCCCTCTCAAACTCGATTTTTCTTAAATCCCGTCGGCTAAATCTTACACAGAGTCGAGCGGCTAAAATTGGTCATTTGATCAGTGACTTAATCGGGCAGGGAAGAAATGCCCCAGACTACTTGACGTTATTCAGTTGGGGTTTGCATGGGTTTGCATGCATCGGGTGACGAAGTAATATCATCCGATTAGTCACGTGTAACGACCCCGTTCCCAGCAAGATATTGTCCGCTCCGGGGATTGGGTCGCAGCCCAATATCCTCCCCTCACGGCTTTGTTTGGCGAGAGCACTTCCCGGAAGGTCACCCAACCTGGAATTACTCTCGCCGAAGCCCTCTTAACTTCGGAGTTCTTATGGGATCCGTCGTCAATTGAGCTCCAAAACGCGTCTTACTATGTTGGGAGGGTCTCTTTACATATGTTTCATTTCCACATACTTCCCCAAGCGATGTGGGATTGTGACGACCCCCCATTTACGACCTGTCACCTTCCGGTTCGCCCGCGCGGACGTACCGCCATCCGGGTTCCGGTTCGTGCAGCCATCGTACCCATACGTTCACATTCGGGTCATCACAATCACCCCCCCTTGGGGGCCCAACGTCCTCGTTGGCCACATTTCCGGTTGGGTACAGGCTCTGATACCATTTGTAACGACCCCGTTCCCAGCAAGATATTGTCCGCTCCGGGGATTGGGCCGCAGCCCAATATCCTCCCCTCACGGCTTTGTTTGGCGAGAGCACTTCCCGGAAGGTCACCCAACCTGGAATTACTCTCGCCGAAGCCCTCTTAACTTCGGAGTTCTTATGGGATCCGTCGTCAATTGAGCTCCAAAACGCGTCTTACTATCTTGGGAGGCATCTCTTACATATGTTTCATTTCCACATACTTCCCCAAGCGCTGTGGGATTGTGACGACCCCCTCTTTACGACCTGTCACCTTCCGGCTCGCCCGCGCGGACGTACCGCCATCCGGGTTCCGGTTCGTGCAGCCATCGTACCAGTACAGATTCGGGACTTACAGATTCGGGTCATCACAATCACCCCCCCTTGGGGGCCCAACGTCCTCGTACTCCGAAGTTAAGAGGGCTTCGGCGAGAGTAATTCCAGGTTGGGTGACCTTCCGGGAAGTGCTCTCGCCAAACAAAGCCGTGAGGGGAGGATATTGGGCTGCGCCCAATCCCCGGAGCGGACAATATCTTGCTGGGAACGGGGTCGTTACAAATGGTATCAGAGCCTGTATCCAACCGGAATTGTGGCCAACGAGGACGTTGGGCCCCCAAGGGGGGGTGATTGTGATGACCCGAATCTGTACTGGTACGATGGCTGCACGAACCGGAACCCGGATGGCGGTACGTCCGCGCGGGCGAGCCGGAAGGTGACAGGTCGTAAAGAGGGGGTCGTCACAATCCCACAGCGCTTGGGGAAGTATGTGGAAATGAAACATATGTAAGAGATGCCTCCCAAGATAGTAAGACGCGTTTTGGAGCTCAATTGACGACGGATCCCATAAGAACTCCGAAGTTAAGAGGGCTTCGGCGAGAGTAATTCCAGGTTGGGTGACCTTCCGGGAAGTGCTCTCGCCAAACAAAGCCGTGAGGGGAGGATATTGGGCTGCGGCCCAATCCCCGGAGCGGACAATATCTTGCTGGGAACGGGGTCGTTACATCACGTGCACCCTACGTGACTCAGTTATAGACGCCCGGTAGAGAACATCTACTGGTGGTCACGAGCATTGCACGTGTCTAATTAAAGACAACGCCCGGTCTCGAACATTCTCCACTACATGTTCATATTTACACTACATCAACCGGTGGTCAAGTGCGCCTCACGTGACTAATTAAACATTTCTCGGGCACTAGACGACTAGAAATTTCTCACATCATCCGGTGATTTAAACACCCTACATCACCCGGTGGCTAGACGACAAAGCTACACCTACATCATCTGGTGTTTGAAATACTCTTCATCTACCGGTCACTAGACGAAGAAATGACATTTACATCATCCGGTAACCTAAATACACTTGATCTGCCGGTCACTAGATGATAAAACCACGATTTCATCATCCGGTGACTAAACGACAACTACATTCCCATCATCCGGTGACTAAACATACTACATCATTCGGTGTGGAAACATACTAATTGTTCAACTCCTATCATTGACATCCGCCAATGACATCAGGCGGATGATTGCCTCATCCAGCTTCTATCGTACAGCAGTCAAACACTATAATTATCAAACAACTTCATTCAACAAGAAAGTACCACAACTCACCCAAATCTTAGCTTAGTAACTATAAACCTCAAAGAGTGAGAATCATAGACTCATCCAGAATACACATAGCGGAAGACTTAAGCAAAACAGACCATTCGATAATCTTTAAAATCATTATCAGACTCTGAAGTCTATCAATCAAATCCTAACTTCATTGTTATAAGAAATTTTATTCTACTTAGGCATCTGTTTATCGTAAACTTTACTGACATACTATGAGCATAACCAGATGACTTAATCGCTTTTCCAGCCTTGCACTGTCATACTGAGCATCCTCCAACAACCAGCTTTAAACATCATCTCTGGATTTGAAATCCTCACCTGTTAGCTCTTCACCTACATCATAAGGTTTAAACTATAAGCCTAATGCTTTGTAAGGAATGCAGTACTAATAAGTATGCATGAATGCTCATTTTGAGAAGATAAATGCTCATGAATCTTTTCTTATTCATATTCATACTCAAGTCTTCATCCTTGTTCATCATTCATATTCATTGTTCATGATCATCATTCATATACATCATTCATATTCATCGTTCATATTCATTGTTCATAATCATCATTCATATACATCATTCATATTCATCGTTCATATTCTTCGTTCACGTTGTGTGGATTAAGGGAGGATTTGTGCCGGTAAAGGGGGTTTGACAGTGAGACTGCACATAGTTCCCTTGCGGGTCGTATCATGGTCCTTCTTTTGGACAGTGACATACGCCAAACCGCCCCCAACCCTCACTTAATTCACGTTGCATAAGTTTTATATTCTTATCTTGTTCATGAGAAAGTATACTCTTAAAACATTTTCATATGCATAAAACCTTCATGATGCATGAACATGAAGATTCTTAAATCATCAAGCTACAGAACAGAGCACCATTCGATGTGAAACCTTACCATTGAGCTAATCATCAGCATAAACATTAGACAGTGACATAAGGGAAACTTCTAATCATCATATGGTTTTCTACCTAGCATCCTTTGATGTAGGGTCCTAATGACCGAGAAACCTACATATTCACTTACCTGGTCTCCTTAGCAATTTGAGCTCCTTTCTCTTCAAACTTCTTCAACTAAAACATTTACATTGCGGTAGTTAAAACAAAATCCTATTAGTTCTAATCACATGTCATCCTAGGATCTAATAGCTATAGTCACTCTCGAATCCTTAGTATAGTTCCCTGTGCAGTTTGAAATCCAAAACCCAAAACAGACATATTTGATTAGCGATAACTCAGGGTTGGTTGTTTAATGCCCAAAATCGATTCAGAATGACATTACCACTTTCAGATTTTAAAATACCCATACTAATACTCGGCCATTGAAGAACCCAGAACTTCAACACATAGTAGAAAAACAGAGCTTAACGACTAAAAGATAGCTACATTGCCAAACTCGTACCTCAAGCACAAAGTAGCCGAGAAGCAGCAAGGAAACCGATCGTTGAAAGAGGGATTTTCAGCTGACAGAGAGCAAGTGCTCGGGAGGGGAAATCGCTGAGAGTAAGAGATGACGGCTACAGTGGTTTAAATGAGGTTTGAATCCTTTCCTTTTTCTTTAAATATTGGTCTCAATCCTCCATTATTACAACTTTGCCACTCAACCTAGTTTAAATCCACATGTAGTTAATTAAGCGTGGCATAAAATTCTAAACCGTGAAGATTGAATAATCATGGCCGTTAATTCAGTTAGGAAGTCACCTGGTTGAAGTTGTCGGGTGTTACATCCACCCCTCCTTAAACAAAATTTTCGTCCCCGAAAATTTATCAAGCAAAGAGTTCTGGATATTTGTCCATCATGTCCTGCCGTCTTTCCCATGTGGCTTCCTCAATACCATGATTCATCCATAAAACTTTCACAAGGGGGATTTCCTTATTCCTCAGAGTTTTCTCTGCAGATTCCAAAATTTGTATTGGCTTCTCTTCATACGTTAGTGTCGGCTCAATCTCAAAATCCACTGGTTTAACAACTTGAGTAGGGTTCCGTATGCATTTTCTTAACATTGACACATGGAAGACATTATGAATCCTTTCCAATGATGGAGGCAATTGCAATCTATAAGCCGTACTGCCAATCCTTTCTAAGATTGGGAATGGTCCAATAAATCGTGGGTTTAGCTTTCCTTTCTTACCAAATCTTAAAACTCCTTTAAATGGTGAAATCCTCAAGAAAACTTCATCACCAACAGAAAACTCAAGGTCTCTTCTCCTATGATCTGCGTAACTCTTCTGTCGGCTCTGTGCTGTTATCATTCTTCTCTTAATAGTGGCAATCTTGTCCGACATCTGTTGCAAAATCTCGGGACCTAGGAGTTTTGCTTCACCGACCTCATCCCAGTATAAGGGTGACCTGCACTTCCTGCCATACAGTGCTTCATAAGGTGTCATACCTATGGTGGACTGATAACTATTGTTGTAAGAGAATTCAACCAATGGCAGGTATTGACTCCACGACGTCTGGAACTCAAGCACACATGCTCTCAACATGTCCTCGAGTATTTGAATTGTCCGTTCAGATTGTCCATCGGTTTGTGGGTGGAAGGCAGTGCTGAAAGATAACTTTGATCCTAATGTGCCTTGCAAACTTTGCCAAAACCTTGAGGTGAATCTAGGATCACGATCGGATACAATAGATAAAGGAATTCCATGCAATCTGATGATTTCTTGGACATACAGATCAGCAAGCTGGTCCATTGTGAAAGTCATTCTTACAGGTATAAAGTGTGCCGATTTTGTCATTCTATCAACCACAACCCAAATACTATCATGTCCTTTAGTTGTCTTTGGCAAACCTACAACAAAATCTATGGCAATGTTTTTCCATTTCCACTTAGGGATTGGTAGGGGTTGAAGGGTACCTCCTGGGAGTTGGTGTTCTGCTTTAACCTGTTGGCATACCAAACATGACTCCACATACATAGCAACATCCCTCTTCATATTTGGCCACCAATAATGTAACCTTAAATCCCGATACATCTTGGTGCTACCAGGATGTACAGAAAAGGAAGAAGAATGGGCTTCAGACAAGATCAACTCACGCAACTCCTTGTCATTCGGAATGTACCATCGGTTCTTAAATTTCAAAATACCATCATTAGAGAGTCTGAACTCCGAGGAGGCATCCTTTAACTTACTCATCATGCTACTATTCTCTTTCGAATCCTTTCGTTGTGCCTCTTTGATTCTGTCCAAAATAATTGGTCGGATAGATAAACCAGCCAGTAAAGTTGACAGCTCGGGAATTATTTCCAATTCGAACCTCTGAACTTCCTTCCTCAAAGGTATAGACATGGTTGATAACGCGGGTTGCATTGTCGTTGAAATTCTGTTTAAAGCATCGGCTACAGCATTAGCCTTGCCTGGATGATACTTAATTTCGAAGTCATAATCTTTAACAAATTCTAACCAACGTCTCTGTCTCATGTTTAATTCCTTTTGAGTAAAGAGGTACTTCAGGCTTTTATGGTCAGAGAATACTTCACACTGTTGTCCATACAGATAATGTCTCCAAATCTTTAATGCAAAAACAACTGTGGCTAATTCCAAATCGTGAGTGGGGTAGTTCTATTCGTAATTCTTTAACTGCCTGGAGGCATACGCTATAACCTTGCCTTCTTGCATCAAAACACACCCTAGTCCAACTTTGGATGCATCACAATAAACGCTAAACTTTCATCCTTCAGTTGGGAGAGTCAAAAGTGGGGCTGTCGTTAACTTCAGCTTAAGTGTCTGGAAGCCATCTTCACAAGCTTCGGTCCAAGAGTACTTGGTGTCCTTCTTTGTTAAACTAGTTAAAGGCTTAGTTATCATAGAAAATCCCTTAATAAACTTCCTATAATAGCCTGCCAAACCAAGAAAACTACGGACCTCACTGACATTCCTCGGCTGTGGCAAGTCCTTAACAGCCTAAATCTTAATTGGATCTACTGATATACCCTCAGCAGAAATGACATGGCCTAAAAAATTAACCCTATACAACCAGAACTCACATTTGGATAACTTGGCATAAAGTTGTTGCTGTCTCAGGGTGGTCAAAACTATCCTTAAGTGTTCTATATGGTCAGCTTCAGTCTGTGAGTATATGAGAATATCATCTATAAATACAATCACAAACTTGTCCAAGTAATCACGAAACACTCGATTCATCAAATCCATAAAAGCTGCAGGTGCATTGGTTAACCCAAACGACATCACAAGGAATTCATAATGTCCATAACGGGTCCTAAAAGCTGTCTTAGGTACATCACTTTCCTTAACTTTCAGTTGGTAGTACCCCGAACGCAAGTCAATCTTTGAAAACACCTTAGCTCCTTACAATTGGTCAAACAAGTCGTCAATTTGGGGCAAGGGGTATTTATTCTTAATTGTCAACTTGTTCAGTTCTCGGTAATCTATGCACATCCTTAGGGAACCATCTTTCTTCTTAACGAATAACACAGGCGCACCCCAGGGAGAACTACTAGAGCGTATGAATTCCTTCTCTACTAATTCCTGTAGTTGGACTTTTAACTCCTTTAGTTCAACAGGCGCCATGCGATAAGGATTCTTAGATACGAGTAATGCCTCGGGATACGTATCAATTACAAATTCTATTTCTCTATCGGGTGGTAATCCTGGCAAATCATCCATAAACACATCAGGAAACTCTTTAACTATAGAAATATCTTGCAGCTCTACTTTGTTCTTTACCCGAATATCGATTACACTAGCTAGATAACTCTCACAACCATCTTTCAATAATCGCTGAGCCTCTAGCGAGGATATAATCGGTATTTTACTTATTTTTGGGATAGCTTGGAAAGTGTACTAATCTCCATTAGGGGGTTGAAACTCGACTAACCCAGACCTACAACTTATCGTGGCATAATGCCTGGATAACCAATCCATTCCTAATATAACTTCATATCCTTTCATGTCAACTACAATCAGTTCTACATATAACTTCTTATCTCCTAGGGACACAATATTGCCTTTCAATATCTGCTCAGAATACAAGGACTTTCCTGATGGTAACATCACACTATATGGCCTATCAGCTGGTAAGTATTCTAACTTATGCTTACACGCAAACAAGGTTGCAATAAATGAGTGTATGGCTCCCGTGTCTATAAGTGTATAAGCAGAAACACCACAGATCATAATTGTACCTGTTATGACCGTATGCTACATGGTGTCTTCGTCTTTCATCATAGCAAAGACTCGGGGCATTACTCTTGCTCGGTTTGGATCGGGTGGCATGGGGCCGTCTCTGACTACATGTTTGACCTTGTCACATCTAAAACAGCGGCCAGAAAGTAACTTGCATTCGTCGGGATGGTTCTTCTGACAGGTGGGGCATAGAGGGGCCATTGGTTGCTTTCCTTTTCCCTGATCATCATTTGGATTGAAGGGTCTCTTTATACCTTGTTGTTGTTGTGGTGGTCCCCTGTTCTGTTACGGCTGCCATCCTTTGTTCTGACGTGGTGACGGCTGAGTTTCCTTCGTGAATTTTCTTGGTTGCTCACGCTGTGCATATGCTGTCATTTCAGCCTCCTCCAGCTCCAAGGCCTTAGCCGTCACTTCACCATAAGGTACATTGTGTATCCCAGCAGTCTTTACTTTCATGTACAAACTCGGCTTCAGTCCTTGAACAAATTGGTAAATCCTGTCCTCATCATCCTCAATCATTCGGGGAGCAAACCGTGATAAAGCATCAAATTTGCATATGTAATCCGTCACAGAGCTAGTTTGTCGCAGATTCATGAACTCCTTCTTCTTGTTGGCCCGAACAGTCCTATTGAAGTACTTGTCAAAGAAGGCAGTCTTAAACATTTCCCAGGTCATAGCTCTTGCATTAGCGGCGTTCTGGATTGAATCCCACCAATGCCTTGCACCCAATTCCAAATGAAAGACAACATACGTGACCTTATCTCCTTCGTCAACCTTTGCATACTTAAACATGTCCTCTATCTTTCGAACCCATTCCTCAGCATAAATAGGATCTGAAACATGTCCATTAAATACCGGGGGTCGAAGCCGGTGGAAACGCTCACTCCCATGATCATGAGTTGCATTAGTATTGGAGTTGCCTTGTTCCTCTATAGCAGTTATCAGCTGTTCGATCTGGCGAGATTGGCGCATGACCAACTCTGTCAACTGAGCAATGGCATTGCTATCCTCATTGGTCTCTCTCTGCTGACCTCTAACCATTTTTGGGATTCCTAGACAAATAATTATAGATACATCTTAACTTAATGACATTTACTGAAATCATAAATACTTACAGTTGCTGGAGTGTGCTCATGTGACAGTCAGTGCTAGAAGGCAGTCTGCAGAATCGGTTTTAGAATCCGGTTTTGCTCTGATACCATAATTGTAATGACCCGGACAGGAAGTCGTCACTTAGTCATAATCTTTCATTAATCATTGACTCAACTTCTACCTTTTCTTCTTCGTTTCCAAGCTAATATTTACATACATTTTTTTTAAACTCACTCTTAGACTTATAACAGAGGCATTATACATCAAGGGAATTTCGCCCTCTCAAACTCGATTTTTCTTAAATCCCGTCGGCTAAATCTTACACAGAGTCGAGCGGCTAAAATTGGTCATTTGATCAGTGACTTAATCGGGCAGGGAAGAAATGCCCCAGACTACTCGACGTTATTCAGTTGCGGTTTGCATGGGTTTGCATGCATCGGGTAACGAAGTAATATCATCCGATTAGTCACGTGCACCCTACGTGACTCAGTTATAGACGCCCAGTAGAGAACATCTACCGGTGGTCACGAGCATTGCACGTGTCTAATTAAAGACAACGCTCGGTCTCGAACATTCTCCACTAGATGTTCATATTTACACTACATCGACCAGTGGTCATGTGCGCCTCGCGTGACTAATTAAACATTTCTCGGGCACTAGACGACAAGAAATTTCTCACATCATCCGGTGATTTAAACACCCTACATCACCCGGTGGCTAGACGACAAAGCTACACCTACATCATCCGGTGTTTGAAATACTCTACATCTACCGGTCACTAGACGACGAAATGACCTTTATATCATCCGGTAACCTAAATACACTTGATATGCCGGTCACTAGACGATAAAACCACATTTTCATCATCCGGTGACTAAACGACAACTATATTCCCATCATCCGGTGACTAAACATACTACATCATCCGGTGTGGAAACATACTAATTGTTCAACTCCTATCATTGACATCCGCCGATGACGTCAGCCGGATGATTGCCTCATCCAGCTTCTATCGTACAACAGTGAAACACTATAATTATCAAACAACTTCATTCAACAAGAAAGTACCACAACTCACCCAAATCTTAGCTTAGTAACTATAAACCTCAAAGAGTGAGAATCATAGACTCATCCAGAATACACATAGCAGAAGACTTAAGCAAAACAGACCATTCGATAATCTTTAAAATCATTATCAGACTCTGAAGTCTATCAATCAAATCCAAACTTCATTGTTATAAGAAATTCTATTCTACTTAGGCATCTGTTTATCATAAACTTTACTGACATACTATGAGCATAACCAGGGGACTTAATCGCCTGTCCAGCCTTGCACTGTCATACTGAGCATCCTCCAACAACCAGCTTTAAACATCATCTCTGGATTGGAAATCCTCACCTGTTAGCTCCTCACTTACATCATAAGGTTTAAACTATAAGCCTAATGCTTAGTAAGGAATGCAGTATTAATAGGTATGCATGAATGCTCATTTTGAGAAGATAAATGTTCATGAATCTTTTCTTATTCATTACATCATCCTTGTTCATCATTCATATTCATTGTTCATGATCATCATTCATATACATCATTCATATTCATCGTTCATATTCATTGTTCATAATCATCATTCATATACATCATTCATATTCATTATTCATATTCTTCGTTCACGTTGTGTGGATTAAGGGAGGATTTGTGCCGGTAAAGGGGGTTTGACAGTGAGAGTGCACATAGTTCCCTTGCGGGTCGTATCATGGTCCTTCTTTTGGACAGTGACATACGTCAAACCGCCCCCAACCCTCACTTAATTCATGTTGCATAAGTTTTATATTATTATCTTGTTCATAAGAAAGTATACTCTTAAAACATTTTCATATGCATAAAACATTCATGATGCATGAACATGAAGATTCTTAAATCATCAAGCTACAGAACAGAGCACCATTCGACGTGAAACCTTACCATTGAGCTAATCATCAGCATAAACATTAGACAGTGACATAAGGGAAACTTCTAATCATCATATGGTTTTCTACCTAGCATCCTTTGATGTAGGCTTCTAATGACCGAGAAACCTACACATTCACTTACCTGGTCTCCTTAGCAATTTGAGCTCCTTTCTCTTCAAACTTCTTCACCTAAAACATTTACATTGCAGTAGTTAAAACAAAATCCTATTAGTTCTAATCACATGTCAGATTTTAAAATACCCATACTAATACTCGGCCATTGAAGAACCCAGAACTTCAACACATAGCAGAAAACAGAGCTTAACGACTAAAAGATAGCTACATTGCCAAACTTGTACCTCGAGCACAAAGTAGCCGAGAAGCAGCAAGGAAACCGATCGTCGAAAGAGGGATTTCCAGCTGACAGAGAGCGAGAGCTCGGGAGGGGAAATCGACGAGAGTAAGAGATGACGGCTACAGTGGTTTAAATGAGGTTTGAATCCTTTCCTTTTTCTTTAAATACTGGTCTCAATCCTCCATTATTACAACTTTGCCACTCAACCTAGTTTAAATACACATGTAGTTAATTAAGCTTAGCATAAAATTCTAAACCGTGAAGATTGAATAATCATGGCCGTTAATTCAGTTAGGAAGTCACTTGGTTGAAGTTTTCGGGTGTTACAGAAATATTAATATCAAGGACTATAAGTTAGGGCAAATTTTGAGGACAAAATTTTAAATAAGGTGGATGAAATGTAATACCCAGCTTTTCGGGATATTAATACTTTAATATAAATGGCATTTTTGTAAATATGTCAAATCAAGCCTGTTTTACGAAAAGAAAGCGTTATTATGATCCTAATAATTAATATGAATTTTAGGAAAATTATGAGAATTTTAGGAGTCGTGACGCTAAATTACGGAAATTACGTATCTCGTAATATAAAAGATGTTTTAGTAAAAATAGTAAACGAGGTCCGATTTGCGAACAGACAGTTTTATTGGGACCCTAATAATAAGTTGGAATTATTGGTGAAATAAGAAAGTTTGGAGAAACCGAATCCTTAGCTAATTAACGAAATAAAGGACGAAACAAATAGAAAACAAGTAAAAATGGCAAAAAGGTAAATTTGCAAATCTAATTAATAAAAACTTATTTCTTTTCTCTCCTCCCTCATTTCCTCTCTTCTCCACGAACCAGAGAAGCTCTCTAGCGATTTCTCTCTCATGCACGCCGGTGATTTCTCTTCGGCCGACGCCCGTTTCTCCTCTAATCGACCTCCGTTCTTTACGTTTTCTCCTCTGATCAACATTCTAGGTAAGATTCTACAGCTTTCGGACGTTAGTTTTCAGTTTTAACGAAGTTATACGTTTCGGTTTTAGGATTAGGGTTTTGTTAAAATTGTGATTTAAGGTTTGAAATTGATAGGTTTGTCGTAATTAAGGATATAGTGAACGTATTGGACGTTATTGGATGAATTTAATTGATTTAGGACGAATGTTAGATTTTATGAAAATTCGAGATTTAGGAAAAACTCGTAATTTGAGATTTGAGGTGCCGAGCGTGTATTGCTCGATGAAATAGCTCAATAAATTGAGTTGGAATTTTAGGAGATTTCTTTAGTTAAGGTTTTGTTAGTTTGGACGTTTAATGGATTCAGCTCGTGTTAACAACAACCGTTGTGAATTGGCTTAGGTTAACAAGGCTCACGGACGGCGCTCGATTTGCTAAGGACATCAAGTAAGTCTTCGCGACTTGTTTGGCCGATTGGCCTACGCCATACGATCTTCTGTTGTTTGAGGAAATTGAAGAATATAGATTGTGTTGGGTGAATAGATTGGGTAGTTAGTTTAGTTAAGTGTTATATGTAACGACCCGAGGAGGATCGTCACGTGTCATGACTTTCCTTTAAACTTATCCGTACTTTTATACCTCTGTAATCGGTGTATATTTTTTTTTTATATATATATCAAATCTCATTCTAACTTAACTTAAGTTCGCTGAACAACCACATTTAGCTTTCACTATTGCCGGTCGCTAAACGACAAACATCCAGTTGTTCTACTGGCCTGCACGTGCATCTCACATGATTCATTAGACATCTATCGGCAGGCACACATATTTGCATCTGCCGACGGTCACGTGCATCACGCGTGACCAA
The DNA here is from genome assembly GCA_022432975.1 of Begonia masoniana. Lineage (NCBI taxonomy): Eukaryota > Viridiplantae > Streptophyta > Magnoliopsida > Cucurbitales > Begoniaceae > Begonia > Begonia masoniana. Next base: position 17,473,283 of record CM039505.1, on the reverse strand, counting down.
TTAAATCATCACTCAATTACAACGACAAAAGACTGACTTATCTACCGATGACAAGGCACTCCATCTGAACACACAACATCTGCCGATGGCAACACACAACATCTGCCGATGGCAACACACAACATCTGCCGATGGCAACACACAACATCTGCCGATGGCAACACACAACATCTGCCGATGGCAACACACAACATCTGCCGATGGCAACACACAACATCTGCCGATGGCAACACACAACATCTGCCGATGGCAACACACAACATCTGCCGATGGCAACACACAACATCTGCCGATGGCAACACACAACATCTGCCGATGGCAACACACAACATCTGCCGATGGCAACACACAACATCTGCCGATGGCAACACACAACATCTGCCGATGGCAACACACAACATCTGCCGATGGCAACACACAACATCTGCCGATGGCAACACACAACATCTGCCGATGGCAACACACAACATCTGCCGATGGCAACACACAACATCTGCCGATGGCAACACACAACATCTGCCGATGGCAACACACAACATCTGCCGATGGCAACACACAACATCTGCCGATGGCAACACACAACATCTGCCGATGGCATTTATAATACATCTTCCGGTAAGGCGGAATGACATTTCCATCTTCCGGTATCTTGACCTACTACACATGCCGATCACTAGGCATATCGTCTGCTGATGACGTCAGCCGGAAGACAAATACTTTCCTCTTCCGATGACGTCCTCCGGAAGACAGACTTACCCGACTCCCATCACAATCCTCCTGTCGATTTCTACACTTCAAAATAACACATCTCCTGCCGATAGACAAGTACTTTCATCTACCGACTACTAAACATTAACCTAACATCTTCTTCTTCCGGTAGACAAGCAAACTTCATCTACCGATTTCTAAACTCCATAATAACACTAACACCTTCCGATAGACAAATACATTTCGTCTACCGGCAGCACAAACATCATAACTTCAAACTTAATACTGGGACACCAACAGAATAAACCACAGATTCATTAAAACTCATACAGCGGAAGACTTAGTTAAAATCACTCATTCTATATTCTTATAATATACTCATAATCAGTATTCAAGCTAGACAAGTTCAAGCTCCATAATCATAAATAACATCATCCTACTTAAACTTTTATGTTCATAGTTATCATTAAAACCTTAAGAGTAAAACCAGAGGGTCATAATCGCCATCCAGCCACAGACTTTCCACCCTGAGCACCTTCCAGCAACCAGCTTAAACTTCATCCTCAACTTTGTATTCCTCACCTGATATTTCTTCACCTACATCGTAAGGTATAACTGTAAGCCTAAGGCTTAGTAAGGAATGCAAACTATTATGAGTTCATGAATGCATAACTTGGAGAAAAACATGCTCATAAGTCTTTTCTTTTCACGTACTTGTTCTTATTCATCATTCATAATCGTATCTCGTATTCATTGTTCATAATCATCGTTCGTAGACATGCTCATATTCATCATTCCTTTCATCATTCATATTCTTCATTACATTATGTGGTTTAAGGGAGGATTTGTGCCGGTAAAGGGGGTTCGACAGTGAGTTTGATCATGGTCCCTACTGCGGGTCGTATTCATATGTCCTACTGCGGACTGTGACATACGCCGAACCACCCCCAACCCTCACTTAACCACGTTGCATAAGTTTTATCTTCTTATTTTATTCATGAGAAAACATATTTCAAAACATTTTCATATGCTTGAGAAGTAAAACATGATGCATAACATAAATGCACTTAATCATCGAACTAAGACAGGGGAGAACATCAGAATAACAGAACCATATCCATCGACATTTCATCAAACATATAGCAGACAACGTTCACTAAATCTAACATAGTCCTTTGATGTAGGGCCCTATTGGCCGGAAACTTAGTACATTCACTTACCTGGATCCTTAGCAACTTGAATCACTTTCTCTTCAACTTCTTCACCTAAAACATTCCACATTATAGTAGTTAAAATCAAGTCCTAAAAGTTCTAATCGAAAGTCATCCTAGAATCTAGCAGCTAAGGTTCTCTGTGCAGTCTGAAATCCAAAACCGAAACAGCTAGATATAGCTATCGATTAAACGGGGTCGGTTATATAAAAGGTCCAGAATCGATTTAAAGGTGGCATTACCAAATGAAGATAAGGAACGATAACCAACTGACTTAGCCATTGAAGGACCCGAAAGTACAAGTTCAACTGAAAACAGAGTTCTAATGACTACCCGGCATCTACATTGTCAAAATCTTACCTAGAATGCGGGTTACCGGAGTAGAGGCTGAAAAACCAGTTGCTGGGGAGGAAGAAAGTTCCAGAGAAGAAGGGAGTCGCCGAGAGGAAATGTCGGCTGCAGTGAGGTTTAAATGAGATTTAAGGTTTCCATTTTCTATTTATACCTAATCCTTCAATCTTTATTACAAAATTGCCACTCAACCTAGTTTTACTCAACTTGTAATGAATTTGCCTCAACATTAAATTTAATCATAAAGGTTAAATAAAGGGTAACAATGAGAATGGTCAGAAAATCACCTGGCCGAAATGTCGGGCGTTACATCCACCCCTCCTTAAACAAAATTTTCGTCCCCGAAAATTGGTCAAGCAAAGAGTTCTGGATACTTGTCCAACATATCCTGCTGCAGTTCCCATGTAGCTTCTTCAATACCATGATTCTTCCACAAAACCTTAACCAACAAGATTTCCTTATTCCTTAGAGTCTTCACTGCAGAATCCAAAATTTGTACTGGTTTCTCTTCATACACCAAATTAGGCTCAACTTCAATTTCCATTGGTTTAACAACTTGAGTCGGATCACGTATGCATTTCCTTAGCATAGACACATGAAAGACATTGTGAACCCTTTCCAAAGATGGAGGCAAAAGTAACCTATAGGCTGTACTGCCAATTCTTGCTAAGACAGGGAATGGTCCAACGAATCGTGGATTAAGCTTTCCCTTCTTACCAAATCTTAAGACTCCTCTAAATGGTGAAATCTTCAGGAAAACTTCATCACCAACAGAAAACTCAAGATCTCTTCTTCTTTGGTCCGCATAACTCTTCTGTCGACTTTGTGCAGTTAACATCCTTTTCCTAATGACCGTAATCTTATCTGACATCTGTTGTAGAATCTCAGGGCCCAATAGCTTCGCTTCACCAACTTCATCCCAGTACAAGGGTGACCTGCATTTCCTACCATACAAAGCTTCATAGGGTGCCATACCAATTGTGGACTGATAACTGTTGTTGTAAGAAAACTCAATCAGAGGTAGGTGTCTACTCCAAGATGCCTGAAAGTCTAGAACACATGCCCTTAACATATCCTCGAGTATCTGAATGGTTCTCTCGGATTGTCCATCTGTCTGCGGGTGAAAAGCGGTGCTGAAGGATAACTTTGTGCCTAAGGTACCTTGTAAACTTTTCCAGAATCGGGAGGTGAATCTAGGGTCACGATCAGAGACTATGGATACGGGAATCCCATGCAACCTGATAATTTCTTGGACATAAAGGTTAGCAAGTTGATCCATCGTGTAGGTTGTCTTGACAGGTAAGAAATGAGCCGATTTCGACAGTCTATCAATCACTACCCAAATACTATCATGTCCCTTAGTTGACTTAGGTAATCCTACAATGAAATCCATAGCTATGTGTTCCCATTTCCATTCGGGAATAGGTAGAGGTTGAAGGGTACCTCCTGGTCGTTGGTGCTCTGCTTTAACTTGCTGACATACTAAGCATGACTCTACACACATGGCAACATCCCTCTTCATATTCGGCCACCAATAATGTAATCTTAAATCTCGATACATCTTAGTACTACCAGGATGTACAGAAAAGGAAGACGAGTGAGCCTCGGCCAAAATCGACTTACGTAATTCCTTATCATCCGGAATATACCACCTATTCCTAAACATCAGAATACCATCCTTGGTAAGACTGAACTCCGAGGAGACATCCTTCTGCTTACACACCATACTACTATTTTCCTTTGAATCTTTCTGTTGTGCCACCTTAATTCTTTCTATGATAGTTGGTCTAATAGTAACATCGGCTAGTAAGGCTGACAACTCTGGAACTAGTTCCAATTCAAACTTCTGAACTTCAGTCCTCAAGGGTGCGGACAAAACTGACACTGCGGGTTGCATTGTCTTTGACATCCTGCTCAAGGCATCGGCTACAGCATTAGCCTTACCCGGGTGGTACTTGATTTCAAAGTCATAGTCCTTAACAAATTCTAACCAACGTCTTTGTCTCATGTTTAATTCCTTTTGGGTGAAAAGATACTTTAAACTCCTGTGGTCAGAAAATACATCGCACTGTTGTCCATACAAGTAGTGCCTCCAAATTTTTAAAGCAAAAACAACTGCAGCTAGCTCTAAATCATGAGTGGGGTAATTCTGTTCATAACCTTTTAGCTGCCTAGAGGCATACGCCACAACTTTACCTTCTTGCATCAAAACACATCCCAAACCAATCTTGGATGCGTCACAATAAACACTAAATTTTCCTTCTTCAGTTGGGAGAGTTAATAGCGGGGCTGTCGTTAACTTCTGTTTCAATGATTGGAAGCTATCTTCACAAGCTTCGGTCCAAAAGTACTTGAGGTCCTTCTTGGTTAAATTGGTCAAAGGTTTAGCTATCATAGAGAATCCTTTAATGAACTTTCTATAGTAGCCAGCCAGACCAAGGAAACTTCGAACTTCACTGACATTCTTTGGCTGTGGCCAATCCTTAACGGCCTGAACCTTAGTTGGATCTACTGATATGCCCTCAGCAGAAATGACATGACCTAAAAAGTTGACCTTATCCAGCCAAAATTCACATTTGGACAATTTGGCATAAAGCTGCTGCTGTTTTAAGGTTGATAATACTATTCTCAAATGTTCTGCATGGTCGGTTTCAGTCTGTGAGTATATTAAAATGTCATCTATAAACACAATTACAAACTTATCCAGGTACTCACGAAACACTCGGTTCATCAAGTCCATGAAAGCTGCAGGCGCGTTAGTCAGTCCAAATGACATTACAAGAAATTCATAGTGTCCGTAGCGGGTTCTGAAGGCTGTCTTTGGTATATCTCCTTCCTTAACTTTCAGTTGGTAATAACCCGAACGTAAGTCAATCTTTGAGAATACCTTAGCTCCTTGTAGTTGGTCAAACAGGTCATCAATCCGGGGTAAAGGATATTTATTCTTGACTGTCAGCTTATTTAGTTCTCTGTAGTCTATACACATTCTAAGAGAACCATCTTTCTTCTTAACGAAAAGGACAGGTGCGCCCCAGGGAGAACTACTAGAACGTATAAATCCCTTGTCAACTAATTCCTGTAGTTGGACCTTTAATTCTTTCAACTCAACAGGTGCCATTCGATAAGGGTTCTTAGACACAGGTAATGCCTCGGGGTATGTATCAATCACAAATTCTATCTCTCTATCGGGTGGTAGTCCCAGTAAGTCGTCCAAGAATGCTTCAGGAAACTCTCGTACGGTAGGAATACCTTGTAATTCCACTTTATTCTTTACTCGGACATCCATTATGTTAGCTAGGTAACTCAAGCAACCACTCTTCAGTAACCGTTGAGTCACTAGTGAGGATATGATTGGTATCTTACTCATCTTTGGAATAGCTTGGAAGGTATACCGATCTCCATTTGGGGGTCGGAAATCAACTAGGCCAGACCTACAACTAATCGTGGCATAATGCCTAAATAACCAATCCATTCCTAAAATAATCTCATATCCTTTCATGTCAATCATAATCAGTTCTACATATAGCTCCTTATCTCCTAAGGACAAAACATCACCCTTCAACATTTGCTCAGAATGTAAAGACTTCCCTGATGGTAACATAACTCTATACGGTTTATCAACTGGCGAAAGTTCTAACTTATGTTTACACACAAACAGGGTTGCTATGAATGAGTGTGTGGCTCCCGTATCAATAAGTGTATAAGCAGAAAAACCACAAACCATAATGGTACCTGATATGACCGTGTGTGGTTCAACATCTTCATCCTCCATCATAGCATAGACTCTTGGTGCAACTCTAATTCGATTCGGGTCTGATGGCATCGGGCAGTCTCTGGCTATGTGTCCAACCTTGTCGCATCTATAGCAACGGCCAGAGTGCAGCTTGCACTCCCCATGGTGATTCTTCTGACAGTTGGAACATAGGGGAGCCGAAGGTCGCTTTCCTCTTCCTTGGTCATCACTTGGATTGAAGGATCTCTTAACACCTTGCTGTTGTTGTTGCTGGTTTCTGTTCTGCTGGGGTTGCCATCCCTTGTTCTGCCGTGGTGGTGGTTGAGTCTCCTTAGTGAACTTCCTTGGCTGTTCACGCTGTGCATAAGCTGTCATCTCAGCCTCCTCCAATTCCAGGGCCTTAGCCGTCACTTCGCCATAAGGTATATTGTGTATCCCAGAAGTCTTTACCTTCACATACAAACTCGGCTTCAGTCCTTGAACAAATTGGTAAATCTTGTCTTCATCATTCTCAACCAGTCGGGGAGCAAACCATGACAAAGCATCGAATTTGCATATATAATCCGTCACAGAGCCAGTTTGCCGCAGGTTCATGAATTCTTTCTTCTTGCTGGCCTGAACGGTCCTATTGAAGTACTTGTCAAAGAAGGCAGTCTTAAACATATCCCAAGTCATAGTCTCTGCATTAACAGTGCTCTGAAGAGAATCCCACCAATGCCTTGCATTCAGCTCCAAATGATAGACAGCATAGGTGACTCTATCTCCTTCATCAACTTTCGCATACTTAAACATGTCCTCTACTTTTCGGATCCATTCCTCAGCATAAATAGGGTCAGAAACTTGGCCATTGAATGTCGGGGGTCTGAGCCTGTGGAAGCGCTCACCCCCATGATCATGAGTTACATTAGAGCTGGAGTTCCCAAGCTCTTCTCTAGTAATCACTAGTTGCTCTATTTGTCGTGATTGGCGATTAACTAATTCTATTAGCTGAGCAACGGTGGTACTATCCACGTTGTCTTCCCTCCGTTGACCTCTTACCATCTTGAGATTCCTAAACAATAATAGAAACACATCTTAACATAATGACATCACTAGAATCGTAAACACTTACAGTTGTTGGAGAGTACTCAGGTGGCAATCTGTGCTGGAAGGCAGTCTACAGAACCGATTTTAGAACCTGGTTTAGCTTTGATACCATAATTGTAACGACCCGAGGAGGATCGTCACGTGTCATGACTTTCCTTTAAACTTATCCGTACTTTTATACCTCTGTAATCGGTGTATATTTTTTTTATATATATATCAAATCTCATTCTAACTTAACTTAAGTTCGCTGAACAACCACATTTAGCTTCACTCCTGCCGGTCGCTAAACGACAAACATCCAGTTGTTCTAACGGCCTGCACGTGCATCTCACATGATTCATTAGACATCTATCGGCAGGCACACATATTTGCATCTGCCGACGGTCACGTGCATCACGTGATATATATATCAAATCTCATTCTAACTTAACTTAAGTTCGCTGAACAACCACATTTAGCTTTCACTCCTGCCGGTCGCTAAACGACAAACATCCAGTTGTTCTACCGGCCTGCACGTGCATCTCACATGATTCATTAGACATCTATCGGCAGGCACACATATTTGCATCTGCCGACGGTCACGTGCATCACGCGTGACCAATTAAATCATCACTAAATTACAACGACAAAAGACTGACTTATCTACCGATGACAAGGCACTCCATCTGCCGATGGCAACACACAACATCTGCCGATGGCATTTATACTACATCTTCCGGTAAGGCGGAATGACATTTCCATCTTCCGGTATCTTGACCTACTACACATGCCGATCACTAGGCATATCGTCTGCTGATGACGTCAGCCGGAAGACAAATACTTTTCCTCTTCCGATGACGTCCTCCGGAAGACAGACTTACCCGACTCCCATCACAATCCTCCTGTCGATTTCTACACTTCAAAATAACACATCTCCTGCCGATAGACAAGTACTTTCATCTACCGACTACTAAACATTAACCTAACATCTCCATCTTCCGATAGACAAATACATTTCGTCTACCGGCAGCACAAACATCATAACTTCAAACTTAATACTGGGACACCAACAGAATAAACCACAGATTCATTAAAACTCATACAGCGGAAGACTTAGTTAAAATCACTCATTCTATATTCTTATAATATACTCATAATCAGTATTCAAGCTAGACAAGTTCAAGCTCCATAATCATAAATAACATCATCCTACTTAAACTTTTATGTTCATAGTTATCATTAAAACCTTAAGAGTAAACCAGAGGGTCATAATCGCCATCCAGCCACAGACTTTCCACCCTGAGCACCTTCCAGCAACCAGCTTAAACTTCATCCTCAACTTTGTATTCCTCACCTGATATTTCTTCACCTACATCGTAAGGTGTAACTGTAAGCCTAAGGCTTAGTAAGGAATGCAAACTATTATGAGTTCATGAATGCATAACTTGGAGAAAAACATGCTCATAAGTCTTTTCTTTTCACGTACTTGTTCTTATTCATCATTCATAATCGTATCTCGTATTCATTGTTCATAATCATCGTTCGTAGACATGCTCATATTCATCATTCCTTTCATCATTCATATTCTTCATTACATTATGTGGTTTAAGGGAGGATTTGTGCCGGTAAAGGGGGTTCGACAGTGAGTTTGATCATGGTCCCTACTGCGGGTCGTATTCATATGTCCTAGTGCGGACTGTGACATACGCCGAACCACCCCCAACCCTCACTTAACCACGTTGCATAAGTTTTATCTTCTTATTTTATTCATGAGAAAACATATTTCAAAACATTTTCATATGCTTGAGAAGTAAAACATGATGCATAACATAAATGCACTTAATCATCGAACTAAGACAGGGGAGAACATCAGAATAACAGAACCATATCCATCGACATTTCATCAAACATATAGCAGACAACGTTCACTAAATCTAATATAGTCCTTTGATGTAGGGCCCTATTGGCCGGAAACTTAGTACATTCACTTACCTGGATCCTTAGCAACTTGAATCACTTTCTCTTCAACTTCTTCACCTAAAACATTCCACATTATAGTAGTTAAAATCAAGTCCTAAAAGTTCTAATCGAAAGTCATCCTAGAATCTAGCAGCTAAGGTTCTTTGTGCAGTCTGAAATCCAAAACCGAAACAGCTAGATATAGCTATCGATTAAACGGGGTCGGTTATATAAAAGGTCCAGAATCGATTTAAAGGTGGCATTACCAAATGAAGATAAGGAACGATAACCAACTGACTTAGCCATTGAAGGACCCGAAAGTACAAGTTCAACTGAAAACAGAGTTCTAAATGACTACCCGGCATCTACATTGTCAAAATCTTACCTAGAATGCGGGTTACCGGAGTAGAGGCTGAAAAACCAGTTGCTGGGGAGGAAGAAAGTTCCAGAGAAGAAGGGAGTCGCCGAGAGGAAATGTCGGCTGCAGTGAGGTTTAAATGAGATTTAAGGTTTCCATTTTCTATTTATACCTAATCCTTCAATCTTTATTACAAAATTGCCACTCAACCTAGTTTTACTCAACTTGTAATGAATTTGCCTCAACATTAAATTTAATCATAAAGGTTAAATAAAGGGTAACAATGAGAATGGTCAGAAAATCACCTGGCCGAAATGTCGGGCGTTACATTATATGTTTATGTTCATTGTTTGTATGTTTTAACTATGTTTATAGCATTGCACATGTTCACGCATCATGTTTCTGAAAAGCATGAAAAGGAATTTCTATGCATGTTTTCATGAAAAGGAAAAGGATAATGAAAATGTATGAATGTATGTAATCTGGTCACGTCAGTGGCGGTGGTTCAGACATGGCTGCTTGGGGAGCATGTTTTCCCCCCGGTTAGATACGAGGGGCTATCCAACCGTAGAATGTGCCGCTCCTATCTAGCGAGAGTGAGGCCCCGGTGACGTATCTGTAATGAAATGAAATAAAATGAATAGCGAAAAGGTAGGACGCATGTTTTATGAACTGCATGCATAGCATTCACTTGCATTCACGTAGGCTTACTGAGCCTTAATCTCACGACTTATATCTATGGTGTAGGTGACCTCTACACAGGTGAGGATGAGATCCCTCCACCCGAGGCATGATTGGTTGAAGAAAGAAGGCCCGTGGGAGTGCATTGGGCAGTCGATGCACATTCTGACCCGTGGGGACGTAGGTATATGTTTTGGGGACACGATACGAATTTGTATAGCTGAACATATTAGGATGTTTGAATCTGGTAATGGATAGGTTTATGTTTGGTGTTTTAAACTTGTTGGAAACCTGTTTTATAAACTGTTTGGTGAATTTTAATAGGTGGAAATGCTCGGTTTTTAAATAGATCCACGAAGTTTGTTTTCACGAAAGTTTATTATGTTTTAAACACGTTTTAAAATATGTTTTAGGTCGTTTAATTGGTGGTTAATAAATGAGAGACAAATAACGTTATTTTAGAGTTTAAGGGAGTAAAGTGTAGAAGAGGATATGTGCAGGGGAGGTGAAATGAAAGAGGAAAGCTCTCTGGAATTCTCGAATTCCAGAGAGCATGTTAAGACAAAAAGGGAAGAGAAGAAAGCAGGGATCGGGGAAGTGAAGGAAGCAGAGATTGCCCAAGTGGGCGATCGATCGCTGTGATGGGCAGCGATCGATCGCCGTGATCGATTCGCTGTGACGCGATCGATTGCCGGGATCGATCGCTGCTGCAGCGATCGATCGCCGAGATCGATCGTTGATGCAGAGATCGATCGCTGTTTCTTTTCTGCGGGCACTTGACGATTTTGCCCTCCCTTGTATAGCCGATGGTTTTTAATAAATTTAAGCTTTATATTAATTGTTTTAAGTTTTATTAAACTGATTTTTTTAAGATTCATTTTAAGTGATTTTCTAAATGAATTTCAACGTTTTAATTCCGATTCTGATTCTGGTTTAAACAGTTTTAATTCTGCACGAACGTCATTGAAGTTTATTAAAAAAAAAGTAATACGGTAAAAATTAGGATACGGGTAAGGGTCGCTACAACAAAAGTCAAAGGAAAAGGCCTCCACAAATCAAGCACAAAGAAATACTTGGCCTAAAGAAGAGCCCACATCCAAAGGTATGATTTTGCAGGTACATATGTGGGTGGAAGCATGGATTGATGAGTTGGCAAAATCTCAACCAATGGCTAAGTTTTGGCTCAGCCCAAATCACCACCGCACAGCTGGAGGCGCGCGGGCAGTCGCCGTAGTGCGGGCAGGCTCGCGCTGGAGCGCTCTGGCAGGCGCGTAGGATCGATAAGTTGGCACTGAGGTGGTGCACCCGGGGTGGCCAGGCGCATGGCTTGCTGACTAGGGTGCGCGCTATTCATTGATTGGTGCGTGCGCATAGATTGCAGCATCTCAGCCATTCATCAATTTTCTTCAAATCCAATGGTCCAAATTTATCCTTTCCAAAACCTAATCCACCTAGGTTGTCTATTTAAGCATGGCATTTGTAGTACCCGGCAATTTATTGGCTCAGGTTGTAGTAAGTATTGATAAATGTACATTTATTTTGGAGAACTAAAATAAATGTGAATATTTGGATTTATTACGGAATTTATTGGAAGGAAGAGTTAGTGGGTGATTGGAAATTTATGGTGTAAAAGTGGTTTTTAATTTGTTAAAATAAATAGAAAAGAAAAAAAAAGAAGGGATAAGGAATTGAAATGGTTACTTTTTAGTCCAAATAAAGTAGGTAAATAATTGAATGTGTTTTCATTCAATAAAATTGTGATACCTCCTTTTCCATTTATCCTTATCTCTTACCTTTTAATTAAATTTAAAAAGTCAAGGTATAAAAAGTGGTGTTGTGGCGTTGATGGAATGAAAGGGAAGGAGAAGTTGATGTTTGAAAAGTGAATGAAAAAGAAAGAAAATGAAATGAAGGGATGAAGACTAGTCAAAGTTTGAATAGTCAAACTTATCATGCTTTTATTAGTCATGTGTGAAGAAAATAAAAAGGGGAGGTAATAATGATGTTCACGTTGAGGATTATGTGGATGAGATGAAGTGAATAGAAACTACATGTAATATGTTAAAAGCTACATGTAGTTGTGAGCATAGTAAAAGGTAATTTACTAGGCTTAAAATCAAACACCTCACCACTCCAATGTTTAACCCTTAGCCCTTTCTTTCTCCTCTCCCCTTCATGTAAACTCCCTTTCTCCTCCATGGCTGACGACATATCCACACATTGAAGCTCCATTTCCTTGAAGATTTGTAAGGTAAGGCAAAAGTTGGTTAGAGTTTATGCAAACTTAAGGGTGGGATGCTTAATAGAAGTGATTTTTAGGGATTTTTATGAATGTGAAAAACCCTAATGGATGCACGAAATTCAGGTTCTCTTGCTGGTTCCTTCTGTTAAATGATGTTTAATCATGATATAAAATCATGTTGGGGGTTTATATGAAGAGAATATGGTATTGATTAAAGGTGTTAAGAAATTAGAATTTTATAACAGGGCAGGTTCGGTTTTGCACTGTTTCGGCTAAGCTAATGATATTGGATTATAAAATGGATAGAACTATTAGAAACTAGATACCCTAAGGTTTGCATAGCATCTTGAATCATCGGATTCGGACATGTATACGATTTATTACAAATTTTCGAAGTTGGATAAAAAAATTACGATTTAAAAACCGGGCAGTTTCGGTTTTCTTGAGATCTGACCTATCCTTTGATTCTAATTTGTTAAATGGCCTTTATCACTGGATAGGAGACTCTTAAAGGAGTTCATAGCAACTTGAATCACTCGATTTCATTAAGAATTGATTAAGTTATCAATTCTTGACGTTACTGTGTAAAAACTGGAAAATTTCAGCGGTCAGTTCGGTTTTTGATCTTTCTATCGCGATTCTGTTTTATTTTGTATAAATGGTTGATTCCATGTTAAAATAGACATAATGAGGTTTCCAAAACAGGTTGGATCATTGAAAATGGATGAAAATCGAGAAAGTTATAAGTGTTTGAAGTTGGACAAAATTTATAATGTAATCTGAAAAATTCTGGTGTGTTTTAAGTGTTTGATTTTTATGTCTTGTTAGGTTACTTGAGATTAACAAAAGCAGGGCCAAAGACTTCGAAGCTTGAATTGCTAAGGACCCGAGGTAAGTTCTCGTGACTTACTTTGGCCGATTTTCCTACACCATATATCGAGATCGCGTCGAGGATTATTGTGGATTTGTTTGTTTAAACGCTTTGGTTGGGTAGTTAGGATTAGTTCTTTTATAGTTATGTTTCTTTTATATAGTCTTGATGGTACGTATGTTGTATGTTTATATTACGTTATAAATTGTTCATGCATAACGTCTTTTCAATTATGCATAGAAAATGAATTTCCGCACTATGTTTTAAAGAAAATGGCGATGTGGCCTGAAAGGGGGCTATTGACCTATTGTGAAGGCTGAGAAGGGCCGATCACAATACCGCATCGATGTGGCGCGAAAGGGGGCTATTGACCTATTGTGAAGGCTGAGAAGGGTCGGTCACAATACCACATCTAATAAGAACTCATGTATCTTATATGGTCATCGGAGGTGGGGCTCAGGCATAGCTGTACCTATGTAAGCATGTACACCACTCCGCTAGGTGGAAAGGGTTGTCCAACTGCCGGACGTGCCCTCTCCATTTAGCGGGTTGAGATCTCGGTGACAACCTATGTAATGATAAGAAAATGTTGCGTGATTTACGAACTCATTAGCACAGCATGCATTTGCATTTATGAAACTTGCTGGGCCTTTAACTTATAGATTGGCTGTATGGTGTAGGTGATCTTGATATAGGTGATGACGCGATCCCTCCACCAGAGGAATGATGCAGTTGAAGGAAGATGGCCCATGGGAGTGTGTTGGGCAGTCGATGCGCCTTTTGACCCGTGGGGATGAACGTAAGTATTTTGGGAATACGATAGTTAGATCGTATGAGAAATTGTATAGATTGAACATATTAGGATGCTTCGAATCTGGTTAGTTGATAGGTTTATGATTTATGTTTTGGAAACCTATTTTATAAAATGCTTTGAAAAGTATTTTATCGATGATATACTGGAACTGCTGGATAATTTATATTATAGGGATACGTTCAATTTTTAAAAGGATCCACGCAGTTCATTTTCGTAAAAAGGTATTTCGTGTTAAATACGTTTTGAGTCGGTTTGAGTGAGGTTATGGGAGATGTACGAGTATTGGGCAATTTTATGTTGAAATGTATAGATGTGGTGTAGGTAGAATTTCGTTGATGAAAATGTGAAGTTGTGTGTTAGGTGTATGTGTATACAGGGAAAAGAAAGAAAGAAGAGGAAGAAAAAAAAAGGAGAAGAGGCAGAGAACCTGCCGATCGATCGCCATCGATCGGCAGGATGATCGCCACTCTCTTGATTTTGCAGAGTGTGTGGCGATCGATCGCCCAAAGGGGGGGATCGATCGCCACTGTGAGGGGCGAACGATCGCCCCTCCATTTTTTTAAACTGGCGATCGATTGCCTGAAAGGGGCGATCGATCGCCCCTATACTTTCATGGGACAATTGTCCCTTTTGCCCTCCAGCTTTAATGTTTTGTTTTTTTTTAATCGGCCGATGCTTTTATTGTTTTAATGGTTTTCTTTAATGATTTTCAATTTAGATTTCAAATGATCTCCCATGATTTAAATTTCGCTTAAACGTACTTAAATTTATTTAGTATTTAAGGATAAAAAAAATAATGCGGGAAAATAAGGATACAGTGTTAGGGTCGCTACAGTTATGGTATCAGAGCCCCCGGGTTTTAAAAACGGTTCTGTAGACTGCTCGACTTCACAGCCACTACACGGACATCCTTCCTCAACTGTAAGTATGTTTTATTTTATTTTATTTTATTTTTTTCGTTTCTTAGGATTATTTGTGTTAACCTTTATAGGAGATATAAAATGGTCCGTGGTAGAGGTGTTCATGACGAAGCCTGGGATGGGCTGAAGGATTTACTCGATCGTCAGGCCCAACATATAGACCGACAAGCTCAGCTTATAGATAGGCAATTTCGTCAGCTCGAGATATTGACAAACCGAGGTGACTCAAGGACTCAAGGGGTGGCCGCTCCCAATAACCACGGTACGAAGAGGATGCGCAAGAAAGAAATCAAACAAAGCCGACGAAAGCGCGTAAGAAGAACTTATCGAAGACCTCTGTGTTTCCTGAATGCCAGAAGGAGCACTATGGCGATTGTAGATTAGGCACAGGTAAGTGCTTTCGATGTGGAATGATGGGCCACTATGTCAAGGACTGCCCGAAACCAGGTAGGGACCGACCGAGCAGGAATTCGAAAAATGTTACACTAACAATGCTTGCTTTGACTGGGGAAGAAAAAAATGTCCAACCTTCAGCTGTTTTTGGTAGTGTTTTATTTCAATAACAAATAGAATCGAAATGTAGTATAGAGTAAGAATTCGAAAGTAATAGTCTGATAATAGATAGGAGTAGGTTTGAAAATAGAGAGGTAAGAGAATGGTAGAAGGTGGGTAAGAAGAGTTCTTAAGTGAACCTCGACGATAAGGCAGTAGATAGATGCAAGACCATATAGGCCTTATAGAAAGAGAGTTATGTTGTAGTAGGATTAACCTGACCTAACCACAAGAAGTTGCACACTTGGAATTGAGTTACCGTAAGAACGATACAACTTATAATGTGTAAATTTTAAAGAGATAGAAACTGATCCTAGTTGACAAACCCTCGGAGTTTTAGAATATGACGCTTCATAGAGAAATGTGAAGCTTAGATGTAAGATTTATTGAGGAATACCCTAGATTGTCAAAGTATAATAGTACGTCTAAGTGAATAGAGGATCTAATAAGAACTCGTATAAGCTAATGATATTGGGTTATAAAATGGATAGAACTATTAGAAACTAGATACCCTAAGGTTTGCATAGCATCTTGAATCATCGGATTCGGACATGTATACGATTTATTACGAATTTTCGAAGTTGGATAAAAAAATTACGATTTAAAAACCGGGCAGTTTCGGTTTTCTTGAGATCTGACCTAGCCTTTGATTCTAATTTGTTAAATGGCTTTTATCACTGGATAGGAGACTCTTAAAGGAGTTCATAGCAACTTGAATTACTCGATTTCATTAAGAATTGATTAAGTTATCAATTCTTGAAGCTATTGTGTAAAAACTGGAAAATTTCAGCGGTCAGTTCGGTTTTTGGTCTTTCTGTCGCGATTCTATTTTATTTTGGATAAATGGTTGATTCTATGTTAAAATAGACATAATGAGGTTTCCACAACAGGTTAGATCATTGAAAATGGATGAAAATCGAGAAAGTTATAAGTGTTTGAAATTGGACAAAATTTATAGTGTAAACCGAAAAATTCTGGTGTGTTTTAAGTGTTTGATTTTTATGTTTTGTTAGGTTACTTGAGATTAACAAAAGCAGGGCCAAAGACTTCCAAGCTTGAATTGCTAAGGATCCGAGGTAAGTTCTCGTGACTTACTCTGGTCGATTAGCCTACATCGTATATCAAGGTCGCGTCGAGGATTATTGTGGATTTGTTTGTTTAAACGCTTTGGTTAGGTAGTTAGGATTAGTTCTTTTATAGTTATGTTTCTTTTATATAGTCTTGATGGTACGTATGTTGTATGTTTATATTACCTTGTAAATTGTTCATGCATCACGTCTTTTAAATTATGCATAGAAAATGAATTTTCGCACTATGTTTTAAAGAAAATGGTGATGTGGCCCGAAATGGGGCTATTGACCTATTGTGAAGGCTAAGAAGGGCCGGTCACAATACCGCATTGATGTGGCCCGAAAGGGGGCTATTGAACTATTGTGAAGGCTGAGAAGGGTCGGTCACAATACCGCATCTAATAAGAACCCATGTATGTTATATGGTCATGCAAGTGGGGCTCAGGCATGGCTGTACGTATGTAAGCATGTACCCCACTCCGCTAGGTGGAAAGGGTTGTCCAACCGCCGGACGTGCCCTCTCCATTTAGCGGGTTGAGATCTCGGTGACAACCTATGTAATGATAAGAAAATGTTGCATTATTTACTAACTCATATCCACAACATGTATTTGCATTTACGAAACTTGCTGAGCCTTTAGCTCATAGATTGTCTGTATAGTGTAGGTGATCTTGATATAGGTGAGGATGAGATCCCTCCACCCGAGGAATGATGCAGCTGAAGGAGGATGACCCGTGGGAGTGTGCTGGGCAGTCGATGCGCCTTTTGACCCGTGGGGATGGACGTAAGTATTTTGGGGATATGATAGTTAGATCGTAGGAGAAATTGTATAGATTGAATGTAATATCCAGCTTGTACGGGATTTTATATTATAATATATATTGGCATTTTTGTAATTTTATAATATCAAACCGTTTTACGAAAAGAAAGCGTTATTAGAATCCTAACGATTAATAGGAATTTTAAGGAATTTACGGGATTTTTTGGAGTATTAACGCTATATTTCAAGTAATTAAGTTTCTTATAATATAAAGGACGTTTTAGTAAAAATAGTAAACAAGGTCCGATTTGCGAACGGACAATTTTAATAAATCCTAAATAATAAGTTGGAGTTATTGGCAAAATAAGGAAATTTTGAGAACCCGAATCGTTAACTAATTAACTAAACAAAGGATGAAACAAATTGAATTAAGTGCGAAGGGCAAAACGGTAATTTGCCAAATCAAATTTATAAAATAACATAAACCTATTTCCTCCTGATTTTCTTCTCTGGTCGCGAGAAACCAGAACCCTTCTCCCCTTGTGATTTCCTCTCTGCCGACGGCGAGTTCTCCACTTCCGATCTCCATTTCTCATCAGTTCGTCTTCCGTTCTTCGCGTTTCCTCCTCCAATCGACGCTCTAGGTATGAATATATAGTTTTAGAACGTTTATTTTGATTTTTACGAAGTATAAACAATTAGGGTTCCGTTTAGGTTTTGTTAGAAATCGCGATTTATAGTCCGAAATTGATAGATTTGCCGTAATTAAGGTTATAGTTAATGTATTGGACGTTATTGGACGAATTTAATTGATTTAGGACGAATGTTAAAATTTTAGAATTTTCGGGTTTTGGGGAAAAACTTGTGCATTGTAGTTTCGAGGTATCAATCGTAAATTGTTCATCGATATGCTTCGAATAATTAAGATAAAGCTTTAGGAAATTTCCTTAGTTAAGGTTTTGTTGAATTCGGACGATTAGAAGTTTAAACGCGTGGTATTGATAATCGTTGTGTTTTGCTTCAGACAAACAATGCTCGTGGACGGAGCTTGAGCTGCTTTGGACACGTGGTAAGTTCTCGTGATTTTCTCTGGCCGATTGGCCTACACCGTACGTCGAAGTCGCCTCGAGGAGTTTTGGTGACGTGTTTATTTAATCGCTTTGGTTGGGTAGTTAGGGTTCGATCGTTTTATAGGTTGATTTTGTGTTTTGATGGTATGCTCCGCATGTATGTTTACTTTCTGTCATATTGAACTTTTCATGCATCACGTGTTTTTAAAAGAACATAGAAAATGAATTTCTGCACGATTTTAAAGAAAATGGCGATGTGGCCTGGAGAGGGGCTAGACCTATTGTGAAGATCGATTACGGGTTTGTCACAATACCACATCTATTATGTACTCATGTGGCGTGGAGAGGGGCTTGACCTATTGTGAAGATCGATTATGGGTTTGTCACAATACCACATCTATTATGTACTCATACAGTTATAGGTCATGCGAGATGGGGCTCAGGCACGGCTGTACGTGTTGTAAGCGTGTACCCCCCCGTCTAGCTGGAAAGAGTAGTCCGACCGCTGGATGTGCTCTCTCCGGTTAGGAGGCTGAGATCTCGGTGACACCCACAGAGTAAAGATAAAGAAAATGCTGCATGATTTCTGAACTCATATGCATAGCATGCATGTACATTTACGTAGAGCATGCTGAGATTTTTATCTCATAGGTGTCTGTATAGTGTAGGTGATTACGAGGAAATAGGTGAGGACGAGATTCCTCCTCCTGAGGCATGAGTCTAGTTGACGAAGGGTGGTTGCGGTGGTGTGCTGGAGCGGTTGACGCTTACCTGACCCGTGGGGATGTATGTATAGGTTTTGGGGTTTTTGGGATGTTTTGGGCTGATGGTTGTATAGACATTTTAGGATGCTTGGTTCTGGTAGTTGATAGGTTTACGTTTTGAGGTTTTAAACGTTTTGAAAATCTGTTTTTATAAACTGCTTGGACGTTTTAAATCAGGAGGAAAAGTATAGTTTTAAATGTATCCACGCAGTTTGTTTTATGAAATTCGGTTACGCGTTTCAAGTATTTTGAGTCAGTTTTGGTTTGGTATTTGAGAGGATTGATGTTAATGTGAAGTGTGTGGTGTGCAGGGATGAAGTTTTTGCTCTCTGGAATTCCGGATTCTAGAGAGCACTTGTAAGAAAAACAAAATAGAAAGAAGAGAGAAAGGAGGTGAATTGACGGATCGTTGCACTGTGCAGCGAGCGATCGCTGCAATGTCCAGCGATCGATTGCTGCGATCGCTGCATTATGCAGCGAGCGATTGCTGTAATGTGCAATCGCTCGCTGCTCTCCCTCCTCGGGTAGAAAGTCGATTCTGCCCTCCCGATTCTGATTTAATTTTAAATTGTTTTATTAAATGTTTTAAGTTTTATTTAATTAGTTTTATGTTTGTTTTAAAAGGTTTAAAGGTTAGATTTCAATTCCGATTTCGATTCTGATTTCGATTTCGATTTAGGTTCCGCTTAGAGTTTATTTAAAGTATAGAGATAAAAAAAAAAGGAATGTACGAAAAAAGAAATGGGTACAGTACTAGGGTCGTGACATTGAACATATTAGGATGCTTGGAATCTGGTCAGCTGATAGGTTTATGTTTTATGTTTTGGAAACCTATTTTATAAATTGCTTTGAAAAGTATTTTATTAATGATATACTGGAACTGCTGGAGAATTTATATTATAGGGATACATTCAATTTTTAAATGGATCCACGCAGTTCGTTTTCATGAAAAGGTATTTCGTGTTAAATACGTTTTGAGTCGGTTTGAGTGAGGTTATGGGAGATGTACGAGTATTTGGCAATTTTATGTTGAAATGTAAGGTTGTGGTGTAGGTGGAATTTCGTTGATGAAAGTGTGAAGTTGTGTGTTAAGTGTATGTGTATGCAGGGAAAAGAAAGAAAGAAGAGGAAGAAAAAAAAAAAGAAGAGGCAGAGAACCTGCCGATCGATCGCTATCGATCGGCAGAATGATCGCCACTCTCTAGATTTTCCAGAGTGTGTGGCGATCGATCGCCCAAAGGGGTAATCGATCGCCTGGTGATCGATTGCAGGGGCGATCGATTGCCACTGTGAGGGGCGAACGCTCGCCCCTCCATTTTTTTATACTGGCGATCAATCGCCTGAAAGGGGCGATCAATCGCCCCTATACTTTCATGGGACAATTGTCCCTTTTGCCCTCTAGCTTTAATTTTTTTTTTTTTTAATCGGCCGATGCTTTTATTGTTTTAATGGTTTTCTTTAATGATTTTCAACTTAGATTTCAAACGATCTCCAATGATTTAAATTTCGCTTAAACGTACTTAAATTTATTTAGTATTTAAGGATAAAAACAGAATAATACGGGAAAATAAGGATACAATGTTAGGGTCGCTACAGCATTGGTGTTTGTACCCAACTTTTGGCCAATTTATAAAATATCTCTTTCTCTCTTCCAAGGTGGGTAGCCTTTGGAGTTTTTCCTTTGAGCCAAGTGGAGTAGCCCTCTATTGCTAACCTAGCTTGGGTTGCTAGGATAGCTCTTATCTTTTCCCTCGCCTCTCCATTGGGAGTAGGAGTTGAGGAAGAAAACCTAGGCCTACGGTGGTCGTTTTTCCTCCGGGAAAATCGTTCACTCGAGAGCGTAAAACGTAAGATAGTTCTACGAGTCCGCCAAGGGTAATTCCTTTACTTTCATTTCCATCTTCATTTCACACACTTTCACCTTTAAATTCCACACACTCCACCATTTACTTTTATTTCAATTTTTCTTCTCTTTATTACATTTCATGTATTCACCATTTCAGACACTACTTTCTCCATCTTTCTCTTCATTTTTCTTTATGTTTCATACCCTTATCTTGTATACACCTCTCGGCCATCGATAGCACACACCCTCACCTCATAATTTTCTTTGCATTTTATGGTCATATTGTAACAACCCCCCACATCTCATGGGCCGGGCCTCGCTCGCACCTAGGTCAGGGCAAGCTGTGCAGTCCCGGCAGGGCCCTACCACGTGGCAGCCACATAGGCCCACCACGTGTACTCACGATCTTCCCCCACTACCTGATTTAATTAGCTCAAGTGGTACCAGGGATGATGAAATTGTGGTTATGAAGCCTGGGAGCCCAAGTTCGAATCCCTGGGGAAGCAAAAACCCCCCATTAAACCAGGTAGTGGGGGAAGATCGTGAGTACACATGGTGGGCCTGTGTGGCTGCCACGTGGCAGTGCCTTGGCCTGTTGGGTGAGGACTGCACGACTGACGGGCCCATGGGGTCGGGTCGTTACACATATTATCCTCATTTTCGGTCATTTACACAATCACACATCCGAGCACAATTTTGCATATCTTTGTGGGTTTCACACGGATCCTTCCTAGGGGATCCCATGTCAGTTTGTCCCCCGACATTTTACCAAGACTGGTCAGGGCTCTGGAGAGGAAGAATCTACATCGATCACAATGCGAGCAACAAACAAGGTAGTGGTGACATACCTCTAAGGCCCGTCACATTATCACAAACTCAGGCACAAAATTTAATCACTCAATGTTCTGATGAATTGTCTCTTTTTGCAGGTTTTGATTCCATCATGGACTTCACTTGGGAGCCGACTTCGGAGGATGTGGAGAAACCTTGTCACGTCATTCATTGGAGCATTCACAAGGAGCATTCTGGTAGCCCTATGGGAATTTGTCTTCCCGGGCCATTAAATGTGTAATTTTAATTTCAAACTTATTTGGCATACATTCGCCTTTATTGTACGGATTTATAATTACATTACATGCATTAGATTGTGTGGTTAGGATTAGATGAATGTTGGTGGATTATGGGTTGAAGAATTTCAACTCAAATATTCAAGGAAAAAGCCCACAACAAAATGGAGCCCAAAGAAAGACTTGGCCCAAAGAAGAGCCCACATCCAAAGGTATGATTTTGCAGGTACACGTGTGGGTGGAGGCATGGATTGTTGAGTTGGCACAATCTGTACCTTGGGCTAGGTTTTGGCATGGCTTATAGCGCCATCTGGCGCGGGTAGCGAGAAGCACTAATTCGGGGGCGCGAGCGCAGCACACCTGGACCGTTAATCAACGCGCACGCCAGCGCGCCTCCTCCGTTGATCTGCGTGCACCAGCCTCTTTACCTTAGCCATTGATCAATTTTCTCCATCCAAGGGCTCTCCTTCACCCATGCCAAACCCTAATCCACCTTAGGACTCTATAAATGCATGGTATTGGTGCATGTATTACAACTTTTGCCCAATTTATACACTACTATTTCCCTAATATCCAAGGTGTTTCCTTTGATGTTTTCCTTGGTTCCTTGAACTAAGTGGAGTAGCCCTCCATTGCTAACCTAGATTGGGTTGCTAGAGTAGCTCTTAATTTTTCCCTGGCCTTCTCCATTGGGAGTTGGAATTAAGGACGAAAATCCCGGCCTACGGTGGTCGTTTTTCCTCCAGGAAAATCGTTCACTCGAGAGCTTAAACCGTAAGATCGCTCTACGATTTCGCCAAGGGTATTTCCTTTACTTTCTCGCCATCACTTTTCACACACACTCACCTCTAATTTTCGGCCACACTACATCACACACCTTCACTTTACTTTAATGTCATTTTCTTCATCTTTTAGCGCATTCTTCATCTCGGCATAACATCTTCTCTTCATCCCCTTTTATTTTATTTTTCTTCATATTTCATGTCATCATTTAACATGTAATAATCGACCATTACATAATCTCACTCCATTTTATTTATTTGCATTTTATTTTCATCATTTCCTTCTCTTTATTTAAGTTTGCACAACACTCCTCACCGAGAACATTTCCTATCTTTTGTGGGTTGTACACGGATCCTTTTCCTAAAGGATCCTGTGTCAAATGGTGTCCTCGACCAAGACGAAAGAAAGATCTCATCACGACACTTAACTTACTTGCTTTCCCTAAACTCTCTATCCTTAGAAGTAGGGCGAGCGCATTTTACTATTCGAGTGGACTTTGCCCCTCCCTTTCTTCTTATAGCACTTGCAGTTGAACAAGTTTACTCAGCTTGCATTTACTCAGCAGCTTGAAGCCTTTTTTTTCATCCTATCCTCAAAGCTACAAGAAAGACGACTACAACCGCTACTTGCCAAAAAAGAGTACAGCGCCTTCCTTCCTGACTTGACTTTCCTAGCTATCAAGCCCCTCTTCAAACCCTTGCCAGAAGCCCTAAATGAGTAAGTAGGAAAGATTCTCTGTATTAATATGAAAGGGAGTGAAAAGAAAGCCTTAAAGAGAAAGCTTTAGCAATGGTAGGAGTGACTACTTATGCCAACACCTGACGAGCTGACCAGAACCTTCTCCCGCAACAAGAAGAGTTTGACTTAGACAATTTCATGATATGAAGAGCCTTTAGATGAAGAACGCTCTACTAATACAAGTCAAGGAGAGAAAAGGACTCAAGGTCCCAAGACAATTTTGGATAGGGTGAAGGTACTGCATATAAGCCTTCAATCTGGCTTGATTTTCTTTCTCTTCCATTTCTTGATATAGAGATTCTCTCTCTTTTTAGGCCATGAAGAACTAGAGAGAGTAAGAGGGGGTCAAAATGACAAGACCCCGGGATCGCATAACCTTACGACACCAATCAAAGTCATTTCTGATGAGAAGGAGGAAAGTCAAATAAAGGGGATTGAAATGGATCAGCCTTAAATGAAAGAAGTAGGGGGAAAGCAAAACCTCCC
The DNA here is from genome assembly GCA_022432975.1 of Begonia masoniana. Taxonomy (NCBI): domain Eukaryota; kingdom Viridiplantae; phylum Streptophyta; class Magnoliopsida; order Cucurbitales; family Begoniaceae; genus Begonia; species Begonia masoniana. Next base: position 17,449,234 of record CM039505.1, on the reverse strand, counting down.
CCATAGATAGGAGCGAACTCATTCCCCCATTCATTAGCCGCAAAGCTAGAAATGGCAGCGACTTACCGGTTTGTCACTGAATTTTGAAGGTATCTCTAGTGATCCTCTTTACCTTATTCATGGCTGACTGCGTACATCAACGTCTCCATCACACAAAATATTTCCTTAGGGATTCCTATTGAGTGCTCTTCTTCTCCAAAGGGGCTCCAAATCACTCTTAAATGTGGATGTGGTTGTCCCCCTAAGGCCCATTCCCCAACCGCTTGACAAGAGCGCTTACTGTGTGTGTCGTTCCATGCAAACGGCCCTCAAAGAATTGACTTCTTTGCCCTCCCGTGCACCTAAGAGTCCTTTCCAGGGTGCGATGAAGGCGATTGAGAATGTTAAAAGCCTCCTTGAACCTTCCTTTATCCTCAACAATGCCCAAAGACTCCCATGCCTTTCTTGGTTGGACCGATTGGCGATTTTTGACAAGTCTCGCTTTTTTTTTTGGGGGGAGCAGAGCAGTCAAAGAGCAAACCAAACAAAATGATTGTTCTAAAATGGCTATTCCTCACAATTGCTCCTTCAGATGTAGCGGAGCCATGGTAATTAGGATCTCAAGAGGCAACAACACCTATGATGCAAGGAATAATAGACTTACATCATGATATCTTTTTCTTCATCATTCTTATTTTGGTTTTCGTATCACGGATCTTGGTTCACGCTTTATGGCATTTCCACTATGAAAAATAGAAAATCCCGCAAAGGATTATTCATGGAACTACTATCAAGTTTCTTTGTACCATTTTTCCTACTATCATTTCGATGTTCATTGTTATACCATCATTTGCTCTCGTATACACAATGTGTAACGACCCCTTTTCCTAGCAAGATATTGTCCGCTATGGGGATTGGTCCTGTAACACCCGACATTTCGGCCAGGTGATTTTCTGATCATTTTCATTGTCACCCTCTTATTTAACCGTTATGATTTAAATTTAATGTTAAGACAAATTTATTACAAGTTGATTAAAACTAGGTTAGGTGGCAGTTTTGTAATTAGAATTGATGGATTAAGTATAAATAGGAAATGGAAACCTTAAACCTCATTTACTACCACTGTAGCCGACATTCCCTCTCGGCGATTCCTTCTTTCCCAAGTTTTTGCTCTCGGCTACCAGAACTTCCCTTACCGACGGCTGGTTTCGAGCTTGCTCTTCTCTGCAAATCCACACCCGAGGTATGAAATGGACAATGTAGTCATTCATTAGTAAATAGAGCTCTGTTTTCAGCTCGGCACTGAGTTCGGATATTTTTAGCAGTGGCCGAGTAGTTTAAGACTTTTCAAAATCTGAGAGTAAAGATGTCATCCTGAATCGATTCTGAACATTTTAAGTAACCAACTCGGATTTAACCAATGGTAAAACCTGTCCACCTAGTTTCTGATTTCAGACTGCAGTGTGTCAAACAGAGTAATCGGAATGACTTTAGCTATTAGATCCTAGGATGGTTTATGATTAGGACTTTGTTTTAACTACTGTAATGTACATGTTTTAGGTGAAGAAGTTTAAAGGAAAGAAGCTCGGATTGCTGAGGAATCCAGGTAAGTGAATGTGTTAAGATTTCCGGCCACTAGGGCCCTACACCGCAAGGGTATTAGGAAATCACTGAGATGTTAGCTTATTGACTATGATTTGTTATTTCCACGATATGAGAAGTTGTGTAAGTAAATGTAAAGTTACAGGATGTTTTACTTGTCCTCATGATATGACTTTTCTCTATGAACTTTATGTCTATGCACTGTGTTCCTGTTATGATTAAGTTGAGAATATGAAAAGCAAATGTAACCAAGGTTAAGTGCAGAGCGGGGAAAGACTATGTTATGTATGACTCGACTCGCGAATTCTCCCACTGGTGGAGGCCGAGTTAATGATATGTATGACTCGCGAAATCCCCACTGGTGGAGGCCGAGTTAATGATATGTATGGCATGATATGTATGACTCGCGAATTCTCCCACTGGTGGAGGCCGAGTTAATGATATGTATGACTCGCGAATTCTCCCACTGGTGGAGGCCGAGTTAATGATATGTATGACTCGCGAATTCTCCCACTGGTGGAGGCCGAGTTAATGATATGTATGACTCGCGAATTCTCCCACTGGTGGAGGCCGAGTTAATGATATGTATGACTCGCGAATTCTCCCACTGGTGGAGGCCGAGTTAATGATATGTATGACTCGCGAATTCTCCCACTGGTGGAGGCCGAGTTAATGATATGTATGACTCGCGAATTCTCCCACTGGTGGAGGCCGAGTTAATGATATGTATGACTCGCGAATTCTCCCACTGGTGGAGGCCGAGTTAATGATATGTATGACTCGCGAATTCTCCCACTGGTGGAGGCCGAGTTAATGATATGTATGACTCGCGAATTCTCCCACTGGTGGAGGCCGAGTTAATGATATGTATGACTCGCGAATTCTCCCACTCGCGAATTCTCCCACTGGGAGGCCGAGTGATGTATCATGATTGCCGCGATAGGCAAATGACTATGTACCCCTGTCTTCCTCCCTCGTCTCCTGCCTTAATACATGTCATGTAAATGATAAAGATGAACACGAATGATGAATGATTTATGAACTTATGTCTCTTTAAATTGTGTACCCATGTATATCTGTCAGCATGCATTCCTTACTAAGCATTAGGCTTATAGTTAAACCTTATGGTGTAGGTGAAGAAGGTTCAGGTGAGGATGTTATGTTCAAAGAGGATGCTTAAGGCTGGTTGCTGGAGGATGCTCAAGGTGACAGTGCGGGACTGGAGAGGCGATTTATGACCCCTGGTTAAGACTCTTATGTTACAGTAGGTTAAAGAATATGGTAATTTAAGTAGGATGAGATTATTTTAAAACGTTGAGCTTTGAAACTGTCTAGTGGATCACTGAGTCAGGGAATGATTATATAGATTTATAAATGGTCTGTTGCTTAAGTCTTCCGCTATATGCATTTTGAATGAGTTGTGTTTTCTTTCTGTTGGAAGGAGTTATTTGATGATTTAGAGTTCTCTACCGTAAGACGGAAGCTGGAAGAGGTAGTCTTCCGGCTGACGTCATCGGCAGATGCCGAAAGAATAGTTGTTGATGGTTTAGTCTTCCGGCTGACGTCATCGGCAGATGCCGAAGGGTAATTGTTTGATGGTTTAGTCTTCCGGCTGACGTCATCGGCAGATGCCGAAGGGTAGTTGTTTGGTGGTTTAGTCTTCCGGATGACGTCACCGGAAGATGTAAAATGTGTTTTGTCAATTAGCGACCGGAAGATGTAAAATGTGTTTTGTCGATTAGCGACCGGAAGATGTAAAGTGTGTTTTGTCGTCTAGCGACCGGATGATATTTTAAATTAGCACGCGAGGCCCACGTGCCCACCGGAAGATGTCTTCTTTTAGGCGATGTTAAGCGAGTCACGCGTAATGCACGTGATGACCGGACGACTAAATTACTGAGGGTTGTCAACGCATGCAACCCATGCAAACCCGAGTGGTATTAAGTTAGGAAAATTGAGGGCACCTCCTCTTTTCCCGAAATTGTCAAGAAGCCAATGACCGAGTCTAGTCGCTCGACTCTGTGAATGTTGAGCCGACGAGGCGTGGGAAGTCGGGCACGAGAGGGTTCGTCTTCCTTAATGGTTCTGCGTCTCTATTACCAGTTTAGAAAAAAAAAAGTATATGTAAAATGTGAAAGTCTGTTGAGAGATAGTAAGTGAATGTAATATTAGTAAAAGTCAAGCAAACGATTAATGAAAGAATATGAACACGTGACGGCTCCTGGCCGGGGTTGTTACAATTGTGGTATCAGAGCAAAACCAGGTTCTAAAACCGATTCTGCAGACTGCCTTCCAGCACTGACTGTCATTTGAGCACACCTCAGCAACTGTAAGTGTTTATGATTTCATGTATATCATTAAGTTAAGTTATGCCTGTAATGATTTGTCTAGGAATCCCAAGATGGTTAGAGGTCAACAGAGAGAGACCAATGAGGATAGCAATGCTATTGCTCAATTGACTGAGTTAGTCATGCGCCAATCTCACCAGATAGAACGACTGATGACAGCTAGAGAAGAACAAGGCAACTCCAGTACCAATGCAACTCATGACCATGGGGGTGAACGTTTTCATCGGCTTCGACCCCCGGTGTTTAATGGGTATGTTTCAGATCCTGTCCATGCTGAGGAGTGGATCCGAAAGATTGAAGATATGTTTAAGTATGCAAAGGTTGACGAAGGGGATAAGGTCACCTATGCTGTCTTTAATTTGGAGTTAAGTTCAAGGCATTGGTGGGACTCGATCCAGAGCACCGCTAATGCCGAAGCTATGACCTGGGGGATGTTCAAGACTGCCTTCTTTGACAAGTACTTTAATAGGACTGTTCGGGCCAACAAGAAGAAGGAGTTCATGAATCTACGACAAACTGGCTCTGTGACGGATTATATATGTGAATTTGATGCTTTATCACGGTTTGCTCCCCGTATGACTGAGGATGAGGAAGATAAGATCTACCAGTTTGTTCAAGGACTGAAGCCAAGTCTGTACATGAAAGTGAAGACTGCCGGGATACATAATGTACCTTATGGTGAAGTGACGGCTAAGGCCTTGGAGCTAGAAGAGGCAGAAATGACAGCATATGCACAGCGCGAACAGCCAAAGAAACTCATGAAGGACACTCAGCCGCCACCACGTCAGAACAAAGGTTGGCAGCCACGACAGAACAGGGGACCACAGCAACAACAGCATGGAATGAAGAGGCCCCTCAACCAGAATGATGACCAGGGAAAAGGAAAGAGACCTCTGGCGCCTCTATGCCCTACATGTCAGAGGAACCACCCTGGTGAGTGCAAGCTGCTTTCTGGCCGGTGTTTCAGGTGTGATAAGACCGGACACATGGTCAGAGATTGTCCCATGCCGCCAGACCCGAACCGTGCAAGGGTTGTACCCAGAGTGTATGCGTTGATGGAAGATGAGGGAGCTGATCAACATACAGTCATATCAGGTACCATCATGATCTGTGGTTTTGCTGCTTATACACTCATAGATACAGGGGCCACACACTCGTTTATATCAACCTTGTTTGTATGCAAACATAACATAGGACCCTCACCAGCTGAAAGGTCATATAGTGTTGTGTTGCCATCAGGGAAGTCCCTACATTCAGAACAGATTGTTAAGGGTGACGTCGTGTACTTAGGGGATAAGGATCTCTATGCGGAGTTAATTGTCATTGACATAAAAGGGTATGAGGTGATATTAGGGATGGATTGGTTATTTAGACATCATGCCACGATAAGTTGTAGATCTGGAATAGTTGATTTTAGACCCCCAAATGATAATCATTATTCCTTCCAAGCTATTCCTAAAATAAGTAAGATACCAATTATATCCTCACTAGAAATATACCGAATGCTGAGATGTGGTTGTGAGAGCTACCTGGCTAGTGTAATAGATGGTCGGGTGAAGAATAAAATTGAGCTACAGGATATTCCTATAGTCCGGGAGTTTCCCGAGGCATTCTTAGATGACTTACCGGGTATACCACCCGATAGAGAAATAGAGTTTGTAATTGATACATACCCCGAGGCATCACCTGTATCTAAGAATCCCTACCGTATGGCACCTGTTGAGTTGAAAGAATTGAAGGTTCAACTGCAGGAATTGGTTGACAAGGGATTTATCCGCCCCAGCAGTTCTCCTTGGGGTGCACCAGTCTTATTTGTAAGGAAGAATGATGGTTCTCTTAGAATGTGCATAGACTACAGGGAACTAAATAAGTTGACAATCAAGAATAGGTACCCCTTACCCAGGATTGACGATTTGTTTGACCAATTGCAAGGAGCTAAGGTGTTTTCAAAGATAGATTTACGTTCGGGTTATTACCAACTGAAGGTTAAAGAAGGAGATATACCAAAGACAGCCTTCAGAACCCGCTATGGACATTATGAATTCTTAGTCATGTCGTTTGGGTTGACAAACGCCCCTGCAGCCTTCATGGATTTAATGAACCGGGTGTTTCGTGAGTATTTAGATAAGTTTGTGATTGTATTCATAGATGATATCTTGATATATTCCCGAACTGTGGCTGACCATGAAGACCATTTGAAAGTAGTATTGACGACATTGAAGGAGCATCAACTTTACGCCAAATTGTCTAAGTGTGAGTTTTGGTTAGATAAGGTTAATTTCCTTGGCCATGTATTTTCTGCTAATGGCATATCTGTGGACCCGACCAAAATTCAGGCAGTAAGGGATTGGCCTCAACCTAAGAATGCCAGCGAAGTCCGCAGCTTCCTTGGACTGGCAGGCTATTACAGGAAGTTCATCAAGGGATTTTCCATGATAGCTAAACCCCTGACAGGTTTAACAAAGAAGGACATTAAGTATACTTGGACTGAAGCCTGTGAAGACAGCTTCCAGACGTTAAAACTGAAGTTAACAACAGCTCCTGTATTGACCCTCCCAACCGAAGAAGGAAAATTTAGTGTTTACTGTGATGCGTCTAAAGTTGGTTTAGGTTGTGTTTTGATGCAAGAGGGTAAAGTTATAGCGTATGCTTCTAGGCAGCTAAAGAGTTACGAGCAAAATTACCCCACTCATGATCTAGAATTAGCTGCTGTTGTTTTTGCCTTGAAGATTTGGAGACACTATTTATATGGACAGCAATGTGAGGTGTTTTCTGACCATAAAAGTCTAAAGTACCTCTTCACGCAGAAGGAATTGAACATGAGACAGAGACGTTGGTTGGAATTTGTCAAGGACTACGATTTTGAGATCAAGTATCACCCCGGGAAGGCTAACTCTGTAGCCGATGCGTTGAGTAGGATGTCAACAACAATGCAGCCCGTGGTTTCAACCATGTCTATACCCTTAAGAACAGAAGTTCAGAAATTTGACTTGGAGATAGTTCCAGAGTTATCAGTCTTGCTCGCTGAGTTAACTATTCAACCAACAATTTTGGAAAAGATCAAGGATGCACAACAGAAGGATTCAGTGGAAAATATCAGCATGATGGATAAGTTGAAGGACACCACCTCCGAGTTCAGTCTCTCCAAGGATGGGATCCTGAGGTTTAGAAATCGGTGGTGCATTCCTAATGATGTGGAATTGCGTAAGTTGATCTTGGCTGAGGCGCACTCCTCTTCCTTTTCTGTACATCCTGGCTGCACCAAGATGTACCGAGACCTGAAGTTACAGTACTGGTGGCCTAACCTAAAAAGGGATGTTGCTAAGTATGTAGAGTCCTGTTTAGTATGCCAACAAGTCAAAGCCGAGCACCAACGTCCAGGAGGTACTCTTCAGCCGTTGCCTATTCCCGAATGGAAGTGGGAACATATAGCTATGGATTTTGTTGTAGGACTACCTAAGACGACAAAAGGGCATGATTGTATTTGGGTTGTGGTGGATAGACTGACGAAATCGGCCCATTTCTTACCTGTAAGGACCACCTATACGATGGACCAATTTGCTGATCTTTATGTTCAGGAAATTATTAGGTTGCATGGGATCCCTGTATCCATTGTCTCTGACCGTGATCCCAGGTTTACCTCTCGATTCTGGAAAAGTTTGCAAGGTACATTAGGTACAAAGTTATCTTTCAGCACAGCTTTTCACCCACAGACCGATGGCCAGTCAGAAAGGACGATTCAAATACTCGAAGATATGTTGAGAGCATGTGTACTTGACTTTCAGACAACTTGGAGCAGACAATTACCTCTAGTTGAGTTCTCCTACAATAACAGTTATCAGTCCACCATTGGTATGACACCTTATGAAGCACTGTATGGTAGGAAATGTAGGTCACCCCTTTACTGGGACGAGGTTGGTGAAACAAAGCTTCTTGGACCTGATATTCTGCAACAAATGTCAGATAAGATTGCCACTATTCGGAAAAGAATGATGACTGCACAAAGCTGGCAGAAGTGTTATGCAGATCAAAGGAGAAGGGAACTCGAGTTTTTAGTAGAAGATGAAGTATTCTTAAAGGTGTCACCATTTAAAGGAGTCTTAAGATTTGGCAAGAAGGAAAAACTTAATCCTAGATTTATTGGACCCTTCCCTGTCTTGGCAAAAATCGGGAGTACAGCTTACAGACTGCAACTGCCTCCATCATTGGATAAAGTTCATAATGTCTTCCATGTGTCAATGTTAAGAAAGTGCATGCGTGATCCGATGCAGGTCATCCAGCCATCGGATATTGGTTTAGAACCGACACTGGAGTATGAGGAGAAACCGATACAGATACTGGAATATGCAGTCAAGACTCTGAGAAACAAAGAGATCCCATTGGTGAAAGTTTTATGGACAAATCACGGCATTGAAGAAGCCACATGGGAAAGACAGCAGGAGATGTTGGACAAATATCCTAAGTTATTTGCTTGAGCAATTTTCGAGGACGAAAATTTTGTTTAAGGAGGGGTGGATGTAACACCCGACATTTCGGCCAGGTGATTTTCTGACCATTTTCATTGTCACCCTCTTATTTAACCGTTATGATTTAAATTTAATGTTAAGACAAATTTATTACAAGTTGATTAAAACTAGGTTAGGTGGCAGTTTTGTAATTAGAATTGATGGATTAAGTATAAATAGGAAATGGAAACCTTAAACCTCATTTACTACCACTGTAGCCGACATTCCCTCTCGGCGATTCCTTCTTTCCCAAGTTTTTGCTCTCGGCTACCAGAACTTCCCTTACCGACGGCTGGTTTCGAGCTTGCTCTTCTCTGCAAATCCACACCCGAGGTATGAAATGGACAATGTAGTCATTCATTAGTAAATAGAGCTCTGTTTTCAGCTCGGCACTGAGTTCGGATATTTTTAGCAGTGGCCGAGTAGTTTAAGACTTTTCAAAATCTGAGAGTAAAGATGTCATCCTGAATCGATTCTGAACATTTTAAGTAACCAACTCGGATTTAACCAATGGTAAAACCTGTCCACCTAGTTTCTGATTTCAGACTGCAGTGTGTCAAACAGAGTAATCAGAATGACTTTAGCTATTAGATCCTAGGATGGTTTATGATTAGGACTTTGTTTTAACTACTGTAATGTACATGTTTTAGGTGAAGAAGTTTAAAGGAAAGAAGCTCGGATTGCTGAGGAATCCAGGTAAGTGAATGTGTTAAGATTTCCGGCCACTAGGGCCCTACACCGCAAGGGTATTAGGAAATCACTGAGATGTTAGCTTATTGACTATGATTTGTTATTTCCACGATATGAGAAGTTGTGTAAGTAAATGTAAAGTTACAGGATGTTTTACTTGTCCTCATGATATGACTTTTCTCTATGAACTTTATGTCTATGCACTGTGTTCCTGTTATGATTAAGTTGAGAATATGAAAAGCAAATGTAACCAAGGTTAAGTGCAGAGCGCGGAAAGACTATGTTATGTATGACTCGTGAATTCTCCCACTGGTGGAGGCCGAGTTAATGATATGTATGACTCGCGAAATCTCCCACTGGTGGAGGCCGAGTTAATGATATGTATGGCTCGCGAATTCTCCCACTGGGGAGGCCGAGTGATGTATCATGATTGCCGCGATAGGAAAATGATTATGTATGACTGCCGCGATAGGCAAATGACTATGTACCCCTGTCTTCCTCCCTCGTCTCCTGCCTTAATACATGTCATGTAAATGATAAAGATGAACACGAATGATGAATGGTTTATGAACTTATGTCTCTTTAAATTGTGTACCCATGTATATCTGTCAGCATGCATTCCTTACTAAGCATTAGGCTTATAGTTAAACCTTATGGTGTAGGTGAAGAAGGTTCAGGTGAGGATGTTATGTTCAAAGAGGATGCTTAAGGCTGGTTGCTGGAGGATGCTCAAGGTGACAGTGCGGACTGGAGAGGCGATTTATGACCCCTGGTTAAGACTCTTATGTTACAGTATGTTAAAGAATATGGTAATTTAAGTAGGATGAGATTATTTTAAAAACGTTGAGCTTTGAAACTGTCTAGTGGATCACTGAGTCAGGGAATGATTATATAGATTTATAAATGGTCTGTTGCTTAAGTCTTCCGCTATATGCATTTTGAATGAGTTGTGTTTTCTTTCTGTTGGAAGGAGTTATTTGATGGTTTAGTCTTCCGGCTGACGTCATCGGCAGATGCCGAAAGAATAGTTGTTGATGGTTTAGTCTTCCGGCTGACGTCATCGGCAGATGCCGAAAGAATAGTTGTTGATGGTTTAGTCTTCCGGCTGACGTCATCGGCAGATGCCGAAAGAATAGTTGTTGATGGTTTAGTCTTCCGGCTGACGTCATCGGCAGATGCCGAAAGAATAGTTGTTGATGGTTTAGTCTTCCGGCTGACGTCATCGGCAGATGCCGAAAGAATAGTTGTTGATGGTTTAGTCTTCCGGCTGACGTCATCGGCAGATGCCGAAAGAATAGTTGTTGATGGTTTAGTCTTCCGGCTGACGTCATCGGCAGATGCCGAAAGAATAGTTGTTGATGGTTTAGTCTTCCGGCTGACGTCATCGGCAGATGCCGAAAGAATAGTTGTTGATGGTTTAGTCTTCCGGCTGACGTCATCGGCAGATGCCGAAAGAATAGTTGTTGATGGTTTAGTCTTCCGGCTGACGTCATCGGCAGATGCCGAAAGAATAGTTGTTGATGGTTTAGTCTTCCGGCTGACGTCATCGGCAGATGCCGAAAGAATAGTTGTTGATGGTTTAGTCTTCCGGCTGACGTCATCGGCAGATGCCGAAAGAATAGTTGTTGATGGTTTAGTCTTCCGGCTGACGTCATCGGCAGATGCCGAAAGAATAGTTGTTGATGGTTTAGTCTTCCGGCTGACGTCATCGGCAGATGCCGAAAGAATAGTTGTTGATGGTTTAGTCTTCCGGCTGACGTCATCGGCAGATGCCGAAAGAATAGTTGTTGATGGTTTAGTCTTCCGGCTGACGTCATCGGCAGATGCCGAAAGAATAGTTGTTGATGGTTTAGTCTTCCGGCTGACGTCATCGGCAGATGCCGAAAGAATAGTTGTTGATGGTTTAGTCTTCCGGCTGACGTCATCGGCAGATGCCGAAAGAATAGTTGTTGATGGTTTAGTCTTCCGGCTGACGTCATCGGCAGATGCCGAAAGAATAGTTGTTGATGGTTTAGTCTTCCGGCTGACGTCATCGGCAGATGCCGAAAGAATAGTTGTTGATGGTTTAGTCTTCCGGCTGACGTCATCGGCAGATGCCGAAAGAATAGTTGTTGATGGTTTAGTCTTCCGGCTGACGTCATCGGCAGATGCCGAAAGAATAGTTGTTGATGGTTTAGTCTTCCGGCTGACGTCATCGGCAGATGCCGAAAGAATAGTTGTTGATGGTTTAGTCTTCCGGCTGACGTCATCGGCAGATGCCGAAAGAATAGTTGTTGATGGTTTAGTCTTCCGGCTGACGTCATCGGCAGATGCCGAAAGAATAGTTGTTGATGGTTTAGTCTTCCGGCTGACGTCATCGGCAGATGCCGAAAGAATAGTTGTTGATGGTTTAGTCTTCCGGCTGACGTCATCGGCAGATGCCGAAAGAATAGTTGTTGATGGTTTAGTCTTCCGGCTGACGTCATCGGCAGATGCCGAAAGAATAGTTGTTGATGGTTTAGTCTTCCGGCTGACGTCATCGGCAGATGCCGAAAGAATAGTTGTTGATGGTTTAGTCTTCCGGCTGACGTCATCGGCAGATGCCGAAAGAATAGTTGTTGATGGTTTAGTCTTCCGGCTGACGTCATCGGCAGATGCCGAAAGAATAGTTGTTGATGGTTTAGTCTTCCGGCTGACGTCATCGGCAGATGCCGAAAGAATAGTTGTTGATGGTTTAGTCTTCCGGCTGACGTCATCGGCAGATGCCGAAAGAATAGTTGTTGATGGTTTAGTCTTCCGGCTGACGTCATCGGCAGATGCCGAAAGAATAGTTGTTGATGGTTTAGTCTTCCGGCTGACGTCATCGGCAGATGCCGAAAGAATAGTTGTTGATGGTTTAGTCTTCCGGCTGACGTCATCGGCAGATGCCGAAAGAATAGTTGTTGATGGTTTAGTCTTCCGGCTGACGTCATCGGCAGATGCCGAAAGAATAGTTGTTGATGGTTTAGTCTTCCGGCTGACGTCATCGGCAGATGCCGAAGGGTAATTGTTTGATGGTTTAGTCTTCCGGCTGACGTCATCGGCAGATGCCGAAGGGTAGTTGTTTGGTGGTTTAGTCTTCCGGATGACGTCACCGGAAGATGTAAAATGTGTTTTGTCAATTAGCGACCGGAAGATGTAAAATGTGTTTTGTCGATTAGCGACCGGAAGATGTAAAGTGTGTTTTGTCGTCTAGCGACCGGATGATATTTTAAATTAGCACGCGAGGCCCACGTGCCCACCGGAAGATGTCTTCTTTTAGGCGATGTTAAGCGAGTCACGCGTAATGCACGTGATGACCGGACGACTAAATTACTGAGGGTTGTCAACGCATGCAACCCATGCAAACCCGAGTGGTATTAAGTTAAGAAAATTGAGGGCACCTCCTCTTTTCCCGAAATTATCAAGAAGCCAATGACCGAGTCTAGTCGCTCGACTCTGTGAAGGTTGAGCCGACGAGGCGTGGGAAGTCGGGCACGAGAGGGTTCGTCTTCCTTAATGGTTCTGCGTCTCTATTACCAGTTTAGAAAAAAAAAAGTATATGTAAAATGTGAAAGTCTGTTGAGAGATAGTAAGTGAATGTAATATTAGTAAAAGTCAAGCAAACGATTAATGAAAGAATATGAACACGTGACGGCTCCTGGCCGAGGTTGTTACAGGTCCGTATCCCAATATCCTCCCCTCACGGCTTTGTTTGGGGAGGACTTCCCACTCGGTCACCCAACCTGATACTACTCTTGCCGAAGCAATTTTAACTTCGGAGTTCTTATGGGATCCGTTGTCAATTGTGCTTCAAAACTCGTCTTACTATCTTGGGAGGGTCTCTTTACATATGTTTCATTTCCAAATACTTTCCCAAGCGATGTGGGATTGTGACGGCCCTTTTTTTACAACCCGTCACCTTCCGATTCGCCCGCACGGACATACCGCCATCTGGATTTCGGTTCGTGCAGCCATCGTACACATATTTATACATCCGGGTCATCACAATCACTCCCCCTCGGGGGCCCAACGTCCTCGTTGGCCACATTTCCAGTTGGGTACAGGCTCTGATACTATTTATAACGACTCCTTTTTCCAGCAAGATATTGTCTGCTCTGAGGATTGGGCCGTAGCCCAATATCCTCCCCTCACGGCTTTGTTTGGCGAGGACTTCCCAGTCGGTCACCCAACCTGGTACTACTCTCGCCGAAGCACTTTTAACTTTGGAGTTCTTATGGGATCCGTTGTCAATTGTATTCCAAAAGGCGTCTTACTATCTTGGGAGAGTGTCTTTACATATGTTTCATTTCCATATACTTCCCCAAGTGATGTGGGATTGTGACGACCCTTTTTTTACGACCCATCACCTTCCGGTTCTCCCACGCGGACGTACCGCCATCCAGGGTCCCAATCGTGCAGCCATCGTACACATACTTACACATCCGTGTCATCACACAATGGACGAGGTAGTACTAGATCATGTAATTACTATCAAAGCTATTGGACATCAATGGTATCAGACTTACGAGTATTCAGACTATAATAGTTCTGATGAACAATCACTCACTTTTGACAGTTATACGATTTCAAAAGGTGATCTAGAATTGAGTCAATCACGTTTATTAGAGGTGAACAATAGAGTGACTATACCAACAAAAACTAATCTTGTAACCACCCCAACCCCGTAGGGCAGTCACAGGACTTGACTTTACTTTGACATAACCTTTACCTAAGCCCTCGTGTTTTCGAATAAAATTTTTCATTTTTACTTAACACTTTAAAAGAAAACGGACTTAGACAATTGACCCACCTCTAACAACCTTTAGGGTCTAACTTTGACTTAAACATTTTGAGTGTAAAACATTTCGACTTTTAAAACATTTAAAACTAGACTAAAACCATTAATAACTTAAAACAATTAACAATTAAAGTAAGATCAATTACAACAAAACACTCATTCGTCGATCATCAAAACACGACACTAATATAACCTATACTTTCGGGAAGAACTCAAGAAAACGAACCGCATGGATCGCTCTAAAAATTGAGTGTATCCTTACTTGTTTTAAAATAACCAAACAGTTCAAAATAACCAAACAATTCCAGTATATTTCTAAAATTAAGACTTCACATTCTAAACATTCTACTTCCACTACATTTACATCAAAACTCAACATTTCATACATTTTTCTATCAAATCATCTGATCCACATACTTAAACGTTTTCATACTTTCACAAACAAAACCAACACGTAGACCTACTAACAATAGACTCGTACTCATACTAACCACGGACACATACTAACCACGGTCAGAATCGCCTTAACAATATTGACGGGTTGCCACCATGGTCGTACTCCAACAACTGCGTCCGTAATCCTAGCATGCTCGTGGAAACTCACCGTACCTGTTCTTATGCACCTACATCACAGAACTCAAACTATAAGCCTAATGCTTAGCAAGTAGTGACTATATGAATTTAAAACATTTTGCTTAACATATGCAGTTTCTACAGTTTCATCATACATAATCGTTTCGTTTCCATCGTACATAATCATTTCGTTTCCATCATACATAATCATTTCGTTTCCATCATACATACATGTAATCCTCTACCAATAGAGGGCGGATTAGTTTCTCCATCTCTAGACGTTCCACAACTTCATCTGAAGGATGAACCACTTCCCTCAGACGTTCTATATTTTCTGGACGTTCCACACTTTACATCTGAAGGGTGAACCACTTCCCTCAGACACTTTACATTGTCAATGTTATACTTTTGAAACAGATGCATAAAACATTTTCGTATCGTTTCTAAAACATGATGCATGGACTAAACATATATAAAACATGCAAACAAATCCTAACGTCCTGTGATGTAGGCCAAAAGGGCAACACATAAACTTACACTACTTACCTGGCGTCCTTAGCAATTCATCTAAACTCCGACTCTTAACCGTGGAACCTGAAAAACCTAAATATCAAAACCTTGCATTAGAACTCGCTCGGCATAACTAAACTCTCATTTTTGTGAAAACATCTTAAACTACTATTTCTAGCCTAATCTAACAAATATCTAACTAAACGGACCACTATTTTGGGTTTGGTAAAACCGACCCGAAACTTCGAACGTGCGTAACTTTTGCGTTGGATATCGGAATCGAACGATTCCAGCGGCCACGTACTCCTCTAATAACCTATTTTAACCTGCCAAAAGGAATTTCAAAATAAACAATCGTAGCTAGGTCAAATCAAGAAAAACCCAAACTGCCCTAATCCGGGAAATTTCACCATTCTCGGTTTTCCATCAATTCTCATCAATTTCTTCACCAATCGACCACATATACACTCAATTAGCAATATCTAACCAAAAATCCCGAGGCATCAAGCAAAACCCGAAATGCCCTAAACCGGGCCTACTGAATTTGGCCCAAATTGGGCACCTCACGGCCAGGCAACTAAAAACGGCCTAATGTCCGGCAATCCCTAGCCAAGACCACCCAAAAACGGCCGGTGATCGGAGCTCTAGCAGCTCGGCGATCCACGGCGCAGACAGAACACGAAACAGGGCAAGGCTCGAAGCTTACCGGTCGGTTTGTGCGCGGAGACGGGCCGGAAATGGCAGCCCTGGAAGCGCCGCCGTCGTCTGGCCTGAAAACGGCAAGAAATCGCCGGCGTTCGTCGGAGGAGAGTCGCCGTTGTCTCCCTCGTCTCTCTCGGTGTCGGGCTCGGACTCGAGCATAAACAACAGAATGGTTTTAACCATTCTGTTGTTTTAATTAATAATAATAATAATAATAATAATAATAATAATAATAATAATAATAATAATAATAATAATCATAATATTAATTCCTATTAAAACATCAATATACCGTTTTGCCCTCCCGTGCTTTCGGCATCTTTTGAAATTTCGTTAAATCCCGTATATCTCCACAAATTCAAATTAATCGTTAGGACCCTAATAACACTTTCTTTTCGTAAAACGGACTTGATTTACTATTTTTACGAATTAACATACTAAAAGGTTAAAACGGGAACTCTAGCATTACTCTTTTCGATTTGGGTTTCTAAAATTTCAGTTATTCCTCTAAAAATTCCCATAAAATCCTAGGGCTCTAAGGAGACATCCCGCTCAAGAAAATACTTTAATTTGCTATTTTACGAAAATAACCTAAAAAATTAGAAAACCCTAAGATCCGAAAACCCGGGCGTTACAAATCTACGTATTATTGTTACACCTGATGATGTACCTCATAGTTGGGTTGTACCTTCCTCAGGTGTCAAATGTGATGCTATACCTGGTCGTTTCAATCAGATCTCGATTTTGGTACAACGAGAGGGAGTTTACTATAGGCAGTGCAGTGAGATTTATGGAACTAATTATGCCTTTACGCGTGTACCTAGAAACATAGGCTGACTGCTGAGCCCACTCTAGCTTAGCTGCACTACCCGGGGTGCGAGCCACCCGAGAAGCAAGCTATTACAGCAAATGACTAGAGCTTTAGGGAGCCAAGGAGAAAAGCGGTAGATAAGATAGAAGAAGGGGCCGGGTTCCCGGTGGAGTAGAGGAGACAGTTAGGATAACAAACTTGAAATGCAAAGCCCGAGCAGCCGACGAGCGAGTGGTTATTTTTTGAGCTCCTACCTGGAAACACGATGCAAGAAACTCAAAAGAAGATCGTTAGTTCCCTAGTTAGCAAAACCGAGAAATCAGAAAATAGAAGATCAAAAGTGCTCGGAATGAAACGAAATTTTAAGGGAGTTTAGTGAAGTTAGTGAGGTGAGTGCTGGTGGAAAACGTGGTCCAGGTTTGTTGATATGAAGGAGTTATGGAATGTTTTCAAGAATCGATCAATTGGTTCTATTATGAAGATTTTGGCAAAAGTTTTCTTCCAAGGAAGAGAACTCAATTCAATGATCAGTTAAGGCCACTTCTTGCTGCTTTCTACTCTCAAAAGAATGGAGAAAAAGATGGAAAAGTGCGTTCTTACAAGCTACCAAGCTTGAAGAATGGTTTCTGGGGAGCAACCCCTTGGTTGTTGTCAACCGAGCTTGTAACACCCAATTTTACAGGACCTTAGAAATTCCTCTATGTAATGGCAATTTCGTAAATATTGGGAATTAAACCCATTTTATGAATGGAAGATTTTATTAGAGTTCTAGTAATAAATTAGAATATCTGGTGAAATAAGAAAATTTAGAGAAGCCAAACCGATAGACGAAATAGCAGAATACATAGAAAATCAAGTAGAGGGAAAAATTATAATTTGACAGGATAAATTTTAATAAAAACATAACATTTCCTCCTCCCTCTCTCGTAGCTCATTCTGCAGAAGTGGAGAAAACCTTATCCTTAGGCTATTTTCACGCCTCTTCATGGTGATTCTTCAATCGGTCGATCCTCCAAGCTTCGATCAACATTTCCTTCTCATTTTCTTTAGCAATCGACATTCTAGGTAAGCTTCTAGTGTTTAGACGGTTTAGTTTCCGGTTTAGGGTTTGAAAACGGTTAAGGTTTTCGTTTAGGGTTTTGCGAAATAGCCAGGTTATGTTAGAAACAGCTAGGTTTAACCTATTTACGACTCTAATGGATGTATTTGTGGTTATTGGAAGTAGTTAGTTGATTTATTAGTGATTGTTGAAGTTTTGGTTGGTTGAAGCTTGAGAAAACTCCATTAATGGAGGTTTGGATATTCTTGAGAGCGAATTGCTCGATAAAATGCCGAGTTGTAACGCCCCGAGTTTTCTGAACCCAGTTTGTTACTCTTAAACTAGAACTTGACTAAGAAACTTTGGACCAAATTTAAAATTTCGCTCGAACGAAAGACTAAATTTGACATTTTCTAAAACCTCAAAACATTTAGAGACTTGCAGCGGAAATCATTTGAGCTAATAGAGTTAAACAAAACTATAGAACAATGTCTGAAAAATCAGTTGAGATGTTAGGGAACATTCGGCCAAAAGAAATAAAGGTTTAAATCACGAAATGCTTTGAAAGTTGCAAAAGTCAAACTTGTCTGCCGTTGTACAAAGTCAACAAGAGGGCAGAAATAAAACTGAAGGTCTCCACCGATGACGTCAGCCGGAGGAGTCATTCTTCTAGCTTCAGCCGATCGCAAAACGACAAGTTTTGCTACTGCATCTACCGGTGACGTCAGCCGGATGATTCGTTCATCCCGCCTCAGCCGATCACTAGACGACAAGTCTTTTACTCACACCTTCCGGTAGGTAAAATACTCGACATCATACGGTTACAAAATGACAATTTACATCCTACATCTTCCGATGGATTTAAGACACGACATCCACTGGTGACTAAACGACAAAATTTCTACTACATCATTCGATGGATTTAACACTCGACATCCACCGGTCACTAAACGACAAATTACATTCTACATCATCCGATGAATTTAATACCCCACATCCACCGGTCACAAAACGACAAATTTTCTACTTATATCTTCCGATAGACAACAGAACAGCAACTCAGCACCTGCCAATAGACATCGTCTATCAATAGAGAACAGAGCGACATTTCAACTACTCCTTATTATACAAACACAACTCTGACTACGAAAGGAAATTTACTTACTTCACTGTTACAATTCAGAAACAATTCAAAACATTGCATTACTCAAGATCCAGTAAGAACCAACATTAAAACTCAACAAAATACTATTATCAGAAAGATCTCAAAGGCGTATTCAGAATATTGAAACCACTACTGTCATGAAATCTCAACACGCTTAAATTGAAACATTGTCAACTAAACCTTCACACCAACAGTCATCAGTTAAACCGCCTCATCAGGATACCAAAACGTGGCAAGAATATGCTTCAACAATTTTGCCTAATCCTCAGTAAATTCAGAGAACTCCCCAGCAGTTACCTCAACACCTACATCACAAAACTCATCTATTAGCCTAATGCTAAGCAAGTAAAGCAATAATGAAATGATATGCTAAAACATAAAACCTAAACATGCAGTTTCTACTTTCTCATCTCAGTTGTACATTCGTTCGTTTACTGATCTGATCTCTAGGTTCCCTTGGGAGTGGGATCAATTCTCTCAATGTTATACATCATCTACTCGATTAAGGGGCGGATGAATTCCCTTAATAGCTATTCTGATCCCTCAGTTCCCTTGGGAGTGGGATCAATTCTCCCAATGTTATACATCCTCTACTCGATTAAGGGGCGGATGAATTCCCTTAATAGCTATTACATTTCAATCTATACTTGCCTTTTCGTGCCACTACATATAAATTCATTTTCGTATTCTTTCAAAAACATGATGCATAACACGTAGAAAATACTCAAGCATGCATAAACCTACTGTTTTGTGATGTAGGCCCGAAGGCACACACAATACTTCACTTACCTGGATTCCTGGAGAAATGTTTGGTTGCGAACCACTTCGGGTTCTGCTCAAACCTAAAACCATAGACAGTGTATTAGTTAAACTTCATTCTAAACTATCCAGGAGTCTAAGGAAATTAGTTTGGAAGCTCAAATCTTCGTGCATTCCCGATTCTGCACTTAACCCGAAACTACACTCATTCACAACACTCCCAAAACACATACATTGCACTCCCTCTGTTATCTAACCGTCTAGTCATAAGGAAAAATGAAGGAACTCACCTAAGTCGGAGAAATCGCTTGAGAAATTGAAGGGAGGGCCTCCTAGAGCACTCTGCTAAGCTGAGGAGCTGAGAGTCGAAAAGAATTGGAAAACAGTGGCGGCTACAATGCATTAAATCCAAAAACCTATTCCTTAAATACGTCATCCATTAACCCCACTTTTACTATTGTCATTAAAGTGTGTCATTAATTTAGAAAGAAATTAGACTTGGTCCTATAGAACTGGGTGTTACACGAGCAAAATAAATTAGAATTTTAGGAAATTTCCTTTAGTTAGGAGTTTTATAAATTTTTGAAGTTTGAATGTTTAGGCCCATTTTTGACAATGGATGTTGTGGATTGATTTAGGTGACAAATCTCAAAATGAGGAGCTCGGTACGCTACGGACGACAGGTAAGTTCTTGTGACTTACTGCGACCGATAGGATTAGAAACGACTAGTCACCCTAAGCCTTATAAATTAAGATGGTTAGATGATAGAGATGACATCAAAGTAACCAAACAAGTAACCGTCAACTTCGCTATTGGTAAATATAAGGATGCGATTCTTTGCAATGTCGTTCTGATGAACGCAAGTCATCTTCTATTAGGATGACTATGGCTTTATGATTGTAGGGTGCACCATGATGGATTCCTCAATAATTATAGCTTGAAATTTGGTGGTCGGACAGTCAAATTACTACCTATGACCCCTGAACAAGTGGCACGAGATGACGCAGTTAGGAAGGAAGAAAAGATTAAGGAAAATTTTTTCTTAACAAAGCATGGATTAAGAGCTGCTGTCACAAAAGGAAAGACCTTGAACTTAGTTCTGTTTAGAGACCATGTTATGGAACTTGGAGAGATACCCCCATCGGTCCGAAGTTTACTTAACTCTTACCAAGATGTCTTTTCTAAGGAATTGCCACCCGGATTACCACCAATTCGAGGAATAGAACACCAAATCGATCTCCAACCTAGAGCGATGCTACCAAACTGACCGGCCTATAGGATGAGACCTGAAGAGGCCAAAGAATTACAAGAATAAGTCTAAGAGTTGTTAGGAAGGGGATATATTAGAGAATCGATGAGCCCTTGTGCCGTACCTACATTATTGGTACCCAAGAAAGACGGCACTATGAGAATGTGCGTCAATAGTTGAGCTATCAATCAAATCATCATTAAGTATAGATACCCGATCCCTAGGCTCGAAGACATGTTAGATGAATTGAGCGGAGCTTCCAAATTTTCCAAAGTTGACTTGAAGAGTGGTTGTCACCAAATACATATGAAAGAAGGTGATGAATGGAAGACCGCCTTCAAAACTAAATACTAATTGTTTGAGTTGATGGTTATGCCATTCGAACGTACAAATGCCCCGAGCACCTTCATGAGGTTAATGCACCATGTTCTTAAGGATTTCCTTGGTAAGTTTGTTGTCGTCTATTTTGATGACATCTTGGTGTATAGCCCCAATCTTCCACAACATGTCAACCATCTCATTATGCTTTTTCAAACTCTCCGTCGTACTAAACTTCTTGGGAACTTGAGTAAATGCTCCTTCGGATAAGAGAAAGTTTATTTCTTGGGTTTCATTATCTCGAAAGATGGCTTAAAAGTGGATGAAGACAAAGTAAAAGCCATCAAAGATTGGCCCACACCCAATAGTATCACTGAAGTCCGTAGCTTTCACGGCTTAGTCTCTTTTTATAGGAGGTTCATTAAAGACTTCAATTCATCAGTTTCTTCTATTACCGATCTCACTAAGAAAGGAGTGGATTTTAATTGGACTCATGCATGTCAAAGTAGCTTCGACCTAATTAAGGACAAGCTTTGTCAATCCCCAATATTAGCACTTCTTGATTTCAATAAGGGTTTTGAGATCAAGAGTGATGCATCTGGAATTGGCATTGGTGCCGTATTGATGCAAGATGGTAAACCTCTTGCATATTTTAGTGAGAAATTGAAAGGAACTGCTACTCCACATACGATAAGGAGTTTTATGCCATGATATGAGCTATTGAGCACTGGCAACACTACCTTCTGTCAAAAGAGTTTGTGATCCATTCTGACCATCAATCTCTGAAACACATTAAAAGTCAGCACAAACTCAACAAAAGACATGCAAAATGGGTGGAATTCTTGGAAAGATTTCCATATATTTTAAGGTATTTGAAAAGTTTTGATAACACTGTTGCCGATGCTCTATCTCGAAAACGAATCCACCTAACGAAATTAGGAGTCAGATTCTTCAGATTTGAGTGGATCAAGAGTCTGTATGAATCCGAAAAAGATTTTAGGACGCCCTACCAAAATTGTCGAAACAAAGTTGAAGGAGGATGATTTTTTGTTGAAAAGCAAAAAATTATGTATCCCTAGCTGCAGTCTGAGACAATGCCTTCCCAAAGAAGCTCATGATGGAGGATTGTCCGAGCATTTTGGAGAGAAGAAAACCCTTGAGTTGTTAAAAGAAAGATTTTATTGGCCTCATATGATGAAAGATGTGCACCATTCCGTTGAACAGTGCATTATTTGTAAGAAGGCTAAAAGCAAGGTTCTACCCCAAGGACTCTACCTTCCTTTATCAATTCCTACACACCCTTGCATAAAAATTAGCATGAATTTTGTATTAGGGTTACCACGAACGGGACGAAATAAGGACTCAATTTTAGTTGTCGTGGATAGGTTCTCCAAAATGGAGCATTTTATCGCCTGCAATAAAACTGATGACTCTGCTGCGATTGCCGATCTATTCTTCAAGGAAATAGTTAGACTCCATGGAGTGCCCCAATCAATCGTGTCTGACCGCGATACCAAATTTTTGAGCACTTTTTTGGAAGACATTATGGAAGAAATTGGAAACTAAACTATGCTTTAGTACATCATTTCATCTCCAAACGGACGGTCAAACGAAAGTGGTCAATAGAACCTTGGGAACCCTGCTTCGCAGTGTTGTGGGTAAGAATCTAACAAACTGGGACATAGTGCTACCCCAAGTTGAATTCTGTTACAACAGAAGCCTTCACTCCACTACCTAGCAAACGCCCTTTGAGATAGCCTATAGATTTAATCCGAACTCACCACTGACCCTCATTTCCATTCCGACCCAGGACCTTTGACCCTCATTCCTATTACTAGAAAAGCATAGCAAGTCAAGAAGTTATATGAAAAAGTCCACCAAACCATTGAAAAGAATAACACCAATTACACTAAGCATGCCAATAAGGGATGAAAAGAGGTAATCTTTAATGTAGGAGATTTGGTATGGTTACACCTTCGAAAAGAAAGATTTCCAACCAAGAGATGCTCCAAACTCCTACATAGAGCTGAAGGTCCACCATTAATGTGCAAGATTTGTCCCCTTACATTGGAGAATTGGGACATGAAGAGGAGGCTGAACTAATGGATTTGAGGTCAAATTGTAACACCCGACATTTCGGCCAGGTGATTTTCTGACCATTTTCATTGTCACCCTCTTATTTAACCGTTATGATTTAAATTTAATGTTAAGACAAATTTATTACAAGTTGAGTAAAACTAGGTTGGGTGGCAGTTTAGTAATTAGAATTGATGGATTAGGTATAAATAGGAAATGGAAACCTTAAATCTCATTTTATTACCACTTTAGCCGACATTCCCTCTCGGCAATTTCTTCTCTCCCAAGTTCTTGCTCTCGGCTACCAGAACTTCCCTTTACCGACGGCTGGTTTCGAGCTTGCTCTTCTCTGCAAATCCACACCCGAGGTACGAAATGGACAATGTAGTCATTCATTAGTAAATAGAGCTCTGTTTTCAGCTCGGCACTGAGTTCGGATTTTTTTTAGCAGTGGCCGAGTAGTTTGAGACTTTTTTTAAAATCTGAGAGTAGAAATGTCATCCCGAATCGATTCTGAGCATTTTAAGTAACCAAATCGGATTTAATCAATGGTAAAACCTGTCCACCTAGTTTCGGATTTCAGACTGCAGTGTGTCAAACAGAGGAATCGGAATGACTTTAGCTATTAGATCCTAGGGTGGTTTATGATTAGGACTACTAGGACTTTGTTTTAACTACTGTAATGTACATGTTTTAGGTGAAGAAGTTAAAGAGAGGAAGTTCGGATTGCTAAGGAATCCAGGTAAGTGAATGTGTTAAGATTTCCGGCCACTAGGGCCCTACACCGCAAGGGTATTAGGAAATCACTGAGATGTTAGCTTATTGACTACGATTTGTTATTTCCACGATATGAAGAAGTTGTGTAAGTAAATGTAAAGTTACAGGATGTTTTACTTGTCCTCATGATATGACTTCTCTCTATGAACTTTATGTCTATGCACTGTGTCCCTGTTATGATTAAGTTGAGAACATGAAAAGCAAATGTAACCAAGATTAAGTGCAGAGCAGGGAAAGACTATGTTATGTATGACTCGCGAATTCTCCCACTGGTGGAGGCCGAGTTAATGATATGTATGACTCGCGAAATCTCCCACTGGTGGAGGCCGAGTTAATGATATGTACGACTCGCGAAATCTCCCACTGGTGGAGGCCGAGTTAATGATATGTATGGCTCGCGAATTCTCCCACTGGGGAGGCCGAGTGATGTATCATGATTGCCGCGATAGGCAAATGATTATGTATGACTGCCGCGATAGGCAAATGACTATGTACCCCTGTCTTCCTCCCTCGTTCCCTGCCTTAATACATGTCATGTAAATGATAAAGATGAACACGAATGATGAATGGTTTATGAACTTATGTCTCTTTAAATTGTGTACTCATGTATATCTGTCAGCATGCATTCCTTACTAAGCATTAGGCTTATAGTTAAACCTTATGGTGTAGGTGAAGAAGGTTCAGGTGAGGATGTTATGTGCAAAGAGGATGCTTAAGGCTGGTTGCTGGAAGATGCTCAAGGTGACAGTGCGGGACTGGAGAGGCGATTTATGACCCCTGGTTAAGACTCTTATGTTACAGTATGTTAAAGAATATGGTAGTTTAAGTAGGATGAGATTATTTTAAAACGTTGAGCTTTGAAACTATCTAGTGGATCACTGAGTCAGGGAATGATTATATAGATTTATAAATGGTCTGTTGCTTAAGTCTTCCGCTATATGCATTTTGAATGAGTTGTGTTTTCTTTCTGTTGGAAGGAGTCATTTGATGATTTAGAGTTCTCTACCGTAAGACGGAAGCTGGAAGAGGTAGTCTTCCGGCTGACGTCATCGGCATATGCCGAAAGAATAGTTGTTGATGGTTTAGTCTTCCGGCTGACGTCATCGGCAGATGCCGAAGGAATAGTTGTTGATGGTTTAGTCTTCCGGTTGACGTCATCGGCAGATGCCGAGAGTTAATTGTTTGATGATTTAGTCTTCCGGCTGACGTCATCGGCAGATGCCGAAGGATAGTGGTATGATGGTTTAGTCTTCCGGATGACGTCACCGGAAGATGTAAAATGTGTGTTGTTGTTTAGCGACCGGAAGATGTAAAATGTGTGTTGTCGCTTAGCGACCGGAAGATGTAAAATGTGTTTTGTCGATTAGCGACCGGATGATGTTTTAATTTAGCACGCGAGACCCACGTGCCCACCGGAAGATGTCTCCTTTTAGGTGATGTTAAGCGAGTCACGCGTAATGCACGTGATGACCGGACGACTAAATTTCTGAGGGTTGTCAACGCATGCAACCCATGCAAACCCGAGTGGTATTAAGTTAAGAGAATTGAGGGCACCTCCTCTTTTCCCGAAATTGTCAAGAAGCCAATGACCGAGTCTAGTCGCTCGACTCTGTGAAGGTTGAGCCGACGAGGCGTGGGAAGTCGGGCACGAGTGGATTCGTCTTCCTTAATGGTTCTGCGTTTCTATTACCAGTTTAAAAAAAAATATATGTTAAATGTGAAAGTCTGTTGAGAGATAGTAAGTGAATGTAATAATAGTAAAAGTCAAGCAAACGATTAATGAAAGAATATGAACACGTGACGGCTCCTGGCCGGGGTCGTTACACAAATCCTCAGCCACCCGGAGGGGATGACGTGCCAACAAGGCCCGTCACGAGATCTCAAACTCGAGCCAATAATTTAATTAATCAATTTTCTAATGTCTTCTCTCTTTTTGCAGGTTTTGATCCCATTATGGATTTCACATGGGAACCGACTACAGAAGATATGGACAAGCCCCTACATAGCCTTCACTAGAGCACTTACACGTAGATTTTAAGTAGCCCAATGTGAATTTGTCTTCCGAGGCCTCTAAATGTGTAATTTTTCGTTTGAACTTAGTTGGCATACATTAACCTTTTTGTATGGATTATTTATAGTTGCATCATGCATTAGATTGTGTGGTTAGGATTAAATGTATGATTGTGGATGATGGTTGAAGACTTGGCCATCCAAGTTAAGAAGCTCTCCACACTTATGGATTTTCTTTTCAATAAATGGAATCCAAAGGAAGCTTTAGCCCAAGGAAGAGCCCACATTTAAAGGTATGAAATTTTAGGTACAAATGTGGGTGGCAAAATGGATCAAGGACTTGGCAAATTTTCAGCCTTTGATCAAGTATTGGCTTGGCCCTCATCATCGCCGCACATCTGGCGCGCACTCGGGCAGCAACTGGACTTAGGGATGGCGCCCTGGCAGGCGAAGCGCGGATTGCTGCGCTGGCACTGATCAGTGCCATCTAATCGCAGCAGCTGGCCGTTGATGTGGCGCACCCGGATAGCTAATGTGGCCCGCAAGGCTTCTGCTTGGACCGTCGATGGGTGTGCGCTGAGCAGCATTGTCCTCCACACCTGATTGGTGCGCACGTGGCTGCTCCTGGTTCGATGATGGCGCACGCGCTTGGATCGCCATCTCAGCCATTGATTGCTTCTCCAATAAAAGTCTCATCTTCTCTTGTCAAACCCTAATCCACCCTAGGTTGTCTATTTAAGCATTGCATTGGTATGTGTAAAACACTTTTGCCCATTTTTATGAAATTGCTATTTCCCTAACTAAGGTTAGAAGCCCCTTCTTGGGTGTTTCCTCGATTCTTGAATCGAGTGAAGAGGTCCTCCCTTGTTCCCCTAGCCCTCGGGTTGCTAGGTGAACTCGAATCTTTCCCTCACCCTCTTCTCTCAAGATTTGGGTTCGAGGACAAAAATCTAGGCCTACGGTAGTCGTTTTCATTTAGGAAAACGTGCACCTGAGAGCTCAAACGTGAGATAGCTCCTCAGGTCCACCAAGGGTATTCCCATTTTCTCTACATCCATCTTATTTCTTGCATTTTATTTTTCTCCACTTCGGCCATAACACTTTCACACATCTCACTTTTATTTCTTGCATTTTTCTCTTCATCTCCTTCATTCTCTTCTCCATGGATTGCATACTACCATCACCTTCATCTTCTTCTATTTTTCTTTTATTTTTGTGGCTCTCATTATGCTCACTACTCTCGGCTTTCCATCATACATGTTAACCTTACTTTGTTGATGGTATTTTCACCTCTTTTGTTAATTTATTCTCAGCCATATACACATTGCACTCACTGAGCACATATTGGATCGATTGTGGGTATTACACGACCCCTTTTCTAAGGCCCTCCGTGTCACAAACCTTTAACTAAACCACCAACTAATCCTAACATTCATCTAATCCTAAAGTGCTTAATATGCACGCATATAATAAAGTTTAACTAGAAAGGCCATCATTTGCCAATAAGTTCAAAATTAAAAGTTACAAATATCAAAGCTCAGAAAGATAAATTCTCATGCGAGCGTTAAGGTCGCCTCTCTTTTCCTTCCACATGATGAGGTGCTTTGGTTGGTCCACGTCCTTAGCGTGAATCTCCTACGGCGTCCTCCAAGTTTTCGCATGATCCATGACCTGCAAAAGAGACAAGTGTGTAAGTGCATGGTCTAGTTAAATCATGGGCTCGGACCCGAGATCGTGTAATGGGCCTATGGGGCACAACATCCTCCCAAGGTGATTGAGGATTTGACCCTTCAATCCCTTAATTCTGTAACACCCAGTTCTTTACGGGATTTTCTTATTTTAATATATGAGGGCATTTTTGCAAATATGTTGAATTATGTCCGTTCTGCAAACGGAAAGCGTTATTACGATCCTAATAATTAATATGGATTTTAAGAAAATTTCGAGAATCTTAGGAGTTGTAACGCTAAATTATGAGAATTACGTTTCTCGTAATATCGTGGACGTTTTAATAAAAGTAGTAAACAGGGCTCATTTTGCGAACGGATAGTTTTAATAAGGCCCAGATAATAAGTCGGAGTTATTGGTGAAATAAGAAAATTTGGAGAAATCGAATCGTTAGCTAATTAACGAAACAAAGGACGAAATTAATATAAAAACAATGGAAGGGCAAAATGGTAATTTGCAAAGTCAAATTTAATTAAAAACACACTTTCCTCTTTTCCTCCCAGCACTTCACGAAATCTCAACTTTTCTATGCATTTCTCCCTCTCTCTTGGCTTTCTCTTTTCTCCCGCGGCGTTCTCTCCTCTCCGACGACCGATTCCTCTTCCGATCGACTCTGGCTTTTCACATTTTCTCCTTCAATCCCGACCCTAGATACGATTCTATGGTTTTTGGAAGGTTTACTTTGATTTCTAGAATTTAAACGATTAGGGTTCGTTTAGGGTTTTTGTTAAAAACGTGATTTAGGGTTTGAAATTGATAGGTTTACCGTAGTTGTGAATACAATGGACGTATCGAGCATTATTGAACGAAGTTGAATTGATTTGTGAGAAATTTTAGGGTTCGAGAATTTTAGGGGTTTTGGAAAAACTCGTTAATGGAGGTTTTGAGGTGTCGAGCGCAAATTGTCTGATAAAATTCCTCAATGAGTTAAATTAGAGTTTTTGGAGATTTTCTTAGTTAAGGTTTTGTTGGTTTGGACGTTTAATGGTTTAAACGCGCTTTAATGAAAAATTGTCGTGAATTTGCCTTAGGTGAACAACGCTCGTGGACGGAGCTAGATTTGCAACGGACGCGAGGTAAGTTCTCGTGACTTACTATGATTGATTGGCCTACACCGTACGTCGAAGTCTTGTCGAGGAACATTGGTGATTTGTTTGTTTACAAGCTTTGGTTGGGTAGATAGGATTGGTTGCCTTTTTAGGTTATATTTTTATCGTCTTGATGGTACACATGTTGGTTGTTTACTTGATATATTGAATTGTTCATGCATCACGATTTTCGAACGAGCATAGAAAATGAATTTCCGCACTACGTTTTCAGGAAAAGTGGTGTGGTCCAAAAGTGGGCTATTGATCTATTGTGGAGGCTGAGAGGAGCTTGTCATGATACCACACATAATGAAACTAATATACGTAATCTATTATCTAGTCATGCGAGGTGGGGTTCAGGCGTGGCTGTTACGGATGTAAGCATGTCTCCCCCCTGCTTTGTGGAAAGGGTTGTCCAACCACAGGACATGTCCTCTCCATCTAGCGGGCTGAGATCTCGGTGACAATTTGTCTGCCACGATCTGTTATGTATACTGCATGATTTTCGAACTTCATATGCACGACATGCATCTACATTTACGAAACTTGCTGAGCCTTTAGCTCATAGTTGTCTGTATGGTGTAGGTGATATTGATACAGGTGAGGACGAGATCCCTCCACCCGAGGAATGATCAGTTGAAGAAAGATGGCCCGTGGAAGAGTGCTGGTGCATTCGGTGCGCTTTTGACCCGTGGGGATGTTTGCAAGTATTTTGGGAATGTGATAGTAGATGAGATAATATAGTTGAACATATTAGGATGCTTGGGATCTGGCTAGTTAAGAAAAAACAATGTTTTGATAAATTTGTTGTGGCGTCCCCTAACACTATTCCTAATTTTCCCGCATTATATTTTTTTATCCTTATAAACTTCGTAACGTTTGAGCGGAATTTAAATCGTAGACTAAATCGTTAAAATTGTTCGAAAACTCTTTTAAAACCATTTGAATAAAACAACCATTTGAATAAAACATAAAACAAGTTATGAAACAATTAAATAAAACTTAAAATAACATAACAATCGATGGAGGGCAAAAGGGACAATCGTCCCAAAATTTACAAAGGCGATCGATCGCCCCTCACACTGGCGATCGATCGCCCAGCGAACGATCACCAGCCGATCAATCGCCCCTTGTTGGGCGATCGATCGGCAACTTCTCTGGATTTCTCCAGAGAAGTTACCATCACTTGCCGATCGATCACCTCTTCAGGCGATCGATCGGTAACCTCCCTGGAATCCAAAATTCTAGGGAGCTTGCCCCTCTCTCCTTCCTTCTTTCTTCCTTCTGTCCTACACAATTTCCTTACTACATATACACACTAAAACCTATCAACATAAATCTCTCCCAACTTCACTCATTTCTCCCTTTCATAAATCCCCAAATAAACAACCCGAAATATCTCCTAGAACGTATTTGAAAACATAGTTAACTTTCGTGAAAATGAACTGTGTGGATCCGTTTAAAAACTAAACAACTCACCCTGTGTTAAATCACCAAGCAGTTCTCAGAAATCAAGACAAAAACCTTAACAAAACATTTTATAAATTAAGTTTACCAAAACATCAAACTATCAACTATCCAGATTTCCAAACATCCTAATATGTTCAACTATACATTTGTCATTCATATCTAACTATTATGTCCCCAAAATACTTACGTACATCCCCACGGGTCAAAAGCGCACCGACTGCCCAGCACACTCCCACGAGCCATCTTTCTTCAACTGATCATTCCTCGGGTGGAGGGATCTCGTCCTTACCTGTATCTAGATCACCTACACCATACAGACAACTATGAGCTAAAGGCTCAGCAAGTTTCATAAATGCAGATGCATGCTGTGTATATGAGTTTCAGAAATCATGCAACATTTTCTTATCATTATGTCGCAAACAGAATGTCATCGAGATCTCAGCCCGCTATATGGAGAGGGCACATCCGGTGGTTGGACAACCCTTTCTACCTAGCGGGGGGTACACGCTTACATCTGCATACAGCCGTGCCTGAGCCCCACCTCGCATGACTAGATAACAGATTACGTAGATTCATTTCGTAATAGGCGATGTGGTATTGTAACAAGCCCCTCTTGGCCTTCACAATAGATCGATAGCCCCCTTTCGGGCCACATCTCTTTTCATGAAAAAACGTAGTGCGGAAATTCATTTTCTATGCATAATTGAAAACCATAATGCATGAACAATTACGTGCTTAAAGTAAACATACATCATACATACCATCGAGACAATAAAAGCATAACCTACAAAAGAACTAATCCTAACTACCTAACCAAACCATTTAAACAAGCCATTCACCAATGATCCTCGACGCGACTACAACGTACGGTGTAGGCCAATTGGACATAGTAAGTCACGAGAATTTACCTCGCGTCCGTTGAAATTCTAGCTCCGTCGACGAGCATTGTTCACCAAAGGAAAATTTCACAACAATTGTCGTTAAAACGAGTTTAAACCATTAAAATTTCCAAACTAACGAAACCTTAATTAAGGAAATTTCTTAAAATTCTAATTTAACTCATTGAGGCATTTCGTCGAACAACACACGCTCAAGATTTATAATCCTCCATTAATAGAGTTTTCCAAGCTTTCCAAAACCGATATTTTG
Source organism: Begonia masoniana (assembly GCA_022432975.1). NCBI lineage: Eukaryota > Viridiplantae > Streptophyta > Magnoliopsida > Cucurbitales > Begoniaceae > Begonia > Begonia masoniana. The sequence continues at coordinate 17,417,887 of CM039505.1, read as the reverse complement.
ACCAAAACTCCAAACGCATCCACTATTTCGACTAACTACGGTGAATAATCGTCAATAGAGCGATACTTGACCATTTCTAACAGAATTCGACTATTTTCAACAAAACCTAACAAAACCCTAATTATTTAACAACCTAGAAATCGAGGGCTAACATCTGAAAATCACAGAATCTTACCTAGGGTTGCGAGGGGAGAAGGAATCGTGAAGAACCGGTCACCGAAAACGGAAGAATCACCGACGATGAAGGAAATCGTCGTCGAGAGGAGAGAAATCGCCGTGAGAGTTTGCAGAGGGAAGGAGAGAAACCATAAAGTGCTGGAGGAGAAAAGGGTTTGTGATTTTTAATAAACTTGGCTTGCAAAATTACCATATTGCTCTTCACTTGATTTTCTATTCGCTTCGTCCTCTGTTTCGTTAATTGATCCTTCAATCTGTTTTCTCTAATTACTTTATCTTGCCAATAATTTCAATTTATTACTAGGATTCTATTAAAACTCTCCGTACGCAAAACGGACCTCGTTTACTATTTTTACTAAAATATCTTTTATATTACGAGAAACGTAATTATCATAATATAGCGTTACAACTCCTAAAATTCTCGAAATTTTCTCAAAATCCATATTAATTATTAGGATTATAATAACATTTTCCTTTCGTAAAACGGACTTAATCTAACATATTTACAAAAATGCCATTATACATATATAATTACAAAAATCCCGTAAAGAACCAGGTGTTACATTCCATCCACCTTATTTAAATTTTGTCCTCAAAATTTGATCATACAAATCACTCAGGATACTTAGATATCATATCCTGCTGTATTTTCCAAGTAGCCTCTTCTACATCATGGTTCCGTCATAAGACTTTGACTAGCGGAATCTCTTTGTTGCGCAATAGCTTGATTGAGGAGTTCAAAATATGTACCGGCTTCTCCACATAAGTCAAGGTAGGCTGTACCTTGATCTCTCTTGCCTCCACGATATGCGACGGATCGCGCAAACACTTTCAAAGTATAGACGCGTGAAATACATTGGGGATACCTTCCATTGAAGCCAGAAGCTGCAGTCAATACGCCATCTTCCCGATCTTCTTCGAAATAGGGAAGGGTCCCACATATCGAGGGCTTAGCTTGCCCTTTCTTCCGAATCGCATAACTCCTTGAATGGAGAAATCTTCAAATAAACCTCATCACCTTCTTCGAATTCCAGTTCCCTCCGTCTTGTGTCAGTATAGCTCTTCTGTCGGCTCTAAGCTATCTCAATACGCTGTTTCATAACGGCAATCTTCTCTACCGTTTGTTGTAGAATCTCGGGACCAACAATACTAGCTTCGCCAACCTCGTCCCAATATAATAGAGATCTACACTTTTGACCATACAATGCCTCGTACGGAGCCATACCAATGGTAGCCTGGAAGCTATTGTTGTAAGAGAACTCGATCAGTGGCAAATACCTGCTCCACGATCCCTGAAACTCCAACACACAAGCTCTGAGCATATCCTCCAGAATCTGATTCGTTCTTTCCGTCTAACCATCAGTTTGAGGATGAAATGCTGTGCTGAAATTTAGCTGAGTTCCCATAGCTTTGTGCAGACTCTTCCAGAACTTCGATGTAAATCTCGGATCTCGATCTGAGACAATCGAAACTGGTACTCCATGTAGTCTAACAATCTCTTGTACATAAAGCTCGGCGAGCTGATCCATAGAAGATGTCATCTTCACAGATAAAAAGTGAGCCAACTTTGTCAATCAGTCCACAATCACCCAGATGCCGTTATGCCATTTCGTCGTCCTCGGGAGACCCACAATAAAATCCATGGCGATCTGCTCCCATTTCCACTCCGGAATCGGCAGTGGCTGTAGTGTTCTGGCCGGCCTCTGGTGTTCTGCCTTTACCTGTTGACAAACTAAACAGGTTTCCACGTACTTGGCAACTTCCCTTTTCATGTTCGGCCACCAAAAGTGTTATTTTAAATCCCGATACATCTTGGTACTTCCCGGGTGCACAGAATAAGCTAAAGAATGTGCCTCGGCCAAAATCTCCTTCTTTAATTCTTCGTCTTTAGGTACATACCATCTATGCCTGAACTTCATAATACCATCATCTGACACGTTAAAATCAGACAAGTCTCCAGATGTCATGCTCAATCGAAGCTCCTCACATTCCATATCTTTCTGCTGAGCTTCTCGTATCTTATCCAGAATAGTCAGCCTGAGAGAAATGTTGGTGAGCATACTGAACAACTCTACCATAATCTCCACATCAAACTTCTCAATCTCAGACCTCAACGTAACCGACATCGCTGCAAGTGAAGGTTGACTCGCAGTAGGCATTCGACTTAAAGCATCAGCGACCTTGTTCGCCTTTCTCGGGTGGTACTTAATCTCAAACTTATAGTCTTTGACGAACTCTAGCCACCTTCTCTGCCGCATATTAAACTCCTTCTGCGTGAACAAATACTTTAAGCTCTTGTGGTCTTAATATATCTCGCACTGCTGCCCATATAAATAATGTCTCCAAATCTTCAGTGCGAAAACCACAGCTGCTAACTCCAGGTCATGTGTAGGATAGTTCTGCTCATACGGCTTCAACTGCCGAGAAGCATAAGGAATAACCCTACTCTCCTGCATCAATACACAACCGAGTCCAACTTCGGACGCATCACAGTAAATACTGAATTTATCACCTTCAACAGGCAGCATTAGAACTGGAGCTGTGGTCAACTTCTGCTTCAACTCCATAAAACTCCCGTCACAAGCAGCCGACCATATAAGCTTCTCATTCTTCCGAGTCAAGCGTGAGAGAGGAACTACAATCTTCGAAAATCCCTCTATGAACTTCCGATAATAGCCAGCCAACCCGAGAAATCCACATACCTCAAGTACGTTTTTAGGCTGAGGCCAATCCCTGACCACCTATATTTTATTCGGATCCACAGAAACTCCTTTCTGTGATATGATATGGCCAAGAAAACCGACCTTGTCCAACCAGAACTCGCAATTAGAAAACTTTGGATACAGACGGTGTTGACTCAGAATTCCTAAAACAATCCTCAGATGCTCCTCGTGCTCTTCCTTTGTTTTAGAGTAGATCAAAATGTCGTCAATAAAAACAACAACAAATTTGTCCAAATACTCCTTGAAAACACGGTTCGTCAAGTCCATAAACACTGCGCGGGCATTAGTAAGTCCAAAAGACATAACAAGGAACTCATAAAACCCATACCTCGTTCGGAATGCTGTTTTCCAAATATTCTCTCTCCGAACCTTCAACTGGTAATAACCCGAACGTAGGTCAATCCTGAAAAACACTGAAAAACACTCGGGCACCCTGCAGTTGGTCAAATAAATCATCTATCTACGGCAGTGGATACTTATTCTTCCCTGTAAGCTTATTCAGCTCTCTGTAATGCACGCACATCCTGAGGGTTCCGTCTTTCTTCGTGATGAACAGAACGGGCGCACCCTATGGAGAAAAACTGGGTCGGATTAAAGCCTTTTCCAGCAACTCCTCAAGCTAGATTTTCAACTCTCTCAATTCAGCAGGTGCCAATTTGTATGGATTCTTAGACACTAGTGCGGAGCTCGGATACACATCAATGGTAAATTCGATCTCCCTATCCGGTGGTAATCCGGGAAGATCATCAAGGAAGATCTCAGAGAATTCTCTGACTATATGAAGGTCACTCTGTAACACCCCTAATACTGTACCCGTATTTCCCGTATAATTTTTCATTTTATACTTTTTACTTTTCTATGCTTTAAATAAAACTTAATGCGGAATCTAAACCGAAGTTGAAATCGGAATTAAAACTGAACTTTAAAAGCATTTAAAACAAAACCTTTAATAAATAATTAAAACTAAAACATTTAATAAAACTTTTATAAACAATAAAAGAAGGGAGGGCAGAATCGGAATTCTGCCCTCAAAATGCAGCAGCGACCGGGCGCTGCATGCGCTGCACAATGCAGCGCACGATCGCTGCATTGTGCGGCGCCTGATCGCTGCACTGCAGCGATCATTTGCTGCTGCAGCGATCCCCCACGGCGCCCAGTCGCCGAGCTCTCTTTCAGCGATCGCTGGCAGCGATCAGCGCACAGCGCCCGATCACTGCAGCTCCTCACTTCTTCCTTACTTCGTTCTTTTCTTTTCTACACTTAGGCTCTCTGGAATCTCGAACTCCAGAGAGCAAATCCCTCGACATCCCTCTCTGGAATCCGATTCCAGAGAGCACTTTTCTCTTTCTTTTCTTAATCAATTTCTCACCTTTATCACAAAGGTTTACAACTTACATCAACCGACTCGCGGCGGACTTTACGAAGTCCAACTGCGTGGATAGCTCTAAAAACCGAGCTATCCGTAACAACCTACAAACAACATTTCAAAACATTTTCATTTAACTTAAACATTTAAACCAAAGCGTTTTTACATACAATTACCAAAACATTATCTAACCCCTATCCAGATCCAAACAACCTAAATATGTTCTATACAGTTCATCATCAATCCAAAATATCACGAAGAACCCCCAAAACCTTTACATACACCCACCACGGGTCAAAACGCGCCTCGACTGCTCAGCGCACTCCCACGGCCATCATCCATCAGCTGCTCCTACATCAGGAGGAGGAATATCATCCTCACCTGGGTCAACGTAACCTAGAACGTCACCTACACCATACAGACACATATGAGATATGGAAATCTCAGTAAGCTACGTAAATGCAGATGCATGCGTGTCGTGCATATGAAGTTCAGAAAACATGCTCATCAGACATATCAGATCATTTCATACATATTGCCACCGAGATATCAGCCCTCTAAATGGAAAGGATACATCCCGCGGTCGGACTACCACTTTTGACCTAGAGGAGGGGGGTACATGCTCATAAACCCTACAGCCATGCCTGAGCCCCATCTCGCGTAACCAAATGATGTGGTATTGGTCAGACCCGGAAATAGTCCACCAATAGATCAAAGTCCCCCCGTACGGGCCACATAGATTTTTCTTTGAAAACATCGTGTAGAATTCGTTTTCATGTCATTTGAAATACGTGATGCATGAACAGATAATGAACAGAAAGTAAACAATCAACATATATACCATCAAGACCGAAATAGAATAACCTATAAACCATTTAAACCTAACTACCCAACCGAAAGCGATTTAAAGCAAACAAGTCCTCAGGAATCCTCGATACGACGTCGAAGTATGGTGTAGACCGATTGGTCAGAGTAAGTCACGAAGACTTACCTCGAGCGCGCTGAATCTTGAGCTTCGTCCACGAGAGTCGCTACCTAAGGAAATTTTACCAATTGACGTTAATACGACCTTAAACTCTTAAATGTCCGAAACTAATAAAATCCTTAACTTAGCTAATCGAAGTTTTACATAACGACTTAATGCTCGAAAATCTTGAAATCCATATTACGAGTTATTCTCGAAAACTCGAAAACTTAACAATTTATAACTTTTTCGCAATTTGATTTCTCTTCGTCCAATAACGTCCAATACGTTCAATCTATACTTAATCACGGCTAACCTATTAATTACGAGCCCTAAATCGCGTTTCTCGTCGAAACCCTAATTGAAACCCTAACCCTAAATCGAACCGAGAACTCGAAATAAATGCTCAGAGATTGTAGGTACATACCGAGGATAGCGAAAGGATGAGAAACCGTGAAGAAATCGGAACGAACGGAGGTCGGACGGAGGTCGGAAATGGTGAAGGTCGCCGGCGGCCGAGAGAGAAGGAAACTCTCTGTCGTGCGATCCAGAGAAGAAAAGAGAGAAAGTGAGGGAGAGAAAGAGATTTGTGTTATTTTATAAAAATTGATTTGCAAATTACCATTTTGCCCTTATTTGATTTTTATATTAGTTTCGTCCTTCGTTTCGTTAATCGTCTAACGATTCGGATACTTGAAAACTTCATATTTTGCCAATAACTCCTATTCATTACTAGGGCTTTATTAAAACTATCCGTTCACAATTTGGACCTCGTTTGCTATTTTTACGAGAATGTCTTTTACTTTATGATAATAGTAATTACTCGGAATATAGCGTCACTATTCCGAAAATTCCCAAAATTTCCTTAAAATTCTAATTAATCGCTAGGATCGTAATGACGCTTTCTTTTCGTAAATCGGACCTGATTTGACATAATTACAAAAATGACAATAACAATATAATAATAATATAATAAAAGGTCCGTACAAACCGGATATTACACACTCGGCTTAACTCCACTGAGCAACTGAGTATCAACTACCGTGGCCAGATAAATCGAGCATTCACCTCTAAACTGCTCGTTGACCTTCATGGAATAGGAAGTAGGCGACCCACTCAATCTGTGCATCGCCTGATAAGCAAACTCGGCTTTACCCGGGGGCCGAAAAGTCACAATCCCGGATCGACAATCGTTGGTGGCGAAGTGCTGTGACAGCCAGTCCATCCCTAAGATAAGATCGTACCGCTCTATGTTCATGACTATCAGACGAGCATAAATGGTAGTATTCCCCACTGAGACGACATTGCCCTGGAGAACACGATCTGAATGCATATGTTCTCTTGAAGGTAGCATTACTCTATACTCGAACTCTGCTAACTCGGACTCTAACCCCAATCTAGTCATGCAAGCAGTTGAGATAAAAGAGTGCATAGCTCCCGTATTCGGCAAAGAAAGTACAGCTATGCCCATAATCAATATAGTACCGGATATCACAGACGGCTGAGCCTCGTCGTCGACGTCACCAGACTCAATAAAGGCAAAGATTCTGGGCATGACTCTCTGTTGATCTCCGCTCAACTGATCTCGGCCCGGCTTTGGGCAATCTCTAATAAAATGGCTGATTTCACCACATCTATAACATTTATTAGTGCCCACCCGGCACTCTCCACTGTGCTCTCTCTGACACTTAGGGCACCATGGTATCTGAGGAGTCCCTTGTACCTGTTTTCCTTTGCCTCGATCATTACCTCCCTCAGAAGGCCTCTTGACACCCCTTTGTTGTTGCTGGGGTTGTTGTACTCTAGGCTGCCAACCTCGGTTCCGTGACTGAGGATGGATCTCACGGAAGACTGAGGATGGATCTCACGGAAGAAGCCCTTAGCTGGCTCCCTCGGCTTGACAAGTCGCCCGTGCAGCCTCAAAATCCAAGGCTCTAGCTGCAATGTCCGAATAGGGCACATCTATAATCCCCGATACAATAATGTTCATCCTGATCTCTGGATTCAGCCCCTCCATAAACTGGTGCACCTTGTCTTCGTTATCACTTACTAGGCGAGGTGCAAATCTCGACAGGGCCTCAAACTTTCGTATATACTCTGCAACTGAACCTGTCTGCTTCAGCTGCGTAAACTCATTCCTCTTCACAACTCTCACAGTGCGGCTAGAATATTTGTCGAAGAAGACAGTCTTGAACCGCTCCCAAGTCATAATTGTCACGTCCATTGATTCTTTAATTGAATCCCAACAAAAACGGGCGTCCAACTCTAAATGAAAGATGACATAGGCCACCTTGCTCCCGTTCTCTACCTCCGCATATCCAAGCATGTCCTCCATGGTTCGGATCCATTCCTCGGCTAAAGACGGGTCCGATGACTGTCCGTTGAAAATCGGAGGTTGTAGTTTCTGGAACCTCTCCATGCCCCGATGGTTTGGAACGACCACCTCTCGGGCTTGACGATCCTCTCGATTTACTAAACGCTCGATTTGTTGTGCTTGCCTTTCCATATACTGGCCCTGACGGTCCAGAAAATCCGTAAGTCGATCTAAAGCTTCGTCGCTAAGATCTTTTCCTCGAATCATTTTTATATAGCTCCTATATAAGTCAAAAACAAATAACCATAAGAAATCGAAATCAAATAAAGCATTAAACATACTTACAGTTGATGAAGGATGTCCGCGTAGTGGCTGTGCAGTCAAGCAAACTACAGAACTATTTTTAAAACCCGGGGGCTCTGATACCATAACTGTAGCATCCCCTAACACTATTCTTAATTTTCCCGTGTTATTTTTTTTATCCTTATAAACTTCGTAACGTTTGAGCGGAATTTAAATCGTAGACTAAATCGTTAAAATCGTTCGAAAACTCTTTTAAAACCATTTGAATAAAACATAAAACAAGTTATGAAACAATTAAATAAAACTTAAAAAAACATAACAATCGATGGAAGGCAAAAGGGACAATCGTCCCAAAAACTACAGGGGCAATCAATTGCCCCATTACCAGGCGATCGATCGCCAGAACAAAAATTTGAGGGGCGCTTGATGGCCCCTCACACTGGCGATCGATCGCCCAGCGATCGATCACCAGCCGATCGATCGCCCCTTGTTGGGCGATCGATCGGTAACTTCTCTGGATTTCTCCAGAAAGTTACCATCACTTGCCAATCGATCACCTCTTCAGCCGATCGATCAGCAACCTCTCTGGAATCTGAAATTCCAGGGAGCTTGCCCCTCTCTCCTTCCTTCTTTCTTCCTTCTGTCCTACACAATTTCCTTACTACATATACACACTAAAACCTATCAACATAAATCTCTCACAATTCACTCATTCCTCCCTTTCATAAATCCCCAAATAAACAACCCGAAATATCTCTTAGAACGTATTTGAAAAAATAGTAAACTTTCGTGAAAACGAACTGCGTGGATCCGTTTAAAAACTAAACAACTCACCCTTTGTTAAATCACTAAGCAGTACTCAGAAATCAAGACAAAAACCTTAACAAAACATTTTATAAATTAAGTTTACCAAAACATCAAACTGTCAACTATCCAGATTTCCAAACATCCAAATATGTTCAACTATACATTCGTCATTCATATCTAACTATTGTGTCCCCAAAATACTTACGTACATCCCCACGGGTTAAAAGCACACAGACTGCCCTGCACACTCCCACGGGCCATCTTTCTTCAACTGATCATTCCTAGGGTGGAGGGATCTCGTCCTCACCTGTATTTAGTTCAACTACACCATACAGACAACTATGAGCTAAAGGCTCAGCAAGTTTCGTAAATGCGGATGCATGCTGTGCATATGTGTAACGACCCTTACCCGTATCCTAATTTTACTGTATTATTTTTTTTCTTTTATACGTACAAACTTTAAATCTGACTTTTGAGCGGAAATAAAACTTAAAACCATTAATTAATCAATTAAGTATTAAAAGAAAACAATTAAATTAAAACATTTTCTTTTTTTTTTTTTTGAAATTCAGCCAAAAGGCAGAACAGGTTGGCGATCAATCGCCACTAGGCGATTGCTCATGGCGAGCAATCGCCATTAGGCGATGACACCATCGCCTAGCAATCGCCAATGGCGATCGCCAAGCAAGGAGTGGTGATTGATCGCCATTCGGTGGCGATGAATCGCCATGCTCTCTGGAAATTTTTCTAGAGAGCACTCCCTCCTCCCTTCTTTCTTTTCCTTTTTCCTTCGACATTAATCTGCACGCAAAACTCACACACACTTCACAATACTCTTTTCTACCTCATACTTTCATCATTTTCTCACACATTTTCATAACAATACAAACACTCTACTCCCCCACTTCACCAATTACCCATAATTCAACTCAAAACACATTTAAAACGTTACCAATTTCTTAAAACAAACCGCATGGATCCATTTGAAAATTTAACATTTCCCACTGTTTGAAAACATCAAGAATTCAACAAAATACTATCCTAAAATGTCAACTATACAATTCTCCTATTCTTCATCTATCAAATCCCAAAATATTTACCTACGTCCCCACGGGTCAAAATCACGCTCCGACTGCCAGTGCACTCCCACGGGCTATCCTCCTTCAACGTGCTCATACTTCAGGCGGAGGTACGTCTTCCTCACCTGTCTCAAGATCACCTACACCATAGAATTAAACACGTGAGCTAGGGGCTCAGTAAATCTAAGTGAATGCACGTGAATGCTATGCTATGCATGTACAGTTCGCAATTCATTTCATTTCATTTCTTTTTCTTTATGTCACCTGGGCTTCACTCTCGCTAGATAGGAGCGGCACATCCGACGATTGGATATCCCCTCGGATCTAACCGGGGGGAAAGCATGCTTCATCCGACAGCCATGCCTGAACCACCGCCACCGATATGACCATCTTTGCATTCATTTACCTTTTTATTTTATAAATACATGCATAGAAATTCCCTTTTTATGCTCGTTTCGAAAACAATGATGCGTGAACAACTTATTATACTGTGAACGGAATAGAAATAGATAGAAACATACAACAATAAATTAACAACTAACAACCTAATAAAACATAAATCTAACTACCCGTTCTAATTACCCAAACACATCTCCAATTTCCTCGATCGACTCTATTCTTACGGTGTAGGCCAAGACGGCCAAACAAGTCACAGAGACTTACCTCGCATCCTCAGCAAATGAATTTAGCTTGACGAATCTCTTTTGTAACTTGAAACCCAAAGCACATCAACTTCACAATCAATATCTCCAATTGAAACAATCTCAATGCAATTAGTTTTAAAACCAAATATCAACAATTCCAAGCCATCTAATTCAACAAGAACATAAACATGTGTGGCACTTTAAATGAAGCATTTCAAACCAGCACAAGTAAATCAGTTGACTTTAATCACAAAAACTAAGATTCTAGCTCGAAACATGAACCAATTTCGAGAAATTATAACTTCATCTACAAATGTCGAAACGGCTTGATTCCAAAGGCCACGGCTTTCTTAAAGTATCTAATTTAACCCACAAAAACAGTTTTGCGAGATAAAATCAGAAGGATGGTAAAAATGCATCAGAACAGTGACCTGCCGAAATTTCGCTTTACTATTTTACTTAAACTTTGAAAATTCATAACTTCTCCAATTCTTATCCGTTTTCAATGATTCAACATGTTTTGGAAACCCTATTATGTCTATTTTAACATGGAATCAACCCTTTACCCAAAATAAAACAGAATTGTGACAGAAAGACTAAAAACCGAACTGACCGCGGAAATTCTCCAGTTTTTTGCACAACAACTTCAAAAATTCATAACTAAATCAATTCTTAACGAAATCGAGTGATTCAAGTTGCTATGGATTCCTTAGAATGTCTACTTTCTAATGGTGAAACTCATTTATCAAAAGACATTCACATATACTGGCAGAAAAACTAAAACCGAAACTGCTCTGTTTTTAAATCATTACTTTTTGTCCAACTTCGAAAATTCACCATAAATCGTACACATATCCGAATTCAATAATTCAAAATGTCACAGAATCCTTACAATGTCTAGTTTAACATAGACTTATTCATTTATCAAAAACCAAACCCAATAAATGGCAGAAAATCAAAAACGGAAGCTGCCCTAACCTTTTCCAGTTTTTGTACATTTAAATCATCAACCAATATCCATCAATTTACCAATGACCATCCAAAAATCAAGAAAAATCCAACAAAACATCCAAATCTCAAAACCCTAAATCTCAATCCACGAATTTCTCCTCGAATCTAACCCTAAACTGAAAACCAAACTTACAACCCACATAAACTCACCTTAATTGTTGAAATAGAGGAAAGGGACGACAGAAATCGGAGGAGAGAACTACGTCGTTGGTGGCGTCGGCGTGCAGAACTAGAGGGAGGGAGGGAGAAGGAAACTTCTCTGGAAGTTTTCGTGGAAGGAAGAAAACCAGGGGAGGAAATTTTGTTTTATATAAAATTTAATAATAATAATAATAATAATAATAATAATAATAACCTAATTACCATATCGCCCTCAATATTTAATTTTCTAACCTAATGGTCATTTAACCCGTTCTCGACGATATTCTTATAAATCTAACATTCTGGTCAGCTTAAAAATAATTACTTTCTTACCCGTGTAAATTTTTCGCTCTCGATTCTGACTACAACTCCGCCGTTTAATGACACGTAGAGTTGGAAATTGCGTAAACGGGAATAAACTGGGTGTACGGAAAATTCCGGGTGTTACAATATGAGTTCCAAAAATCATGCAACATTTTCTTATCATTACGTCGCAGACAGAATGTCATCGAGATCTCAATAAATGAAGAGGGCACATCTGGCAGTCGGACAACCCTTTCTACCTAGCGGGAGGGAGGGGGTACACGCTTACATCCGCATACAGCCGTGCCTGAGCCCCACCTTGTATGACCAGATAACAGATTATGTAGATTCATTTCGTTATAGGCGATGTGGTATTGTGACAAGCCCCTCTTGGCCTTCACAATAGATCGATAGCCCCCTTTCGGGCCACATCTTTTTTCATGAAAAATCGTAGTGCGGAAATTCATTTTCTATGCATAATTAAAAACCATGATGCATGAACAATTACGTGCTTAAAGTAAACATACATCATACATACCATCGAGAGAATAAAAGCATAACCTACAAAAGAACTAATCCTAACTACCCAACCAAAACATTTAAACAAGCCATTCACCAATGCTCCTCGACGTGACTTCGACGTATGGTGTAGGCCAATCGGCCATAGTAAGTCACGAGAACTTACCTCCCGTCCGTTGAAATTCTAGCTCTGTCCACGAGCGTTGTTCACCTAAGGCAAATTTCACAAAAATTGTCGTTAAAACGAGTTTAAACCGTTAAACGTCGAAACTAATGAAACCTTAACTAAGGAAATCTCCTAAAACTCTAATTTAACTCATTGAGGCATTTCGTCGGACAACACGGGCTCAAGATTTATAATCCTCCATTAATAGAGTTTTCCAAGCTTTCCAAAACCTATATTTCGACCAAAACTCCAAACGCATCCACTATTTAGACTAACTATGATGAATAATCGTCAATAGAGCGATACTTGACCATTTCTAATAAAACCTGACTATTTTCAACAAAAACCTAACGAAACCCTAATTATTTAACGACCTAGAAATTGAGGGCTAACGTCCAAAAATCACAGAACTTACCTAGGGTTGCGAGGGGAGAACGAATCGTGAAGAACCGGTCACCGGAAACAGAAGAATCACCGGCGATAAAGGAAATTACCGTCGAGAGGAGAGAAATCATCGTGAGAGTTCACAGAGAGAAGGAGAGAAACCGTGAAGTGCTGGAGAAGAAAAGGGTTTGCGATTTTTAATAAACTTGGCTAGCAAAATTACCATATTGCCCTTCACTTGATTTTCTATTCGCTTCGTCCTTTGTTTCGTTAATTGATCCTTTAATCCGTTTTCTCTAATTTTTTTATCTCGCCAATAATTCCAATTTATTACTAAGATTCTATTAAAGCTGTCCGTATGCAAAACGGACCTCGTTTACTATTTTTACCAAAATATCCTTTATATTACGAGAAACGTAATTCTCGTAATATAGCGTTACAACTCCTAAAATTTCTAAAATTTTCTCAAAATCCATATTAATTATTAGGATTATAATAACGTTTTCCTTTCGTAAAACGGACTTAATCTGACATATTTACAAAAATACCATTATACATATATAATTACAAAAATCCCGTAAAGAACCGGGTGTGATATTTATGTTAGGAAACGTTTTGTTAAACCAGTTATTTGAATGATATGGAACTGCTTGGAATTTTCTTTTAAACAAGAGGAATTGTTTAGGTTTTAAATGGATCCACGCAGTTCATTTTCACGAAAGTTTACTATATTTTTAAACACGTTTTAGGATATGTTTCGGGTCATTTATTTGGTGATTTACGAAAGGGAGGAATGAGCGAAGTTATGAATGATTTATGTTGAAAAGTTTTAGGGTGTATGTGTAGTAAGGAAATTATGCAGGGAACAAAGAGGAAAGAAAGAAGAAGAGGGAGGCGAACTCCCTGGAAATTTTGGATTTCCCCTAAGGTGGTGATCGAACGGCAATCGTGATCGCCACTCTCTGGAAATTCTAGAGAGTGTGCAATCAATTGCCCAAAAAGGGGTAATCGATCGGCTAGGGCGATCGAACTCCATTGTGAGGGGCGATCGATCACCCCTTCATTTTTTATTTTGGCGATCGATCGTTTGGCATTGGGGCGATCGATCGCCCCTGTATTTTGTGGGACAATTGTCCCTTTTTCCCTCCACCGATTGTTCTGTTACTTTAAGTTTTATTTAATTGTTTTGTAAATTGTTTTATGGTTTTAATTTAAATTGTTTTCTTTAGTTTCCTTTACTTTAAATTCGTTTTCCTAAAAGGTTTTCAAATGGTTTTCCGCTTAAACGTTAGGTTTAAAAGTTTATTAGTTATAGAAGAAAAAGAAAAATTTATACAGTAAAAAGTTAGGAATAGTGTAAGGGTCGCTACAAATTTAGTCCCCTCGGAGTTTTCTTCATCGCTTATATAGGGTGATAGGTCCATGACATTGAATGTTGCCTAACATGCCAATGAGGCCCATCACGAGATCTCAAACTCGGGCCCATAATTTAATTAATCAATTTTCTAATGACTTTGCTCTTCTTGAAGGTATTGACCCCATTGTGGAATTCACATGGGAATCGACTTTTGAAGATGAGGACAAACCCCTGCATAGCCTCAATTGGAGCAATCAAATGGAGACGACAAGTGACACTCGGTTCTACAGGTTTTCAGATTTTTGCTGAATAATGGCATTTTCGTAAATATTGTGGATTAAGTCCGTTTTGTGTAAGGGAGGTTTTATTGGAACCCAATGAATAAATTGAAGTATCTGGAGGAATAAGGAAATTTTTGAAGATTTAACGCCGATTTTATGAGTTTTGATATTTCTCGTAATATAAAGGGTATTTTAGTAAATATAGTAAACTAAGTCCGTTTTGCAAACGAAAAGTTTTATTAGAGCCCTAGTAATAAATGAAAATTTTTGGTGAAATATGAAAATTTAGAGAAACCGAATCGATAGTTAAATAATGAAATAGGCAGAATATTGATGTAAAGGACAAAACGGTAATTTGATTTGGTTAATTTTTATAAAAGAAAACATATTTCCCCTCCCCATTTCGTTGCTTCATTATGCAGAAAGGGAGAGACTTCTCCCTTTTGGCGATTTTCACGCCCTCACGCCGTTTCCTTCCACGCCTCCGAGCACCTGTTTTCTTTACGTTTTCTTCTCCAATCACGACCCTAGGTGAGATTCTATGCTCTTGGATGGTTTATTCTTGATTTTTAGGTTGTTAAACGGTTAGGGTTCTGTTAGGTTTCCAACAAATTAGTCGGTTTATTTTAGAAACGGTTAACTAATGCCGTAATTATGGTTATTGAGCGTAGTTAGACGAAACAATGGATCTATTTGGTGTTTTGGTTGAAAATAAGGTATTTGTGGTTTTGGAAAACTCCATTAAAGGAGGTGTATGATTTGCGAGTGTGAATTGCTGGATAAAATGCCTGAATGGGGTTAATTAGAATTTTAGAAAATTTTCTCTAGTTAGGAGTTTCGTAAATTTTCAAAGTTTTAATGTTTAGGCCCGATTTTGATAATGAATGTTGTGAATTGGCTTAGGTGAACAAGGCTCATGGACAGTGCTCGGTGTGCTAAGGACCCGAGGTAAGTTCTCGTGACTTACTATGGCCGATAGGCCTACACCATATGTGTCACGACCTTAGTACTGTACCCAATTCCCCGTACTATCATTTTTTTTCGCATTTTTAACTTTAACTGTACTTAAGGCGAAATCTCAATCGAAATTGAAATCGAAGTTCGTTTAGTAAATTGTTTAAAACAAATACTAATACAATTAAAACTTAAAACAATTAAATCAATTAAAACTATTAACTAATTAAAGTAAAACTTAAAATAAAAGAAACTATCATGCTATGGCGATCAGTCGCCCAAAAAGGGGCGACTGATCGCCCTTCGGCGATTGCAACAGGCTAACCAGTCGCCTGTTGCAAATCGCCTGTGGCGACTGATCGCCACAGTTTGTGGCGATCAGTCGCCACGCTCTCTGGATTTCTCCAGAGAGCGGCGACCAGCAATCGCCTCTCCAGCGATTTCCAGGCAGGGAGAGGCGATTGATCACCTCCAAGAGGCGATCAATCGCCATGCTCTCTGGAATTTCTCCAGAGAGCACAGCCTTCTCCTTCCCCCTTTCTTTCTTCGTTCGTTTCCTCACACCCTGCATTTCACATTCACAACACAAAACACACAACAACCTCATCTCCCTTCTCACTCCTCCTTCACACCATCTTTACCTACAACTTACAATATACACTTCCAACATGAGATTTATCCATACATTCAAAACCGACACAATTCACTTTTTAAATATAATCAAATTTCATGAAAACGAACCGCGTGGTTCCGTTTAAAAGTTTAACATTTTTTCCTGTTTGAAAAACGTCAAAAAGCACTACAAAATGCAATATATTATCTATTCAGTCACCAAACATCCTAAAATGTATCAAATTCTACGATGAATCTCTCTAATTCACCATTAACCCAAACATCCCCAAAAACTCTCAAAAATTATCTAACCATGAGTCAACCAGCCTGGCCAAAACACGCCCGCCGCCACGAGCTCCGCCCATCGACCAACTACTCTTGATCATCATAAGGAGGTTCCTCACCTTCGTTCTCGTCACCTATATCATACGATAAATACATTAAGCCTAATGCTTAGTAAAGAGTGCACTAAATATAACTATTACATATATGCATGTCATTTATAAAACATGTTCATTTCGTTTTTGTCTTTCTATCATTAGCACATTGTCTACTATATAGACCTCGATCTTGCCCCGTAAGAACCAAGACTTGCCCCGTGAGAACCAATACTTGCCCCGTGAGAACCAATACTTGCCTCGTGAGAACCAATAGCATAACGCGTGAGATCCATTACACATTATCGTTGTTTAGTTTAATTTTTCAAAAACATGCTCATAAATAGTTCGTATGCACTTTAATAAAACATGATGCATGAGGAGTAACACACGTAAAAACACCTATCGAACGACCACTAACTAATCGCTAAGGCACTACTTTAAGCTACCCGTCTTACCACCAACCCCTATAACTACCTAACTTCATCATAACCAACATTATCAACATCGCTACGACGTAGGGCCTTAGGGGCAGGAAAACCTAACACTCACTTACCTGGCGTCCTAGATATGCCGAGCACCATCCTTGAGCTTGGGGTTACCTAAGGCAGTTTCATAAAACGTCATTAGTTTTAATTCTAAATCATAAAATCTAAAACTAAACGAAATCTCGAGCTAAGCCAATTCTTCCAAAAACTTTACTTCACTTCGTTTGGGCTTTTCGTCGAGCACATTGTGCTCGCATTAACTAAAACTCCATTAATGTCTTTCTCCAACCAACATTAACTGTAATCAACTACAAACATCATAAATTTGTTAAACTCACTTAAATAACCATCATTATATCATCAATGAGTAATAAATTAACAACCCTATCGATTACCAACGAAACCCCTAAATTTCTTCACAAACCCTAAACCAAAACCACTCCAAAAAACGACAACTAAATTGACTAAAACATAGAGCTTACTTGGAGGGTTGATTTGTTGAAGAAACTTGAAGGAAAAACGCCGGAATCGGAGGAGTCGATCGACGTGTAGGGAATCGGCGATGGAGGAGAGGGAAATCGCGAGGGAGAGGAAATCGTGAGGGAGGGAAGAAGTGAGGGAAAATAGAGAGTTTTCTTATTAAGTAATAATTTGATTTAACAAATTACCTAAATGCCCTTTTTATTATTTCCTTGCTTACGCCCTTTAATTAACCTATCAATTTAGTTTCTTCAAACTATTTTATTTCACCAAATATTCCTATTTATTCCTAGGGCTCCTACGAAACTTCCCGTTTGCCAATCGGACTTAATTTACTATTTCTACGAATTAATACGCTATAAGGCTTAAATCTCAAAACTCGTAAACTTAAAATTCAAAACCCATAGCCAAGATTTCTGGGCGTTATTTTATTGTTGAGGATATTTGGTGCAATGTATGTTTTTACGCTTTGGATGGGTAGTTTAGGTTTAGTTTTTTTATAGGTTATGCTTTTGTGTTGTTTTGATGGTATACATGTAACGATCCTAACAGTGTACCCTTATTTTCCCCATATTTATTTTTTTTATCCTAATAGACATTAATTGCATTTAAGCGGAATTAAAGCTTGTTAAGTCAGAATTGAAATCGGAATCAAAATTATTAACGATGTTCGAATCTATTTTGAAAACCATTAAATAAAACTTTAAAACAACTTAAAAGAAAACATAATAAAACTTAAAATCTATCGGCTGAGGAAAGGAGGGCAAAAGGGGAAATCGCCCCCAAAAGCATAGGGGCGATCGATCGCCCAAAACAGGCGATCGATCGCCCATAGGCGATCAACATTTTTGCCCAGCGATCGCCTCTCCAGGCGATCACAGATTGCTTGCCAACAAGGAGGGGCGATCGATCGCCCAGAACAGGTGATCGATCGCCAAGCTCTCTGGAATTTTTCCAGAGAGCTCGGCTCCCCTATTCCTTTTCTTTTTTCTTCTTTCCTGCATACTCCTAACACAACTTCACAATTTATTAACACAAATTCTACATACCTCACAATCATACATTTCAATATTTAATCTCTCAGTACTCGTACATCCACCATTATCTCGCTCAAACCAACTCGAGTCACAATTCAAACAAAATACGTTTTCACGAAAACGAACCGCATGGATATGTTTAAAAACTGAACATATCCCTACTACCAAACATTTACAAAACAAGTTTCCAAAATGTTTAAAAACTTCAAAACATAAACCTATCAACTAGTCCAGATCAAAACATCATATAATGTTCTATCTGTACAAATATTTTCCTTAAACATTTTCTATCCAAACTAACCCAAAATACCTACATACATCCCCACGGGTCATGAAACGCCTCGATTGCGCCAGCACACTCCCGCTTTCATTCTTCTTCAACTGGACTCATGCTTCAGGAGGAGGAACATCGTCCTCACCTGTTTCGATATCACCTACACCATACAGACACACTATGAGCTAAAGGCTCAGTAAGTTTTGTAAATGCAATGCATGTTGTGCGTATGAGTTTCAGAAATCATGTAACATTTTCTTTTCATTACGTCGCAGACAAAATGTCACCGAGGTCTCAGCCTATTAGAAGGAGAGGACACATCCCGCTGTTGGACTGCCCTCTTCACCTAACAGGGGGGCCGGTACATGCTTACATCCGTAAACAGCCGTGCCTGAGCCCCACCTCGCATGACCAGATAACAGATTACGTAGATTCATTTCGTTCGTTCATTTCATTTTCTTAAACACATGCAGAAATCAATTTTCATGCTATTTTAAAAGACGTGATGCATGAACAGTTAAATGCATAAAGTAAACATACATCATAAGTACCATCGAGACAATAAAAGCAATTAAAAGCATATCCTATAAAAGAACTAATCCTAACTACCCTACCAAAACATTTAACAAACAAATCATCAAAGATCCTCGACGCGACCTCGATGTACGGCGTAGGCCAATCGGCCAAAGTAAGTCACGAGAACTTACCTCGTGTCTGTTGCAATCCAAGCTCCATCCACGAGCTTTGTTCACCTAAGGTAATTTCACAACATTGTCGTTAAAATGAGTTTAAACTATTAAACGTCCAAATTAATGAAATCCTTAACTAAAGAAATCTCCTAAAACTCTAATTCAACTCTTTGAGACATTTTATCGAGCAATTCATGCTCGTGAATTTCCAAAACTCCATTAATGGAGATTTCTCAAACCTTAAAATCCATAAACCCTAAAACTTCTCACAAATCAATCCAACTTCGCCCAATAACGCTCGATACTTCCATTATATTCATAAATA
This sequence comes from Begonia masoniana, assembly GCA_022432975.1. NCBI lineage: Eukaryota > Viridiplantae > Streptophyta > Magnoliopsida > Cucurbitales > Begoniaceae > Begonia > Begonia masoniana. The sequence goes on along the minus strand of CM039505.1, from coordinate 17,398,112 downwards.
CCATAAACCTAACGATTTTAAACACTAAATCACGTTTTTAACGAAACCCTAACCGTTAAACAACCCAAAAACTACGAATAAACTTTCCTAAAACCTTAGAATCATACCTAGGGTCGGGATTGGGGAAGAAAACGCGAAGAACGGAAGACGGATGGAGGAGGAATCACCGTTGGAGAGGAGAGAGCCGTGAGAGGAGAAAGGGAGAAATCGCCTGGAGGAAAAATCGCAGAGGGCTTCGCGTGAAAATGGTGAAGGAAGAAGAAGAGATTTGTTTTTAATTAAAATTTTACTTTGCAAATTACCATTTTGCCTTTCCTTTGATTTCTATTTGTTTCGTCGTTTGTTTCGTTAATTGTCTTACAATTCGTTTTCTCCAAATTTTCTTATTTCGCTAATAACTTCAACTTATTATCGGGGTTCCATTAAAATTGTCCGTTCGCAAAACGGACCTCATTTACTATTTTTACTAAAACGTCCATTAAATTACGAGAAACATAATTCTCGTAAAATTAGCGTTAAACTCCTAAAATTCCCGAAATTTTCTCAAAATACTTATTAATTATTAGGATCATAATAACGCTTTTTTCTTATGAAACAGACCTAATTCGACATATTTACACAAATACCATTATTCACTTATATTACAAAAATCCCGTAAATCCGGGTGTTACAATACACGTGCTTTGTGTTTATGTTACGTATTAAATTTCCATGCATCATCGTTTTGCAAATGTCATGAAAAATGGATTTATGCATGTGTTCATGAAAGAAAATTAAATGAGACGACTTAAATAGACGACTGAAATGAGATGACTGAGACGACTGAAATGAGACGACTAAGACGACTAAGACGACTGATATTGAATGATAAATAAAATTAATGGACAAAATTAATGAAAATTGCATATACATATTCATGCACTGTCATTTACATAGAATTTACTGAGATTTATCTCATAGGAGTCTTTATGGTGTAGGCGAACTCGAAATAGGTGAACTTGAAATAGGTGAGGAAGGCGTTCCTCCGCTTGATGAATACGCAGGTTGAAGAACGGTGCCCATGGGAGTGCGCTGAACAGTCGATGCAATTTTGACCCATGGGAATCTGAGTATATGTATTTTGGGTAGATTGAATGGAAATGATATGAAAATTTTACAGAATGGTAATTTTAGGTTGATTAGAAAAACTAGTTCGATAAAATTGTGTTGATGACGATTTTTAAATAGTTTTATGGAAAAATGTATGAATTGATAGGTCGTTTGATGTTAATGTTAGGGTATTAGAATATATGGGAAGTGAAGTTTTTAAATCGGAAATATATTGGAACTGCTTGGGAGTTTAAAATTTGTAGGGATATGTTTAGTTTTCAAACCGACCCACGCAATTCGTTTTTGTGAATTTTCAACATGTTTTTGGGGTACGTTTACTAGCACGATTTTTAGTTGGGTTTTTGGGTTTTGAAGCGTTTTATGTTTGGGAAAGTTTAACGTAAGAGTGGGTGTGAAATGTAAGTGAAAAGAATGAAGAAAAGTGAAGAAAATGGTGAAAGAAAGAAGCTGGGCGCGAAAGAGGCATGAAGGGCACGCTGGGCGCGCACAGTAGGCGCGTGTTGCTGGGTGCCCAGGCGATCGATAGGCGCTAAGCGCCGATCCATCGCCGCTAGTGTTGGGGCACAATTGCGCGGGCAGAGAGCTCGCCGATCGATCGGCGCTCTGCTGCATGCACTGTGTGCAGTGACAGCTCGCAGCGCGCGCGCTGTCTGGGCGTCTCGCGCGCCGCACCACACAGGACTCAAAAATGAATTTTTCTAATTTTTGACTTTTCAAAACACGTTTCGACCCGACCTTTTATGATACATTTTAAACGTATTTTACGAGCGTACCCCACGCATTTTAAAGAATTTTAAGGACTCAAAAAACGAGTCGATATTTACCAAATAATTGTTTTAGCCTCGTTTTAAATGTTTTATAAATAAAAAAAAAGAAATTTACGCCAAACAGTCTAAGTCAAAGTCAACGTCAAGTTAGATTTTTTTACGGCCCGGAAAGGGGTTTCGGGTTTCGGGTCGTTACAATAGTTGGTATCAAAGCTCATTGGTTTTAAAATCAGTTCTGTAGGCTGCTTGTAACGCCCCGAGTTATCAGAACCTGGTTCGTTACCCAAAAGCCCGTACATGACTAAAATTTCTACCATATATTTTTAAAACTTACAGCGGAAATCATTTGAAATATTAAGAAATAATCAGTCAAAAGAAATAGAAGTTTGAATCGTGAAAACACTTTAAAAGTTGCAGAAGTCAAACGCTCCTGCCGATGGGTAAAGTCAACGGAAGAAGCAGAAAACAGGAAAAATAGAAGACTCCTGCCGTTGACGTCACCCGAATGAAAAACCAAAGACATCTCTCGGTAGACTGTATCTACCGATGCCTAAACTACAATTCAATTCCTACATCTTCCGATGACGTCAACACACATCTACCGATGAGTTTACTGAGACATCAACCGATGGACTTAAACCTACATCTACCGATGACGTCAGCACGCATCTGCCGATGAGTTTACTGAGACATCAACCGATAGACTTATACCTACATCTACCGATGACATCAGCACGCATCTGCCGATGAGTTTACTGAGACATCAACCGATAGACTTATACCTACATCTACCGATGACGTCAGCACGCATCTGCCGATGAGTTTACTGAGACATCAACCGATAGACTACAGAACAATGACTCAACCTCTGTCGGTAGACTTCATCTACCGATAGAGAACAGAATCGCATTTCATCCACCCCTTGGCATACTAACACAACTCTAATCACAGAGAAGAATTTACTCACTTCACTGAAACCATTCAAAACATTTTAAACCATTACATTACAAGAATCCAGTGAGTACCAACATTAAATTCCAACAGAATACTTTTAACAGGAAAATCTCGAAAACGTATTCAAACCATTGAAATTGCTACTGTCATGAAAACTCAGAATACTTAAATTGAAACACTAACAACTAAACCTTCAAACTACTGACACCAATTAACCCGCCTCATCAGTTTACCAGGCCGAAACATGAATGTACTCCCACAACAGCCTATTCCTCAATGAACTCAGAGAAATCACCTGCTGTATTTTCAGCACCTACATCACAAACTCATCTATTAGCCTAATGCTAAGTAAATAAAGAAGTAATGAAGTGAATTGCTGAAACATAAATTCCTAAGCATGCAATTTCTACCTTCTCATCTCAGTTGCATATTCATACGTTCATAAACTGATCTGATCCCTTAGTTCCCTTGGGAGTGGGATCAATTCTCCCAATGTCATACATCCTCTACTCGATTAAGGGGCGGATGAATTCCCTTAATAGCTGATCTGATCCCATGGTTCCCTTGGGAGTGGGATCAATTCTCCCAATGTCATACATCCTCTACTCGATTAAGGGGCAGATTAGTTCCCTTAATAGTTTGTCTGTCACATTCAGTTCATACCTCACTGTTCTTACATGGAAATTCATTTTCGTAGTCTTTCAAAAACATTATGCATGACATACAGAAAGTACTCAAACATGCAAAAAAACCTACTGTTTGTGATGTAGGCCCGAAGGCACACACAATACTTTACTTACCTGGCTCTCCTGGTGATTGTTTGGGTTGTTAACCACTTCGGGTTTTGGCTCAACCTAAAACCGTAGACAGTGTATTAGTTAAACTTCTAAACTATCCGGAATCTAAGGAAACTAGTTTGGAGACTCTAGTCATTGTGCATTCCTGATTTCAACTTAAACCGAAACTAGCACTCACATACCGTATTCTCAAAACTTCATTTATCAACCCTCCTACCAACGATAGTTACAATGTAGCAAGAAATAGAAGCAAAACTCACCTAGTTCGGAGGAAATTGCTGGAGGAAGTCGAAGGGGGTCTCCTATCGCGCTCTGCTAAGCTAAGGAGCTGAGAATGGAGAGGAAATGAAATAAACAGTGGCGGCTACTTCATTAATAGTTTCCTTAAATACGTTATCCACCTTTGAGTTTCTAATTACCCTTATGCCCTTGCCTAGTCATCCTCTAACCCTACATTTAATATTGCCATATAAATTGTGCCATTAGTTTAAAAAGAATAGAGAATCGGTTTGATAGAATCGGGTATTACAATCTACCCTCCTTAAAAGAATTTTGTCCTCAAAATTCAGTACCTGAATAATTCCGGATGTTGGTCCATCATGTCTTGCTGGCGCTCCCAAGTTGTCTCCTCTATGTTCTGATTGTGCCATAAAACTTTCACTAGTGGAACTTCCTTGTTACGCAATACCTTCACTGCATAGTCCAAGATCCTAACAGGTTTCTCCTCATATGCAAGAGTAGGAAGAACCTCAATGTTCTGCTGTTCTATAATTTGTGAAGGATCCCTAACACATTTCTTTAGCATGGAAATGTGAAACACATTATGAATTCCCTCCAGAGAGGCTGGTAACAGAAGTTGGTATGCTGACTTCCCAATTCTCTTCACGATTTGGAAAGGTCCAATATATCTGGGGTTTAACTTGCCTCTTTTCCCAAATCTCACAACTCCTTTGAAAGGTGACACCTTAAGGAAAACTTCATTACCAACATCAAATTCTAATTCTCTCCGTCTTTTGTCTGCATAACTCTTCTGCCGGCTTTGAACTGTCAAGATTCTTTGTCGGATAAGAGCAATCTTCTCCACTGTCTGCTGCACAATGTCAGGACCAATCAACTGTGCTTCTCCAACTTCATCCCAATATAATGGAGATCTGCACCTTCGTCCATATAATGCCTCGTATGGTGCCATGCCTATTGTTGCTTGAAAACTGTTATTATAAGAGAATTCAATCAATGGTATATACTTACTCCAAGAACCTTGAAATTCCAACACACATGCACGGAGCGTATCCTCCAATGTTTGAATAGTCCTTTCCGATTGTCCATCTGTTTGAGGGTGGAAAGCTGTGCTAAAACTAAGCTGTGCTAAAACTAAGCTGTGTTCCCATAGCCTTGTGCAAACTTTTCCAAAACTTAGATGTAAATCTGGAGTCTCGGTCAGAAACTATGGTGCTTGGAACTCCATGCAATCTAACAACTTCGTGCACATACAATTCAGCCAGTTGATCCATCGAGTATGTTACCTTTATTGGCAGAAAGTGAGCAGATTTGGTTAAACGATCAACTACTACCCAAATTGCATCGTGACCTTTTACTGTTCTAGGTAATCCTATAACAAAATCCATAGTTATTTGTTCCCATTTCCATTCGGGAACTGGTAAGGGTTGCAATGTCCCAGCAGGCCTCTGATGTTCGGCTTTGACCTGCTGACAGACCAGACATGACTCCACATACTCCGCCACACTTCTCTTCATACCTGGCCACCAATAATGTTGCTTGAGATCTCTGTATATTTTCGTACCTCCAGGATGAACAGAAAGTCTGGAGGAATGTGCCTCATATAGGATTTCCTTTCTAAGTTCAGTATCAGCCGGAACAAACCATCTATTTCGAAACTTGAGAATTCCATCAGATGAGCAGTTGAAATCCGACTTGTCAGTAGAATCTATACGCAACTTATACTTGTTGCATTCAGGGTCATTCATTTGAACTTCCTTTATTCTCTCCAAAATGGTAGGCCTCAAAGATATGGCCGAAAGCATGGCTGACACGCTGGACACAGCTTCCAGGTTAAATCTTTGGAATTCTGTCTCTAAAGCCATGCACTTTTAACTTACCATTATCCACAGGAAGGGTCAGAATTGGAGCATTGGTAAGTTTCTGTTTCAAGGTCTGGAAACTGGATTCACATTTATCAGTCCAGTTATACTTCACATTTTTCCTTGTTAACATAGTAAGGGGTGTGGCAATCTTTGAAAATCCCTTGATGAATTTCCTATAATATTCTGCTAATCCGAGAAAACTCCTGATATCCGAAGCATTCTTCGGTTGGGGCCATTCCTTAACAGCTTGAACCTTGGCTGGATCAACAGATATCCCATCTCCAGAGATCACATGACCAAGAAAGTGAACTCTGTCCAACCAAAACTCACACTTAGAAAATTTGGCGTAAAGTTGGTGCTGCCTCAGCAATCCTAACACCAGGTTTAGGTGTCCTGCATGCTCCTCCTTAGTTTTAGAATAGATTAGGAAGTCGTCTATGAATACAATGACAAACTTGTCCAAATACTCGTGAAACACCCTATTCATAATATCCATGAAGGCTGCTGGCGCATTTGTCAAACTAAAAGACATAACCAAAAACTCATAATGTCCATACCTTGTGCGAAAGGCAGTCATTGGGATATCTTCGGATTTAACCTTCAACTGATAATAACCGGACCTAAAGTCAATCTTAGAGAAAACTCTCGCACCCTTAAGTTGGTCGAACAAATCATCAATCCTGGGTAATGGATACTTGTTCTTGACGGTTAACTTATTCAATTCTCTATAATCTATGCACATACGCATTGATCCATCTTTCTTTTGACAAAAAGGACGGGTGCACCCCACGGTGAAAAGCTGGGGCGTATGAACCCCTTCGCCAACAAATCCTCTAACTGTTTCTTCAATTCTTTAAGTTCTGTGGGTGCTAGTCTATATGGATTCTTAGATACTTGCTCAGCGCCGGGGTAAACATCTACCACAAATTCAACTTCCCTATCCGGTGGCAAACCAGGAAGGTCATCTAGAAATACTTCTGGAAAATCTTGGACAACTAAAACATTTTTGGGGCTTGATTTTTCTACTATTTGTGTGTCTAAAGCACTGGCCAAAAAGCACAAATATTCTCTGCAAGGGGAGGGTCTACAACTAACAGAAGTCATTACAGAAGTCATTACAGTCATTTCCTTACTCTTCTTTAGGGCTTGGAAAGTATGGCTTAAACCACTAGGGGGGTGAAAACTAACTATTCCAGTTCTACAATCTATAGTGGCATAATGCTTAAACAACCAATCCAATCCTAGGATTACATCAAACCCCATTATGTCCATAACAATGAGGTCAGCAGACAAATTCATGTTCCCTACTAACACCACACTATCGGGCATCATTTGACTGGAGTGCATGTGCTCACCAGAAGGTAATGCTGCCTTATACACATGCTCAGAAGGAGTAAACCGTACATCTAACTTATCAGCAAATGCAGAGGCTATAAAAGAATGAGTTGCACCCGAATCTATCAAAGTATAAAAGCAGGTACAGAGTTAATCAATACAGTACCTGACACCACAGCAGGCTGGTCCTCATCACCCGACTCCATCATGGAGAATATTCTTGGTTTAATCCTGGCAGGGCCACCCTTCAAAGCTGGGCACTCTCGGTTGACATGGCCAACCTTGCTGCAATGGAAGCATCGAACGATCCGGGGCTTTGGGCAATCCTTGTACAAGTGTCCAACCTCTTCGCAGTTGAAGCAATTACCCGATCCAAATCTACACTCGCCCGAGTGATTCTTCGAACACTTTGGGCACTGAGGAAACGTCTTGGTGTTTGGTACCTTCTTTCCTATCCCTTGACCGTGCTGGCCATCACTGAACCTCTTCACTCCCCTCTGCGGTGGTGGTTGAATAAACTTCCTCGGGGTTTCCTTTAGTCCAGTACATTTCAATTCGGCTTCTTCCACCTCAAATGCTGTGGACACAACATCACTGAAGGGCAAACCTTTATAACCGGAAAACTTGACCCCCCTGTACATTTCTGGTTTCAGTCCATTCATGAATTGAAATACCTTATCTTCATTTCGGTGAATAAAGTGTCCAGCGAATCTAGACAGGGACTCAAATTGTCTAACATACTCAGCCACAGACCCTGTCTGCTTCAAGTTCAAAAACTCCACCTTCTTTGCTGCCTGTACTGTGCTAATAAAATATTTCTCATAGAAGATGTCCTTAAACTGTGACCAAGTCATAGTCAGAATGTCAGTGGTGGTCTCAATTGTCTCCCACCAAAGCTGGGCGTCTCCAGCAAAATGAAAGGTCGCCAGGGTGACCTTGTCTCCTTCTCCGACGTTGGCACATCGAAGCATGCTTTCAATCTTCCTCAACCACTCTTCTGCAACAATCGGGTTAGATGATTTTCCATCAAACGTGGGATGCTGAAGCTTTCAGAATCGTTCTCCTGAATGCTCATTGTTAGAACTTGAGTTGGCACTCCCTTGTACCTCTCGGTTCAGTAACACCCCCAACTGATCGGACTGCTGACGCACTAAGTCTGTTTGCTGACGTACCAAGTCTGTTAATTGCCTAATAACACTAGGTTCTTCCTCACTCCTCAAGTTTGGCATTTCCCTCGGTATCCTAGGTCTTCCTGGGCGTCTAGCCATTAACTGACTTCCTGTACAAGGTTAACTATGTTCATGAATATCTAATTACTGAGGTTAACATAAACACTTACAGTTGTTGGAGTACTTCCATGCGACGATTGGCACCGATGAGTAATCTTTTGAACGGTTTAACTGAATGTCTCTGATACCATACTGTAACGCCCCGAGTTATCAGAACCCGGTTCGTTACCCAAAAGCCCGTACATGACTAAAATTTCTACCATATATTTTTAAAACTTACAGCGGAAATCATTTGAAATATTAATAAATAATCAGTCAAAAGAAATAGAAGTTTGAATCGTGAAAACACTTTAAAAGTTGCAGAAGTCAAACGCACCTGCCGATGGGTAAAGTCAACAGAAGAAGCAGAAAACATGAAAAATAGAAGACTCCTGCCGATGACGTCACCCGAATGAAAAACCAAAGACATCTCTCGGTAGACTGTACCTACCGATGCCTAAACGACAATTCAATTCCTACATCTTCCGATGACGTCAGCACACATCTACCGATGAGTTTACTGAGACATCAACCGATGGACTTAAACCTACATCTACCGATGACGTCAGCACGTATCTGCCGATGAGTTTACTGAGACATCAACCGATAGACTTATACCTACATCTACCGATGACGTCAGCACGCATCTGCCGATGAGTTTACTGAGACATCAACCGATAGACTTATACCTACATCTACCGATGATGTCAGCACGCATCTGCCGATGAGTTTACTGAGACATCAACCGATAGACTACAGAACAACGACTCAACCTCTGTCGGTAGACTTCATCTACCGATAGAGAACAGAATCGCATTTCATCCACCCCTTGGCATACTAACACAACTCTAATCACAGAGAAGAATTTACTCACTTCACTGAAACCATTCAAAACATTTTAAACCATTACATTACAAGAATCCAGTGAGTACCAACATTAAATTCCAACAGAATACTTTTAACAGGAAAATCTCGAAAACGTATTCAAACCATTGAAATTGCTACTGTCATGAAAACTCAGAATACTTAAAGTTGAAACACTAACAACTAAACCTTCAAACTACTGACACCAAGTTAACCCGCCTCATCAGTTTACCAGGCCGAAACATGAATGTACTCCCACAACAGCCTATTCCTCAATGAACTCAGAGAAATCACCTGTTGTATCTTCAGCACCTACATCACAAACTCATCTATTAGCCTAATGCTAAGTAAGTAAAGCAGTAATGAAGTGAATTGCTGAAACATAAATTCCTAAGCATGCAATTTCTACCTTCTCATCTCAGTTGCATATTCATACGTTCATAAACTGATCTGATCCCTTAGTTCCCTTGGGAGTGGGATCAATTCTCCCAATGTCATACATCCTCTACTCGATTAAGGGGCGGATGAATTCCCTTAATAGCTGATCTGATCCCATGGTTCCCTTGGGAGTGGGATCAATTCTCCCAATGTCATACATCCTCTACTCGATAAGGGGCAGATAGTTCCCTTAATAGTTTGTCTGTCACATTCAGTTCATACCTCACTGTTCTTACATGGAAATTCATTTTCGTAGTCTTTCAAAAACATTATGCATGACATACAGAAAGTACTCAAACATGCAAAAAAAACCTACTAGTTTGTGATGTACGGCCCGAAGGCACACACAATACTTTACTTACCTGGCTCTCCTGGTGATTGTTTGGGTTGTTAACCACTTCGGGTTTTGGCTCAACCTAAAACCGTAGACAGTGTATTAGTTAAACTTCTAAACTATCCGGAATCTAAGGAAACTAGTTTGGAGACTCTAGTCATTGTGCATTCCTGATTTCAACTTAAACCGAAACTAGCACTCACATACCGTATTCTCAAAACTTCATTTATCAACCCTCCTACCAACGATAGTTACAATGTAGCAAGAAATAGAAGCAAAACTCACCTAGTTCGGAGGAAATTGCTGGAGGAAGTCGAAGGGGGTCTCCTATCGCGCTCTGCTAAGCTAGGAGCTGAGAATGGAGAGGAAATGAAATAAACAGTGGCGGCTACTTCATTAATAGTTTCCTTAAATACGTTATCCACCTTTGAGTTTCTAATTACCCTTATGCCCTTGCCTAGTCATCCTCTAACCCTACATTTAATATTGCCATATAAATTGTGCCATTAGTTTAAAAAGAATAGAGAATCGGTTTGATAGAATCGGGTATTACAATCTACCCTCCTTAAAAGAATTTTGTCCTCAAAATTCAGTACCTGAATAATTCCGGATGTTGGTCCATCATGTCTTGCTGGCGCTCCCAAGTTGTCTCCTCTATGTTCTGATTGTGCCATAAAACTTTCACTAGTGGAACTTCCTTGTTACGCAATACCTTCACTGCATAGTCCAAGATCCTAACAGGTTTCTCCTCATATGCAAGAGTAGGAAGAACCTCAATGTTCTGCTGTTCTATAATTTGTGAAGGATCCCTAACACATTTCTTTAGCATGGAAATGTGAAACACATTATGAATTCCCTCCAGAGAGGCTGGTAACAGAAGTTGGTATGCTGACTTCCCAATTCTCTTCACGATTTGGAAAGGTCCAATATATCTGGGGTTTAACTTGCCTCTTTTCCCAAATCTCACAACTCCTTTGAAAGGTGACACCTTAAGGAAAACTTCATTACCAACATCAAATTCTAATTCTCTCCGTCTTTTGTCTGCATAACTCTTCTGCCGGCTTTGAACTGTCAAGATTCTTTGTCGGATAAGAGCAATCTTCTCCACTGTCTGCTGCACAATGTCAGGACCAATCAACTGTGCTTCTCCAACTTCATCCCAATATAATGGAGATCTGCACCTTCGTCCATATAATGCCTCGTATGGTGCCATGCCTATTGTTGCTTGAAAACTGTTATTATAAGAGAATTCAATCAATGGTATATACTTACTCCAAGAACCTTGAAATTCCAACACACATGCACGGAGCGTATCCTCCAATGTTTGAATAGTCCTTTCCGATTGTCCATCTGTTTGAGGGTGGAAAGCTGTGCTAAAACTAAGCTGTGCTAAAACTAAGCTGTGTTCCCATAGCCTTGTGCAAACTTTTCCAAAACTTAGATGTAAATCTGGAGTCTCGGTCAGAAACTATGGTGCTTGGAACTCCATGCAATCTAACAACTTCGTGCACATACAATTCAGCCAGTTGATCCATCGAGTATGTTACCTTTATTGGCAGAAAGTGAGCAGATTTGGTTAAACGATCAACTACTACCCAAATTGCATCGTGACCTTTTACTGTTCTAGGTAATCCTATAACAAAATCCATAGTTATTTGTTCCCATTTCCATTCGGGAACTGGTAAGGGTTGCAATGTCCCAGCAGGCCTCTGATGTTCGGCTTTGACCTGCTGACAGACCAGACATGACTCCACATACTCCGCCACACTTCTCTTCATACCTGGCCACCAATAATGTTGCTTGAGATCTCTGTATATTTCGTACCTCCAGGATGAACAGAAAGTCTGGAGGAATGTGCCTCATATAGGATTTCCTTTCTAAGTTCAGTATCAGCCGGAACAAACCATCTATTTCGAAACTTGAGAATTCCATCAGATGAGCAGTTGAAATCCGACTTGTCAGTAGAATCTATACGCAACTTATACTTGTTGCATTCAGGGTCATTCATTTGAACTTCCTTTATTCTCTCCAAAATGGTAGGCCTCAAAGATATGGCCGAAAGCATGGCTGACACGCTGGACACAGCTTCCAGGTTAAATCTTTGGAATTCTGTCTCTAAAGCCATGCACTTTTAACTTACCATTATCCACAGGAAGGGTCAGAATTGGAGCATTGGTAAGTTTCTGTTTCAAGGTCTGGAAACTGGATTCACATTTATCAGTCCAGTTATACTTCACATTTTTCCTTGTTAACATAGTAAGGGGTGTGGCAATCTTTGAAAATCCCTTGATGAATTTCCTATAATATTCTGCTAATCCGAGAAAACTCCTGATATCCGAAGCATTCTTCGGTTGGGGCCATTCCTTAACAGCTTGAACCTTGGCTGGATCAACAGATATCCCATCTCCAGAGATCACATGACCAAGAAAGTGAACTCTGTCCAACCAAAACTCACACTTAGAAAATTTGGCGTAAAGTTGGTGCTGCCTCAGCAATCCTAACACCAGGTTTAGGTGTCCTGCATGCTCCTCCTTAGTTTTAGAATAGATTAGGAAGTCGTCTATGAATACAATGACAAACTTGTCCAAATACTCGTGAAACACCCTATTCATAATATCCATGAAGGCTGCTGGCGCATTTGTCAAACTAAAAGACATAACCAAAAACTCATAATGTCCATACCTTGTGCGAAAGGCAGTCATTGGGATATCTTCGGATTTAACCTTCAACTGATAATAACCGGACCTAAAGTCAATCTTAGAGAAAACTCTCGCACCCTTAAGTTGGTCGAACAAATCATCAATCCTGGGTAATGGATACTTGTTCTTGACGGTTAACTTATTCAATTCTCTATAATCTATGCACATACGCATTGATCCATCTTTCTTTTTGACAAAAAGGACGGGTGCACCCCACGGTGAAAAGCTGGGGCGTATGAACCCCTTCGCCAACAAATCCTCTAACTGTTTCTTCAATTCTTTAAGTTCTGTGGGTGCTAGTCTATATGGATTCTTAGATACTTGCTCAGCGCCGGGGTAAACATCTACCACAAATTCAACTTCCCTATCCGGTGGCAAACCAGGAAGGTCATCTAGAAATACTTCTGGAAAATCTTGGACAACTAAAACATTTTTGGGGCTTGATTTTTCTACTATTTGTGTGTCTAAAGCACTGGCCAAAAAGCACAAATATTCTCTGCAAGGGGAGGGTCTACAACTAACAGAAGTCATTACAGAAGTCATTACAGTCATTTCCTTACTCTTCTTTAGGGCTTGGAAAGTATGGCTTAAACCACTAGGGGGGTGAAAACTAACTATTCCAGTTCTACAATCTATAGTGGCATAATGCTTAAACAACCAATCCAATCCTAGGATTACATCAAACCCCATTATGTCCATAACAATGAGGTCAGCAGACAAATTCATGTTCCCTACTAACACCACACTATCGGGCATCATTTGACTGGAGTGCATGTGCTCACCAGAAGGTAATGCTGCCTTATACACATGCTCAGAAGGAGTAAACCGTACATCTAACTTATCAGCAAATGCAGAGGCTATAAAAGAATGAGTTGCACCCGAATCTATCAAAGTATAAAAGCAGGTACAGAGTTAATCAATACAGTACCTGACACCACAGCAGGCTGGTCCTCATCACCCGACTCCATCATGGAGAATATTCTTGGTTTAATCCTGGCAGGGCCACCCTTCAAAGCTGGGCACTCTCGGTTGACATGGCCAACCTTGCTGCAATGGAAGCATCGAACGATCCGGGGCTTTGGGCAATCCTTGTACAAGTGTCCAACCTCTTCGCAGTTGAAGCAATTACCCGATCCAAATCTACACTCGCCCGAGTGATTCTTCGAACACTTTGGGCACTGAGGAAACGTCTTGGTGTTTGGTACCTTCTTTCCTATCCCTTGACCGTGCTGGCCATCACTGACCTCTTCACTCCCCTCTGCGGTGGTGGTTGAATAAACTTCCTCGGGGTTTCCTTTAGTCCAGTACATTTCAATTCGGCTTCTTCCACCTCAAATGCTGTGGACACAACATCACTGAAGGGCAAACCTTTATAACCGGAAAACTTGACCCCCCTGTACATTTCTGGTTTCAGTCCATTCATGAATTGAAATACCTTATCTTCATTTCGGTGAATAAAGTGTCCAGCGAATCTAGACAGGGACTCAAATTGTCTAACATACTCAGCCACAGACCCTGTCTGCTTCAAGTTCAAAACTCCACCTTCTTTGCTGCCTGTACTGTGCTAATAAAATATTTCTCATAGAAGATGTCCTTAAACTGTGACCAAGTCATAGTCAGAATGTCAGTGGTGGTCTCAATTGTCTCCCACCAAAGCTGGGCGTCTCCAGCAAAATGAAAGGTCGCCAGGGTGACCTTGTCTCCTTCTCCGACGTTGGCACATCGAAGCATGCTTTCAATCTTCCTCAACCACTCTTCTGCAACAATCGGGTTAGATGATTTTCCATCAAACGTGGGATGCTGAAGCTTTCAGAATCGTTCTCCTGAATGCTCATTGTTAGAACTTGAGTTGGCACTCCCTTGTACCTCTCGGTTCAGTAACACCCCCAACTGATCGGACTGTGACGCACTAAGTCTGTTTGCTGACGTACCAAGTCTGTTAATTGCCTAATAACACTAGGTTTCTTCCTCACTCCTCAAGTTTGGCATTTCCCTCGGTATCCTAGGTCTTCCTGGGCGCTCTAGCCATTAACTGACTTCCTGTACAAGGTTAACTATGTTCATGAATATCTAATTACTGAGGTTAACATAAACACTTACAGTTGTTGGAGTACTTCCATGCGCCGATTGGCACCGATGAGTAATCTTTTGAACGGTTTAACTGAATGTCCTGATACCATACTGTAACGCCCCGAGTTATCAGAACCCGGTTGCGTTACCCAAAAGCCCGTACATGACTAAATTTCTACCTATAATTTTTAAACCTTACAGCGGAAATCATTTGAACTATTAATAAATAATCAGTCAAAGAAATAGAAGTTTGAATCGTGAAAACACTTTAAAAGTTGCAGAGTCAAACGCACCTGCCGAGGTAAAGTCAACAGAAGAAGCCAGAAAAACATGAAAAATAGAAGACTCCTGCGATGACGTCACCCGAATGAAAAACCAAAGACATCTCTCGGTAGACTGTACCTACGATGCCTAAACGACAATTCAATTCCTACATCTTCCGATGACGTCAGCACACATCTACCGATGAGTTTACTGAGACATCAACCGATGGACTAAACCTAATCTACCGATGACGTCAGCAGTATCTGCCTATGAGTTTACTGAGACATCAACCGATAGACTTCTACCTACATCTACATGACGTTAGCACGATCTGCCGATGGTTTACTGAGACATCAACCGATAGAAATTATACCTACCGCAATTTGCCGATGAGTTTACTGAGACATCAACCGATAGACTTATACCTACATCTACCGATGACGTCAGCACGCATCTGCCGATGAGTTTACTGAGACATCAACCGATAGACTTATACCTACATCTACCGATGAGTTTACTGAGACATCAACCGATAGACTTATACCTACATCTACCGATGACGTCAGCACGCATCTGCCGATGAGTTTACTGAGACATCAACCGATAGACTTATACCTACATCTACCGATGACGTCAGCACGCATCTGCCGATGAGTTTACTGAGACATCAACCGATAGACTTATACCTACATCTACCGATGACGTCAGCACGCATCTGCCGATGAGTTTACTGAGACATCAACCGATAGACTTATACCTACATCTACCGATGACGTCAGCACGCATCTGCCGATGAGTTTACTGAGACATCAACCGATAGACTTATACCTACATCTACCGATGACGTCAGCACGCATCTGCCGATGAGTTTACTGAGACATCAACCGATAGACTTATACCTACATCTACCGATGACGTCAGCACGCATCTGCCGATGAGTTTACTGAGACATCAACCGATAGACTTATACCTACATCTACCGATGACGTCAGCACGCATCTGCCGATGAGTTTACTGAGACATCAACCGATAGACTTATACCTACATCTACCGATGACGTCAGCACGCATCTGCCGATGAGTTTACTGAGACATCAACCGATAGACTTATACCTACATCTACCGATGACGTCAGCACGCATCTGCCGATGAGTTTACTGAGACATCAACCGATAGACTTATACCTACATCTACCGATGACGTCAGCACGCATCTGCCGATGAGTTTACTGAGACATCAACCGATAGACTTATACCTACATCTACCGATGACGTCAGCACGCATCTGCCGATGAGTTTACTGAGACATCAACCGATAGACTTATACCTACATCTACCGATGACGTCAGCACGCATCTGCCGATGAGTTTACTGAGACATCAACCGATAGACTTATACCTACATCTACCGATGACGTCAGCACGCATCTGCCGATGAGTTTACTGAGACATCAACCGATAGACTTATACCTACATCTACCGATGACGTCAGCACGCATCTGCCGATGAGTTTACTGAGACATCAACCGATAGACTTATACCTACATCTACCGATGACGTCAGCACGCATCTGCCGATGAGTTTACTGAGACATCAACCGATAGACTTATACCTACATCTACCGATGACGTCAGCACGCATCTGCCGATGAGTTTACTGAGACATCAACCGATAGACTTATACCTACATCTACCGATGACGTCAGCACGCATCTGCCGATGAGTTTACTGAGACATCAACCGATAGACTTATACCTACATCTACCGATGACGTCAGCACGCATCTGCCGATGAGTTTACTGAGACATCAACCGATAGACTTATACCTACATCTACCGATGACGTCAGCACGCATCTGCCGATGAGTTTACTGAGACATCAACCGATAGACTTATACCTACATCTACCGATGACGTCAGCACGCATCTGCCGATGAGTTTACTGAGACATCAACCGATAGACTTATACCTACATCTACCGATGACGTCAGCACGCATCTGCCGATGAGTTTACTGAGACATCAACCGATAGACTTATACCTACATCTACCGATGACGTCAGCACGCATCTGCCGATGAGTTTACTGAGACATCAACCGATAGACTTATACCTACATCTACCGATGACGTCAGCACGCATCTGCCGATGAGTTTACTGAGACATCAACCGATAGACTTATACCTACATCTACCGATGACGTCAGCACGCATCTGCCGATGAGTTTACTGAGACATCAACCGATAGACTTATACCTACATCTACCGATGACGTCAGCACGCATCTGCCGATGAGTTTACTGAGACATCAACCGATAGACTTATACCTACATCTACCGATGACGTCAGCACGCATCTGCCGATGAGTTTACTGAGACATCAACCGATAGACCGATAGACTACAGAACAACGACTCAACCTCTGTCGGTAGACTTCATCTACCGATAGAGAACAGAATCGCATTTCATCCACCCCTTGGCATACTAACACAACTCTAATCACAGAGAAGAATTTACTCACTTCACTGAAACCATTCAAAACATTTTAAACCATTACATTACAAGAATCCAGTGAGTACCAACATTAAATTCCAACAGAATACTTTTAACAGGAAAATCTCGAAAACGTATTCAAACCATTAAAATTGCTACTGTCATGAAAACTCAGCATACTTAAGTTGAAACACTAACAACTAAACCTTCAAACTACTGACACCAGTTAACCCGCCTCATCAGTTTACCAGGCCGAAACATGAATGTACTCCCACAACAGCCTATTCCTCAATGAACTCAGAGAAATCACCTGTTGTATCTTCAGCACCTACATCACAAACTCATCTATTAGCCTAATGCTAAGTAAGTAAAGCAGTAATGAAGTGAATTGCTGAAACATAAATTCCTAAGCATGCAATTTCTACCTTCTCATCTCAGTTGCATATTCATACGTTCATAAACTGATCTGATCCCTTAGTTCCCTTGGGAGTGGGATCAATTCTCCCAATGTCATACATCCTCTACTCGATTAAGGGGCGGATGAATTCCCTTAATAGCTGATCTGATCCCATGGTTCCCTTGGGAGTGGGATCAATTCTCCCAAGGGGCGGATGAATTCCCTTAATAGTTTGTCTGTCACATTCAGTTCATACCTCACTGTTCTTACATGGAAATTCATTTTCGTAGTCTTTCAAAAACATGATGCATGACATACAGAAAGTACTCAAACATGCAAAAAAAACCTACTATTTGTGATGTACGCCCGAAGGCACACACAATACTTTACTTACCTGGCTCTCCTGGTGATTGTTTGGGTTGTTAACCACTTCGGGTTTTGGCTCAACCTAAAACCGTAGACAGTGTATTAGTTAAACTTCATTCTAAACTATCCGGAATCTAAGGAAACTAGTTTGGAGACTCTAGTCATTGTGCATTCCCGATTTCAACTTAAACCAAAACTAGCACTCACATACCGCATTCTCAAAACTTCATTTATCAACCCTCCTACCAACGATAGTTACAATGTAGCAAGAAATAGAAGCAAAACTCACCTAGTTCGGAGGAAATCGCTGGAGGAAATCGAAGGGGGTCTCCTATCGCACTCTGCTAAGCTGAGGAGCTGAGAATGGAGAGGAAATGAAATAAACAGTGGCGGCTACTTCATTAATAGTTTCCTTAAATACGTTATCCACCTTTGAGTTTCTAATTACCCTTATGCCCTTGCCTAGTCATCCTTTAACCCTACATTTAATATTGCCATATAAATTGTGCCATTAGTTTAAAAAGAATAGAGATCGGTTTGATAGAATCAGGTATTACACTGCTCGACTGTGCAAGCCACTTCACGGACATGCTTCTTCAACTGTAAGTACGTTTTTAAGATTTCTTTGTTTTGTTTCTTAGAATTATTGTTTTAAATTGTATAGGTTAACAAAATGGTGCGTAGAGGGAATGATAGTGATGAAAGGGATGACACCATAGATCAACTTAGAGAGTTCATTGCCCAACAATCCCAATACCTTGACCGGCAAGCGCAACATATAGACAGACATCCCAACAACTAGATATGTTGATAAACCGGGAAGGCCTTAGGACTCAGGAGGTGGTGGCTCCAAGTAACCATGGTATGGAAAGGTTTCAAAGGCTTCGACCTCCAATATTTAATGGACAGTCTTCAGACCCCTCTATTGTTGAGGAGTGTGTTCGAACCATGGAAGGCATGCTGGCGTATGCAACAACTGAGGATGGGGAGAAAGTTATATGCGCCACTTTTCATTTAGCCTTCGATGCTCGGTTTTAGTGGGATTCCATCAACGCGATCACCGACGTGACAGTGATGAGTTGGGAGCGGTTTAAAATCATGTTTTACGACAAGTACTTCAGCCGTACAGTACGAGAGGCTAGGATGATGGAGTTCACGCAGTTATTGCAGACTGGTTCAGTTGCCGAATATGTTAGGAGGTTTGAGGCCCTATCTCGGTTTGCACCACGCATGGTGAATGATAACGAGGATAAGGTGCATCGTTTTATGCAAGGGCTAGATCCAGAGATCTGGAAGAGTGTCATTATATTGGGGGTGCGGAATCTACCCTAAGATGAGATTGTGGCCAAGACTCTGGAGTTTGAGGCGGCCGAACAGACTTGTGTAAAACTGAGGGAGCCTGCTAGGGGGTTCTTTTGAGAGATCCATCCTCGACCTCAGAACGAGGGCTGGCAACAAAGAGGGCAACAACAACGGCAACAAAGAGGCGTTAAGAGGCCTTATGACCAAAAGGGCGCCAGGAAAGAGGAAAGCAAATCCAGAAATCTACTAAGAGGCCTTACGACCAAAAGGCCCCCACGATCGATGGCCAGGCGATCGATCGCCCCTTTTTGGGGATCGATCGCCACACTCTCTGGACTTTTGCCAGAGAGTGGCGACCAAAGAGGCGATCGATCCCCTCCTTAGAAGATCGATCGCCACCCTCCATGGAATCCAAATTCCAGGGAGTTGCCTCCCTCCTTTCTTCTTTTCTTCTTTCTTCTTTGTCCGCTCCTTCTTTCTTTTCTTTCTCTCTTTCTTTTCCCTACATACTTATACACATAACATACTCTAAAACATTAACATGCCCTACTCGATAAACACGTTTAAAACGTAACCCGATTGCTTAAAAACGAACCGCGTGGATCCGTTTAAAAACTTAACATTTCCTCCTGTTCAAAATCACCAAGCGGTTTATAAAATAGTTTCCAAAACATTTGAAAACATCAAAATGTAACCTATCAACTAATCACACCCAAGCATCCTAATATGTTCAATTATACATTTTTATCTAACTACCGTGTTCCCAAAACATACGCTTACTTCCCCCACGGGTCAAAAGGAGCATCGACTGCCCAGCGCACTCCCACGGGCCATCCTCCTTCAACTGCGTCATTCCTCGGGTGGAGGAATCTCGTCCTCACCCATGTCAAGATCACCTACACCATAAAGACACCTATAAATAAAAATCTTAGCAAGCTCTACGTAAATGCTAATGCATGATCATGTATGCTCAATGCTATAAAAACCGTCTATGTCATTTCATATATCAGTACGTGTCAGTCTATAGTTATCGGAAACGCTCGACAGATAGTTAGGGCACGTCCAGCAGTTAGACAGCCCACACCATCTAAAGGGAGGGAAACCCACTCACCACGGAACGCCAGGTTTGAACCTCATCCCCGATAACCCCATGTCATGGTTGTTTACTGTGATACTTTACTTGCCTTTACATGCATGTTCTTTTCATGAAATCCGTGCATAAATTCATTTTCATGACGTTTTTAAACCATGATGCATAAACAGTTCAATATAAACATACAAAGTGAGCATACCATTAAAAGACTACAAATACCATCAAAACACGACAAATACCATCAAACCGTCACAACACTCAACCTATAAAAACAACCAAACCTAAACCACCCAACCGAAACAATTAGACGAAACAATGACCAACTTAAACAAGCAAAACACCAACATATCCTCAACAACAAACTCCGGTTTATGGTGTAGGCCAATCGGCCATAGTAAGTCACGAGAACTTACCTCGTGCGCGTTAAACTTCAAGCTCAGTCCACGAGCGTCGTTTACCTAAGCAATTCACAACGTTGACGTTAAAACGAATTTGAACCATCAACGTCGAAATTAACGAAATCCTCAAATAAGAGAATTTTTAAATTCTAACTTAACTAATCGAGGCACTTCAACAAACAATTCACGCTCGATACCTCAAAACTTCCATTAACGAGTTTTTTCAAAACTCCTAAAATTCTCAAACTTTAACATTTCTAACAAATCGACTTAACTTCGTCCAATAACGTTCAATACGTCCATTATATCCACCTATAAGGTAAATCTATCGATTTCAAACCCTAATCACGTTTTTCGCAAAACCCTAAATGAAACCCTCACCGTTAAATGACCCGAAAACTACGAATAAACTTTCCAAAACCATAGAACCTTACCTAGAATTGAGTTTGGGGAAGGAATCGCGAATAAAACTGAGTCGCCGGAGGAGGAATCGTCGTCTGAGAGGGAGAAACCGTGAGAGAACGCCGGAGAACGCAAAAGGGAGGGAGAAGAAAATCGTGACTTGCTGGAGAAGAAGAGAAAATGTTGGTTTTAATATAATTTTGGCTTGTCAATTTACCATACCACCCTTCCTTTGATTTTCTATTAGTTTCGTCTTTTGTTTCGTTAATTAGCTAACGATTTGGTTTCTCCAATTCTCCATATTTCGACAATAAATTTGACTTATTACTAGGGTTCTATTAAAACTGTCTGTTCGCAAAACGGACCACGTTTACTATTTTTACCAGAGTATCCTTTATATTACGATAAACGTAATTCTCGTAAAATTAGCGTTAAACTCCTAAAATTTCGGAAATTTTCTTAAAATCCTTATTAATTATTAGGATCGTAATAACACTTTCTTTTCGCAAAATAGACTTGATTTGACATATTAACAAAAATGTCATTTACATTAAAATATTAATATTTCGTACAGCCGGGTATTACAATCCATCCACCTTATTTAAAATTTTGTCATCAAAATTTGATTATACAAACAACTTAGGATACTTAGTCATCATATCCTGTTGTCGCTCCCAAGTCACTTTTTAAACCTCGTGGTTCCGCCATAGGACTTTAACTAGCGGAATCTCCTTATTACGCAAAACTTTGATCGAAGACTTCAAAATACGTACCGGCTTCTCCTCGTAAGTCAAGGTAGGCTGTACCTCGATATCTCTTGCCTCCACGACATGCGATTGATCGCATAGACACTTTCTAAGCATAGACACGTGAAATACATCATGGATGCCTTCCATTGAAGCCGGAAGCAGCAGTCGATACGCCATCTTCCTGATCTTCTTCAAAATAGGGAAGGGGCCTACATATTGAGGGTTTAGCTTACCCTTTCTTTCGAATCTCATAACACTTTTAAATGGAGAAACCTTCAGATAAACTTCATCGCCCTCTTCAAACTCCAGTTCTCTCCGTCTCGTGTCAGCATAGCTCTTCTGTCGACTCTGAGCTACCTAAATACGCTATCTGATAACGACAATCTTCTCTGCCGTTTGCTGTAGAATCTCGGGACAAACAATACTGGCTTCACCAACCTCATCCCAATATAACAGAGACCTACACTTTCGGCTATACAAAGCCTCGTACGGAGCCATACCAATGGTAGCCTGGAAGCTGTTGTTGTAAGAGAACTCGATCAGTGGCAAATACCTGCACCACGATCCCTGAAATTCCAGCACAAAAGCCCTAAGCATATCCTCAAGAATATGATTCGTTCTCTCTGTCTGACCATCGGTCTGAGGATGAAATGCTGTGCTGAAATTTAGCTGAGTCCCCATAGCTTTGTGCAGACTCTTCCAGAACTTTGATGTAAATCTCGGATCTCTGTCTGAGACAACAAAAACTGGCACTCCTTGTAGTCGAACAATCTCCTGTACATAAAGCTCGGTGAGCTGATCCATAGAAGATGCCATCTTTACAGATAAGAAGTGGGCCGACTTTGTCAATCGGTCCACAATCACCCAAATGCCGTCATGTCCTTTCGTCGTCCTCGGAAGCCTCACAATAAAATCCATGGAGATCTGCTCCCATTTCCACTCCGGAATTGGCAGTGGTTGTAATGGTCCGGCCGGCATCTGGTGTTCTGCCTTAACCTGTTGACAAACTAAATAGGTTTCAACATATTTCGCCACTTCCTTCTTCATGTTCGGCCACCAAAAGTGTTGTTTTAAATCTCGGTACATCTTGGTACTTCCCGGGTGCACACAATAAGCTAAAGAATGTGCTTCAGTCAAAATCTCTTTCTTCAACTCCTCATCGTTAGGCATGTACCACCTATGTCTGAATTTCAGAATACCATCGTCTGATAAGTTAAATTCAGACACATCTCAAGATGTCAAACTCAATCGAAGCTCCTTACACTCCATATCTTTCTGTTGAGCTTCACGTATCTTATCCAGAATAGTCGGCCTGAGAGAAATGTTGGTGAGCATACTGGACAATTCTGCTACGATCTCCACATCAAACTTCTCAATCTTAGACCGCAATGTAACTGACAACGCTGCAAGTGAAGGCTAACTCGCAGTAGGCATTCAGCTCAAAGCATCAGCGACCTTGTTCGCCTTTCCTAAGTGGTATTTAATATCGAAATCATAATCTTTGACGAACTCTAGCCACCTTCTCTGCCGCATATTAAGCTCCTTCTGCGTAAATAAATACTTCAAGCTTTTGTGGTCAGAAAATATCACGCACTGCTGCACATATAAATAATGTCTCCAAATCTTCAGTGCAAAGACCACAGCTGCTAACTCCAGATCATGCGTGGGATAGTTCTGCTCATACGGCTTCTACTGCCGAGAAGCATACGGGATAACCTTTCCTTCCTGCATCAATACACAACCAAGTCCGACTCCAAACACATCACAGTATATACTGAATTTATTACCTTCAACAGGTAGCGTTAGAACTGGAGCGGTGATCAACTTCTGCTTCAACTCCATAAAACTGTTGTCACAAGCAACCGACCATAAAAATTTCTCATTCTTTCGAGTCAATCGTGAAAGGGGAACTGCAATATTCGAAAATCCCTCTATGAACTTCCGATAATAGATAGCCAATTCGAGAAATCCACGTACTTCACGCACATTTCTAGGCTGTGGCCAATCTCTGACAACCTGGATTTTGCTCGGATCCACAGAAACCCCTTCCTATGATATGATATGGCCCAGAAAACTGACCCTATCACGCCAAAACTTGCATTTAGAGAACTTCGGATAAAGCTGGTGTCGTTGTAAAATTCCGAGAACAATCCTCAATTGCTCTTCATGCTCCTCTTTCGTCTTAAATATATTAGAATATCGTCAATGAAAACCACAACGAATTTATTCAGGTACTCTTTAAAGACTCGGTTCATCAAATCCATAAACGCTGTAGAGCCATTAGTAAGTCTGAAAGACATAACAAGGAACTCATAATGCCCATACCTCGTTTGGAATGCTATTTTCTAAATATCTTCATTCCGGACCTTCAACTGATAATAACCCGAGCGTAGGTCAATCCTAGAAAACACTCGGGCACCTTGCAGTTGGTCAAACAAATCATCTATCCGAGGCAGTGGATACTTATTCTTCACTGTAAGCTTATTCAGCTCTTTGTAATCCACGCACATCCTGAGAGTCCTGTTTTTCTTCTTGACGAATAGAACTGGCGCACCCCAGGGTGAAAAACTGGGTCGGATAAAGCCCTTATCAAGTAACTCCTCAAGCTGAGCTTTCAACTCTCTCAATTCAGCGGGCGCCAATATGTATGGATTCTTAGACACTGGCGGGGAGCTAGGATATACATCAATAACGAATTTGATCTCCCTGTCCGGCGGTAATCCGGGCAGATCGTCAAGGAATATCTCAGAGAATTCTCTAACTATAGGAATGTCACTCGGCTTTACCCTGCTGAGCAACTGAATATCAACTATTGTGGCCAAATAAATAAAGCATTCACCTTTAAACTGCTTGTTGACCTTCATGGAATAAGAGATAGGCGATCCACTCAATCGGTTCATTGCCTGATAAGAAAACTATGCTTTACCCTGGGGTCGAAAAGTCACAATCCCGGATCAACAATCGATGGTGGCGAAGTGCTTTGAAAGCAAGTCCATCCCTAAAATAAGATCGTAGATCTCTATGCCAATAACAATCAGGCGAGCATGGAGGGTACTGTTCCCGACTGAGACAATATTGGCCTGGACAACTTGTCCTGACGGCATACGCTCTCCTGAAGGTAGCATCACACTATACTCGCATTCTGCTAACTCAGGCATAAGCTTCAGTCTAGACACACAAGCAGTGGAAACAAAAGAGTGCGTAGCCCTCGTGTCTATCAAAGAAAATACTGCTACGCCCATAATCAAAACAGTACCTGCTATCACTTAGGGCTGAGCCTCGTCGTCAACATCACCAGGCTCAATAAAGGCAAATATTCTCGGGGGTCACTCTTCTCTGATCAGTAGCCGCCCTCGTACAATTCTGAGCAAAATGGCCGATCTCTCCACATCTGTAGCAACTGTTCGTGCCCAATCGACAAGCGCCGTAGTGTTCCTTCTAACACTTAGGACAAACAAGCTTCTGAGTAGCCCCTCGGACTTGCTTCCCTTTCCCTCGATCGTTGCCTCCCTCTAAAGGCCTTTTCACGCCTCTCTGTTGTTGTTGCTGTGGCTGTCCTCTAGGTTGCCAGCCCTTATTTCTGATCTGAGGGTGGATCTCTCGAAAGAAGCCTCTAGCTGGCTCCCTTGGTCTAACAGAACTCTGATCAACGGCCTCAATCTTCAGTGCCCTGGTCACAATCTCATCGTAGGACACATTCCGCACCCCTGATACGACAAGACTCCTCCGAATCTCTTGACCAAGTCCCTGCATAAACATGCGTACCTTGTCCTCATTAACATTGACTTGCCACGGTGCGAACTGGGACAAAGCCTCAAACCTCCTCACATAGTCTGCAATCAAACCAACCTGCCGCAACTGCATAAACTCCACCATCTTTGCCTCCCGCACTGTATGGCTGAAGTACTTATCATAAAATATCATCTTGAAGCGCTCCCAACTTGTAATTGTCACATCGGTGGTGGCCTTGACAGAATCCCACCAAAATCAGGCATCCAGTGCTAAGTGGTAGCTAACCAATGCAACCTTCTCTCCGTCCTCAATGCTTGCATAGGCCAGCATGTCCTCCATGGTTCGAATCCACTCCACGACTGAAGAGGGATCCACAGATTGCCCGTTGAATACCGGAGGTTGGAGCTTCTGAAATCTCTCCATCCCTCGATTACCCGAAGTCGCTGTCTCCCTAGCTCTAGCACCCTCGCGATCTATCAGGGTACCTAACTGCTGAGACTGTCTCTCCATTTGTTGGGCCTGTCGCTCCATGTGTTGGGACTGTTAGGCAATAAAATCTTTAAGGTGGTCTATCGTATCGTCTCGGTCATCTCGGTCATTTCCTCGACGCACCATATTTATATAATTCCTATAAAGGTTAAAAGAAAATAACTCTCAGAAACCGAACTTAAAGAAAACATATAAACATAGTTACAGTTGAGGAAGGATGTTCGTGTAGTGGTTGTGCAGTCGAGCAGTCTACAGAACCGTTTTTAAAACCTGGGGGCTCTGATACCATAAGTTGTAGCGACCCTTACCCGTATCCTAATTTTACCGTATAAAATTTTTCATTTTATTTTACAGTTTAAGCGGAACTTAAATTAAAATCAAAATAGTGAACATTGTTTGGAAAATCATTTAAATCTAAGTTGTTAAACTATTTAAACAATACTTAAAACAAATAATAAACAATTGAAATATAACTATTAAAATCATTTTAAACAATTAAAATCAAAGCGGGGACAAAAAGGGACATTGTCCAGAAATGTAAAGCGGCGATCGATCGCCCAAAACCGGCGATCGATCGCCATCATCAAAATAGGAGGGGTGATCAGATCGCCCCTCATAGTGGCCATCGATCGCCCTGCGATCGAAGGCCAGGTGATGTGCCCCATAGGCCCATTACACGCTCTCAAACCCAAGGTCATAATTTATCTAATTTATGCACTTACACTCTTGTCTCTTTTGCAGGTAATGGATTGTGTGGAGGCTTGGAGAACACCTTGGGAGACTTGAAGTGGGAATCCAAAGCTACGAATGTGGACCAACCAACACACTTAATCACTTGGAAATTCAAGCAAGGAGACCAATTTGCTCACATGGGAATTTGTCTTCCCGAGCCTTAATTGTAACCTTTTATTTCAAACTTATTTTGAGGCAAACATTGGCCTTCTTGTTAAACTTTATTATAAGCATGCATATTAGGCATTTAGGGTTAGATGAATGATAAGTTAGATGATGGAATGGAAGTGGTTCAAAGCAAGTGCATGGAGTGCATGGAAGAGGAGGAATGGGCCTTAAGGAAAAGATATCCATTTTGGCCCAACCTTGAGTGGAGGGGACCACTACCCTTTATCCAAACCATGGGCTGCCACTTGAGGGATTCTTAGAGGTTCTCCAATCAACACAAGGCCAAGGATTGATGACATGGTTATCACACAACCATTGGATCAAGAAAACCAAACTCATCTCGGCCATCCAAGCTATCTTCAAGATCCAACGGTTACACCATTTTGAAGACCACTTTTTGAATCACATCCAAGCCATCCATAGGTCTATAAAAGCATGGTAATTGGTGATTGTAAGTTTTTTGGACTGATTTTAAGGAGCATGCACGGATTTCCCTTCCATGGTTGAAGGAGTTTGAAGAAACCAACAAGGTTTGCTCGGTTTGCACAAAACCGAGGGGTTGCGCCCCCACCACTCCCTTCTTGCTTGGTAGCTTGCAAGGGTTATATAGCCATCTTCTTCTCTATCTCCTTGGGAGTGGAAAACAGCAAGAAGTGGCCCCAAACCGTGTTCAAGAGTCGAGTTGTCTTCCTTGGAAGCAACTATTGCCAAAGGCTTCAAAATATTACCTATTGGCCGATTTCTTGAAGTTTTGCATATCTTTTCCATCTCAATGAATCAGGACCACGCCTTCCACTATCACACACCTCACTCACTCCACTAACATCATATAAAGTTTCGTTTTTATCTAAGCACATTTGGTCATTCAAGTTCATCTTGCAATTTGTGTTCTTCTCGGCCATTTCTTGCCAATCCGAGGAGCTAACGATCCCCTCTAAGCTCTAAACGTTTTCTTACAGGTTAGGGCTATATCACCAGGCGATCGATCACCACACTCTCTGCACTTTTTCCAGAGAGTGGCGATCAAAGAGGCGATCAATCCCCTCCTTAGGAGATCGATCGCCACCCTCCCTGGAATCTAAATTCCAGGGAGTTGCCTCCCTCCTTTCTTCTTTTCTTCTTTCTTCTTTGTCTGCTCCTTCTTTCTTTCCTTTCTCTCTTTCTTTTCCCTACATACTTATACACATAACATACTCTAAAACATTAACATGCCCTACTCCATAAACACGTTTAAAACGTAACCTGATTTCGTAAAAACGAACATCAGGGATCAGTTTAAAAACTTAACATTTTCTCCTGTTCAAAATCACCAAGCGGTTTATAAAATAGTTTCCAAAACGTTTAAAAACATCAAAACGTAACCTATCAACTAATCAGACCAAAGCATGCTAATATGTTCAACTATACATTTTTTATCTAACTACCGTGTTCCCAAAACATGCGCTTACTTCCCCCACTGGTCAAAAGGAGCATCGACTGTCCAGCACACTCCTCCGGGCCATCCTCCTTCAACTGCATCATTCCTCGGGTGGAGGAATCTTGTCCTTACCTATGTCAAGATCACCTACACCATAAAGACACCTATGAGATAAAAATCTCAGCAAGCTCTACGTAAATGCTAATGCATGATCATGTATGCTCAATGCTATGAAAACCGTCCATGTCATTTCATATATCAGTACGTGTTAGTCTATAGTTATCGAAAACGCTTGACAGATAGATAGGGCACGTCCAGCGGTTAGACAGCCCACACCATCTGAAGGGAGGGAATCACCACGGAACGCCAGGTTTGAACCTCATCCCCGATAACCCCATGTCATGGTTGTTTACTGTGATACTTTACTTGCCTTTACATGCATGTTCTTTTCATGAAATCCGTGCATAAATTCATTT
The DNA here is from genome assembly GCA_022432975.1 of Begonia masoniana. Taxonomy (NCBI): domain Eukaryota; kingdom Viridiplantae; phylum Streptophyta; class Magnoliopsida; order Cucurbitales; family Begoniaceae; genus Begonia; species Begonia masoniana. The sequence continues at coordinate 17,368,905 of CM039505.1, read as the reverse complement.
TCATGACGTTTTTAAACCATGATCCATGAACAGTTCAATATAGACATACAAAGTGAGCATACCATTAAAATACTACAAATACTATCAAAACACGACAAATACTATCAAACTGTCACAACACTCAACCTATAAAAACAACCGAACCTAAACTACCCAACCGAAACAATTAGATGAAACAATGACCAACTTAAACAAGCAAAACACCAACATATCCTCAAAAACAAACTCCGGTTTATGGTGTAGGCCAATCGGCCATAGTAAGTCACGAGAACTTACATCATGCGTGTTGAACTTCAAGCTCCATCCACGAGTGTCGTTTACATAAGCAATTCACAACGTCGATGTTAAAACGAATTTGAACCATTAACGTCCAAATTAATAAAATCCTCAACTAAGAAAATTTCTAAAATTCTAACTTAACTAATCGAGGCACTTTAACAAACAATTCACGCTCGATACAGCAAAACTTCCATTAACGAGTTTTTCCAAAACTCGTAAAATTCTCAAACTTTAACATTTCTCACAAATCGACTTAACTTCGTCCAACAACGTTCAATACGTCCATTATATCCACATATACGATAAATCTATCGATTTCAAACCCTAATCACGTTTTTTGCAAAACCCTAAACGAAACCCTAACCGTTAAACGACAAGAAAACTACGAATAAACTTTTCAAAACCATAGAACCTTCCCTAGAATCGAGTTTGGGGAAGGAATCGCGAAGAAAACCGAGTCGCCGGAGGTGGAATCGTCATCAGAGAGAGAGAAACCGTGAGAGAACGCCAGAGAACACAAAAGGGAGGGAGAAGAAAATCGTGACTTGCTGGAGAAGAAGAGAAAATGTTGTTTTTAATATAATTTTGGCTTGTCAATTTACCATACCGCCCTTCATTTGATTTTCTATTAGTTTCGTCCTTTGTTTTTTTAATTAGCTAACGATTTGGTTTCTCCAATTCTCCATATTTCGACAATAAATTTGACTTATTACTAGGGTTCTATTAAAACTTTTCGTTCCTAAAATGGACCACGTTTACTATTTTTACCAGAGTATCCTTTATATTACGATAAACGTAATTCTCGTAAAATTAGCGTTAAACTCCTAAAATTCCAGAAATTTTCCTAAAATCGTTATTAATTATTAGGATCGTAATAATGCTTTCTTTTTGCAAAATGGACTTGATTTGAAATATTAACAAAAATGTCATTTACATTAAAATATTAATATTCCGTACAACCGGGTATTACAGTGAGTGAGTAGGATTCCCAGCCATTAGGGCCCTACATCACAAGGGTACTAAGTTAAAGTTGATTATGATGTCCGAAAGCTGTTTGTGTTATTGTCTGTATGGTTATGGTATGTGAGTTAGCAACATGAATTATTGTTGAATGATTTATCTGTCCTTTTAGTCCGATGAAATAAGAGTACTCATACTCATGCTTCACGATTGTTTCCTTTTCAAGCATATGAAAATGTTTGAAGAGCATGTTTTCCTTCACAATCAAGATATGAACATGAAACTTATGTAACAAGGATTAAGAGAGGGTTGGGGGCAGTTTGGCGTATGTCACTGTCCAAAAGAAGGACAAGGAATACGACCCGCAAGGGACTACGTACACTTTCACTGTCAACCCCCTTTTCGGCACAAATCCTCCCTTAATCCACAAGATGTAAACGATGAACAAGAACATGAACAAGAATATGAACAAGAATATTGTAATAACCGGCTGTACGGATTATTATTATTTTAATGTAAATGACATTTTTGAAAATATGTCAAATCCAGTCTGTTTTGCAAACAGAAAGCGTCTTTACGATCCTAACGATTAATAGGAATTTTAAGAAAATTACGAGAATTTTCAGAATAGTAACGCTGAATTTCGAGTAATTACGTTCCTCGTAATTTAAAGGACATTTAGCAAAAATAGTAAACGAAGTCCGATTTGCGAACAGACAGTTTTAATAAATCCCAAATGATAAGTTTGAGTTATTGGTAAATTAAGGAAATTTGGAGAAACCGAATCGCCGGTTAATTAAAGAAACGAAGGACAAAACAAATAGAAAATCAAAGGAAGGGCAAAAATGTAATTTGCAAAGTCAATTTTTATTTATTAAAAACCACTTTCTTCTTCTTCTCCAAGCCACTTCTCCTCTTCCCTGTGATTTCATTTCTCCTCCGGCGATCCTCACAGCTTCTCTCCATTCTGTCGATGATTCCTCCTCCGTTCGCCTTCCGTCCTTTACATTTTCTCCTCCTCTCACAACCCTAGGTATGAATTTATGGTTTTAGGGCGTTGTATTTTGGTTTTCACGAAGTATAACAATTAGGGTTTCGTTTAGGTTGTGTTAGAAATCGCGATTTATAGTCCGAAATTGATAGGTTTGCCGTAATTAAGGATATAGTGAATGTATTGAACGTTATTGGACGAAATTAGATTGATTTGCGAGAAATGTTAAAACTAGAAGATTTTTAAGATTTTCGAGTTTTGGGGAAAAACTCGTTAATGGATGTTTCGTAGTATGGAGCGCGTATTGGTTGTGGGAACGCCTCGATTAGTTGAGTTATAGGTCTAGGACAAATTCCTTAGTTAAGGATTTTATTAGTTTGGGCAATAAATTTGTTTGATTCTCGTTTTAACGACAATTTGGTGAAATTGCCTAGGTGAACAACGCTCGTGGACGGAGCTTGAGCTGCAACGGACACGAGGTAAGTTCTCGTGATCTTCTCTGGTCGATTGGCCTACACCGTACGTCGACGTCGTCTCGAGGAGTTTTGGTGACGTGTTTAGTTTCTCGTTTTGGTTGGGTAGTTAGGGTTCGCTTGTCTTATAGGTTGATTATTTTCTCTGGTCGATTGGCCTACACCGTACGTCGACGTCGTCTCGAGGAGTTTTGGTGACGTGTTTAGTTTCTCGTTTTGGTTGGGTAGTTAGGGTTCGCTTGTCTTATAGGTTGATTATTGTGTTTTGATGGTATGCTCTGTATGTATGTTTACTTTCTGTCGTATTGAACTGTTCACGCATCACGTGTTTTAAAAGAACATAGAAAATGAATTTCAGCATGATGTTTTAAAGAAAACGGCGATGTGGTCTGGAGAGGGGCACGACCTATTGTGGAGACCGATTACGGGTTTGTCACAATACCACATCTATTGCATACTCATACAGTTATAGGTCATGGCTGTACGCGTTGTAAGCGTGTACCCCCCTCTTCTAGCTAGAAAGAGTAGTCCGACCGTTGGATGTGCTCTCTCTAGTTAGAAGGCTGAGATCTTGGTGACACCCACAGAGTAAAGATAAAGAAAATGCTGCATGATTTCTGAACCTATATGCATAGCATGCATTTACATTTACGAGAGCTTGCTGAGATTTTTATCTCATAGGTGTCTGTATGGTGTAGGTGACTACCAGGAAACAGGTGAGGATGAGATCTCTCCACCTGAGGAGTGATGCAGTTGACGGAGGATGGCTTGCAGTGGTGTGTTGCGCAGTCGAGGCTTACCTGACTCGTGGGGAAGTATGTATAGGTTTTGGGGTTATTGGGATCGTCTGGGCTGATGGTTGTATAGACATTTTACATTGTTTGGGTATGGACAGGTTTACGTATTGATGTTTTGAAATGTTTTAGAAATTGATTTTATGATCTTGCATTTGATTTCAAAACAGGAGGATTTGTTTAGGTTTTAAACGTATCCACGCGAATTGTTTTTGTGAAAATAGGCTATGTTTTACTTGAGTTTTAAGTTGTTACTTTGGGTGATTGAAGAAGTGAGGAATGGGTGAGATTTTGAGTGAGTATGTTTGAGCGTATATTTGATGTTGTGTTGATGAAATGGTAAAGGCGTATAGAGAAACAGGGGAAGAAAAAAAAGAAGGAAGAGAAATAGAGATGAAGTAAAGGAAAGAATAAGGAAGGGATGCAGTGAGGGTGGCGATTGATCGCCTGTCCTGGCGATCGATCGCCCCTCGCTATGGCACGATCGCCAGTGGAGGCGACGCGATCGCCTCCTGATCGCCACGCTCTGGAAAATTCCAGAGCGTGTGGCGATCGATCGCCTCCTGTTGGCCAGGCGCGATCGCTGATCGCCTCACCAGGCGATCATTGGCAAAAGCCAGCGATCGCCACCACATTTTGGGGACAAAAGTCCCCTTTTGTCCCCGAAACGATTTTTTGTTAATTTAACTATTTTAAAAATTTGTTTTAATAATTATCTTAAGTTTTAATCTAATTGTTTTATGAACGTTTTAAGCGCTTTTCATTTCCGATTCTAATATCGATTTCGATTCCGATTTTAAAGTTTTATTTCCGCTCAAACGTCAGGTGAAAAGTTTTAAGTATAAAAAAAAAATAGAGTATGGAAAAATGGGTACAGTATTAGGGTCGCTACATTTATGGTATCAGAGCCCCTGGGTTTTAAAATGGATTCTGTAGACTGCTCGACTGAACAGCCACTACGTGGACATTCTTCATCAACTATAAGTATGTTTATAGCTTTAATTGATTTCTAGTTTCTTAGAATATTTGTTTTAACTTTTATGTAGGAGTATATAGTTATGGTGCGTCGAGAAAACAACCGAGATGACCGAGAATGAGCTGTTTTATTTAAGTATTCCGCTACACGTATTTTGGATGAGTCTATGGATTATATTGTGCAAGTTTATGTCAGTCATGTTAAAGTCTGTAAAAGTCAAGATGTCTTCTACCGGTAGAAGTCTTCTATCGGGAAATGTTCAATGAGTCACGTGGGATGCACAAGTCAATCGGTAGATGTAGATTTTCACTATCAGTAGAAGTGAGTATTATGTCTTGTCGTTTTGTGATCGGTAGATGATGTTTATTTCTTCTATAGGTAGATGTTGTTTATTACTATCGGTAGAAGTCTTCTGTCGGGTAATAATTAATGAGTCACGTGGGATGCACATGACAATCGGTAGATGCTGTTTATTATTATCGGTAGAAGTCTTCTGTCGGGTAATATTTAATGAGTCACGTGGGAAGCACATGAAAATCGGTAGATGTTGTTGTTTATTAGTATCTGTAGAAGTGGAAATTATGTTTTGTCGTTTTGCGATCGGCAGATGCGAGAAGAAAATTTTGTCGTTTGCGACCAGTAGATGTTCTTTGATTTTTAATTCCCTCAGCCAAATGTTTTAACATCTTGTCTTTTGTTATTGTTACTTAATGAATTTTTCGTTGAATGGTCGAGGATTTAAAGATAAATTTTTATTATTGAGAGTAATGTCAAAATTTTTTGTAAAATTTCTTAGTCCAGTCTTATATCATGGGTAACAAATCAGGTTTGGAAGACTCGGGGTGTTACAGATTTCTAGGTGAACCTCGAAGAGAATACGGTAGGTGAAATATAGGATGATATATACCTTATAGAAAGAGAGTTATGCATTAGTAGGATTAGCCTTACTTAACCATAAGAAGTTGTGCACTTAGAGTTTAATTACCATTAGAGGGATACAATGTATAAGGTATAAGATTTAAGTAGATAGAAACTGGACTCATTTTAAAATATGACGCTTCATAGGGAAATTCGAAGCTTAGATATAAAACTTATTGAGGAATACCCTAGATTGTTGAGGTACAATAGTACGTGTCACGACCCCAGTGGGTCGCAGCATAACCATAATCTCAAAACGTGACTAAATTAATTATGAACAGAGGGTCTCTAGAAATCCTGATACAAAATCCCTTAGAAAAAGGTTGTGTTCAAACCCACAAAATATTCAAGAAAGTGCTCGGTTGTGTGGTAGTGAAAATGACCGAAAATGAGATGAAATAACATTAAAATAAATGCAAGAAAAATGAGGTGATGGTGTGTGAATATGAAAGGGCCGAATATGAATAAGAAAATGACATATGAAATGCAATAAAAATAAGAGAAATAGAGGTGTGAAATGTGTGTGGAAAAGTGAAGAAATGGAGATGAAGATGAAGGAAATAAAATGCAATAATATAAAAGTGACTTGTGTGTGTGGAGTGTGACCGAAATGTAAAGAGTGGAAGTGTGTGAAAATGATGGCAAGAAAGTAAAGAAAATACCCTTGGCGGACTCGTAGAGTGATCTTACGGTTTAAGCTCTCGAGTGAACGATTTTTCCGTAGGAACAACGACCACCGTAGGCCAGGATTTTCGTCCTCAACTCCTACTTCCAATGGAGAGGCGAGGGAAACGTTAAGAGCTATCCTAGCAACCCAAGCTAGTAGCAAATACTTGCTCCACGAGCCTTGGAATTCCAACACGCATGCTCTAAGCATATCCTCAAGAATTTGATTTGTTCGTTCTATCTGACCATCAGTCTGAGGATGAAATGTCGTGCTGAAATTTAACTTAGTTCCCATGGCTTTGTACAGACTCTTCCAAAATGACATGCCTAAGAGGCCTATAACAAGATCACAAACTAGGGCCCATAATTTAATTAATCAATTTTTTGATGATTTTTCTCTTTTTGTAGGTTTTGACCCCATCTTGGATTTCACCTCGGAGCCAACTTCGGAAGATATGGAGAAACCTTTGCATAGCCTTCAATGGAGCATACGGAGCCTTCAAGCAGCTCAATGGGAATTTGTCTTCCTGGGCCTCTAAATATGTAATTTTAATTTTTAAAGTCATTTGGCATACATTAGCCATTTTGTATGGATTATTATATATTTGCATCAAGCATTAGATTGTGTGGTTATGGTTAAATGTATGTCGGTGGATTATGGGTTAAAGATTATTTATCAAAGGAAGAAAATTCATCAAAGGAAGAAGATTGAACCCAAAGGAAGCCTTAGCCCAAAGGAGTGCCCAATTCTAAGGTATGGAAATTGCAGATACAATTGTTAGTGGAAGCAAGGATTGGTGACATGGCCAAAATTTAGCCATTGATCAAGCAAAGGGCGTGGGCAGCAGCAGATCACCAGCTAGCGCTTGCAGGCAGGCAGAGTGGCATGGGTAGGCGCGTGCTGGAGGCACTCAGGATTGCTGAGTTTCCACGCTGCTGGGCGTTGGATGGCGCGCACTGGATGGCTGAGGATTTCTGGTGAAGTGAGCACCATTTGGAGAGAACGAATCGTTAGTTAAATAACAAAATAATTGACGAAACTAATAGAAAATCAATTGGAAGGGCAGAATGGTAATTTTCAAAGCCAAATTAATTATAAAACTTCACAACTTCTTTCCCCTCCCACGATTTTTCATTATGCGATTTCTTCCTCCAGAGAATTCCAGGCGATTCTCTTCTCCCTCTCGCGCGATTCCATTTCCAGCGACAAACGACTTCTTCCAATGATCGATCCTTCACATTTCTTCTCCAAAAACAGCCCTTAGGTAAGATTCTATGCTTAAGGACATTGTTGTACAAGTTTTGGAGTTATTATTAACTAGGGTTTCGTTTAGGGTTTTATCAAAATTGATGGTTTATGTTAAAAAAATGGATGGGTTTGCGGTATTTATGACTCTAGTGGATGTATCAGCGATTATTGGAAGTAGTTGGTTAATCTATTGGTGAAATGTTCTAGGTGACCAGCTCAAAACGAGAAGCTCTGCGTGCTAAGGACGCGACGTAAGTTTTCGGGACTTTTTGGCCGATTTGGCCTACACCATGGATGAGCTTTATTGATCGAGGATAATTGATGAATTTATTGTTTAAGTGTAGGTTGGATGGGTAGTTTAGGAGAATTGTGTGTTAGAACGTTTTTAATTAGGTTCTATGTATTGTTTATGCTTTCCTTACTTTTATTGTACAAATCCATGTCCATGCATCATGTTTTACGAACTAGCATGAAAAATGAATTTCTGCAAATATTTTTCATGAAAAGAAACGCTAAATGAAAAGATATGAAATGCATGTAATCCTGTCACGTCGGCGTGGGGTTCAGACATGGCTATCCTGAGAAGAGGAGCATGTTTTCCCCCTACAGATGGAAAGGGCTATCTAACGGTGAGATGTGCCCTCTCTATCTGGTGAGTCAACCCCTGGTGACACCTCCAGTTATGAAACTAAATGGTGAAAAGGTAATACATGTTTTTACAAACCCTACACTCATAGCATGCATTCCCATTTATGAGACTTCGAGACAGGTGAGGATGAGAATCCTCCACCCGACACATATGCTGGTCGAAGAGGTGTACCCGTGGGAGTGTGCGGTGCAGTCAGAGCCAAATTGACCCATGGGAGCATTAGTTAAGTGTTTTGGAGATTTTGGGTTTATGTCGGGCCGATGGGGGAAAGTATATGAATTGTATAGAACTCATTTTAGGGTATTTAATTTTTGGATATTGTAGATATTTAAATCAATGAAATGGAAGATGATTTTTGAAGTTTAATGATTCTGGAAATTCTAGGTGAATGGTGTGTAGGTACAAGGGAAAATAATGTGAAGGCAGATCTCTGGACAAAATCCAGAGAGCTAGCCGATCGATCGCCAGCAAGGGACGATCGATCAGGTATTGTATGGTTTAGAGTCAGAATTTTATAAGTCTGGATGTCGTCCAAGGTCGTTGTCCAAGTTCTGTGGACAATAGCCCGTGGACGAATAGGGTTTAAGTAGCCTGTGGACAAGTAAGTCACATGGACGAATAAGTCTCGTGGACGAATAAGTCACGTGGACGAATGTGGACGATAAATTTTAGTTAAGTATTCTGTAAGAAAGTCATCGTCCAAAGTCTGTGGATGATAAATTTTAGTTAAGTATTCTGTTAGAAAGTCATTGTCCAAAGTCTGTGGACGATAAAGTTTAAATAAGTATTCTGGCAGAGAAACTCAGCCGTCCACACTGCCTACAGTTTTCAGTCCACTGACTACTGTTTTCAGTCGTCCACACTGCCTACAGTTTTTGTCGTCCACGTCTCCTAAGGTTTTTGTTGTCCACACTACTTACAGTTTTCAGTCGTCCATGCTGACTATTGTTTTCAGTCGTCCACACTGCCTACAGGTTTTGTCGTCCACGCCTCCTAAGGTTTTTGTCGTCCAAACCCAATAGAGAGAAATATCCTCCTCCACTGTTTAAATTGATGAAAGCCGAGAGGTATTTCCTTCTGTTTCCGTCAACCAAACCCGATAGAGAGAAACATCCTCCTCCACTGCTTAAATTGATGAAACCCGAGAAGAACTCAGTGATTATTTATTCCGAGAGAAATTAAGTGATGGAACCCGAGAGGAAATTTTCACACATGAATAGTATTCTACTGAACGGGGTTGAGCACCCTTATGCATGCATGATCAAAATACAAATAAAAGTTTAAATTTCATGGGATTTTTTAGGAATAGTACAAAGGTTTATTTAAGGTTCGTTACAGTTATGGTATCAGAGCCCCCGGGTTTTAAAATTGTTTCTGTAGACTGCAAGACTGCACATCCACTACGCGGACATCCTTCTTCAACTACAAGTACGTTTTTGTTTTGTTTTTGTTTCTTAGAGTTATTGTCCTTAACTTGTACAAGTTAACAAAATGGTGCGTCGAGGGAATGATAGGGATGAGAGAGATGACACGATAGACCAGTTGAGAGAGTTTATAGCTCAACAATCCCAACACTTAGACCGACAAGCCCAACATATAAGCGGGATATCTCACCAGCTTGAGACATTGATAAACCGGGTTGGCCCTAGAACCCAAGTGTTGATTACCCCCAGTAACCACGGTATGGATATGTTCCTCTTAGGGTTACAACCACACTCGGTAGAGGAAGAGCAACAAAGAGGTGTTAAGAGGTTGTACGAGGGGAGGAATGGCCAGGGCAAGGGAAAGCAGGTGCAAGGAGCTACTCGAAAGCCTCTGTGTCCTGAATGTCAGAAAGAGCATTTTGGTGATTGTAGAATGGGCACGGATACGTGCTATAGATGCGAAGAAACGGGCCATTATGTCAGGAGTTGTCACTACTAGGCCGAAACAAACAAGGTGGTGACAAGAAAAGGGTTACACCGAAGATAATTGCCCCGATCGGAGATGAGGAAACTACCCAGCCGTCAACAGTTTCAGGTAGGGTTTTATCTCCCCACTTAATGAAGTGAAGAACAATAGAATAGAATGGGGTAGTTAGAGCGATGGCTTAACAACAATACATGTGTACGATAGATAAAAGTAGACTTGAGAATAGAGAGGCAAGAGAATGGCAGAAGGTGGGTAAGAAGGGTACTAGGCAAACCAAAACGGCAAGGCAGTAGATTAGATGCAGAACGATAAAGGCTTATTAGAAAGAGAGTTATGCGTTAATAGGATTAACCTGACTTAACCACAGGAAGTTGTACATTTAGAATTGAGTTACCATTAGAAGGATATAATTTTCGAGATATAAGATTTAAATAGATAGAAACTGGACCCTAGTTGACGACCATTAGTTTTTCTTAAAATATGATCAATCAAAGAAAGATTTGAAGCTTAGATGTAAGATTTACTAAGGGATACTCTAGATTGTCGAGATACCGTTAGTACGTATAAGTAAATAGGAAATTGTGGCAGAAATTTGAATATCCTAGATCCACGAGAAGTTGGGAGTATCTAGACAAAGGTAGCCTTCAAGAGTTTAGTTTAATTAGATTGTTGAGAGGGAATGTAAAGTGTGTAATTTCTTTGGCAAATGGGCGATGGATCGAATGCAACGTTGTAGATGAGAGATCAAAGTGATATCAAAGGAATATTCGTATCGACCAATGTTAATAAAGAAGATAAGAGGATTTACTTGGAGTTGGAAGGTTAACAAATCTCGAGGCAATAAAAGAATTAAAGTTATATAAAAGGTAATACTTGAGTAACAAAATTGGCCGTTCCCTAGGAAATGAGCACCGCCTTAGAAGGCTAACCAATAAAGGACGATTTTAGATTTGCAAAAAGATTATGACCGCCATACTATAAGGAGGACTTAACAAAGTTAAGAATGATCGGTGTGTAGTAGACACATCATGCATTTGGTATTGCGTGATTAGAGGCTAAGTGTGACGTGCGCAACGTTAAGAGAAATGATGAATTGACAAGAGTGAGCATCACTTGTGGAAAAAAGTGACAGAGTAAGAAATTGCAAATTCTTTTGGCTTAAAAGTATAGCGGGTTTAGTTATGGGCCTATAGTTAATACAGTTCAAGATCGCACAGCCATAGGCTCACCTCTGATATGGAAGTAGGAACACCAGTGTTTGAGGAACTAGGATGGTTGACAGTAATAAAAAGATGTTTCTGAATTCTTGTTTCGAGAAGATAGAAGGGTTAAGATTTGAAAAGTTGAAGAGAGTTGGAATAAGGGCGTAAACTTATCTGCAACAAGTTTGCAAACAAGAAGATCATTTGATGAATCGTTGCAAGGGAGCCAAGTAGGATATTAGAACCCGACTAGGAGGAACGAAAGAGGCCAGACCAGTTAGTAACTTCGAAGAAACCCTTGTACGATATTAGGGATAAGTGCAGGGAATTGTTAGGTTAAATGAAGGGTTAAGATTAGAAGTTTAATTCAGTGTTTAGTGCTGTGCAAATTGTGAAATTCGCAATTTATAGAATAAGGAGAACGGGGTTTTGCACCTAAGCTATTTAAGTAAACTTAGAAGTGAAGCTAAGTTAGAAAATTTCAGAGGTTCAACTTGTATTCGACAAGTCGAGACCAATGGATACATAAATGATTTAAGGTTAGAAGGAATAGTTTAGAGCAAATCCATGGCGAGACTTGACTGTACTCGAAGTTAATAGAGATTTAAGTTAGACAAATGAGCATATTGTAGATAGTATAAGAATTTCAGTTATGACATAACGAGGGAGCTCATTAATGTGACTTAGAATAAAATGTGATATTTATAGGGTATAATTTACAACCGAGCATTGGTCTTAAGATAGTAACAACTTAAGCTCTCAGTTAAATCTATTGAGAATTTGAATGTATTTTCGGGGATTTAAGTTGTGGGGCCCCCTCAAAACCGGGATCGAAATCGGTGAATTACCTGAGGAAGAATGTGACTTAGGATATCATTGATGGGGTAGTTTGCGAAGCATAAAGATTAAAATTTTAGTTGGGGAGCCCACATAGGAATAGTTATTAAAACCGATGAGGTGCTCAAGGAAGTGTACCACTTGGATACTATTGATGAAGTAGTTATGAGGGGTCGTTACTAAAGAAAACGTAGAATTTGAGTTGACATACATCCTGATTATGGATAGAGCTGATGAATTTATGTAGAAGTTTGGGTTACAGCCCAGGGGTCGGTAGAAATTAAGGACTTGAAATGAGTTTCGATTGAAGAAGCCTGAGCATAAAGCCAAATTAATGAGTTAGAGAGTTTAACATATGGACGATTAAATATAGACCAAAGAATACACGAGTTGTCAAATGTCAAATAAACAGTTAAAGATCATTTGATTGGGGACTTGAGAAATTTGGTAAGACCCCATGTGTAAGCAACGACGTGTCTAGCACAATGGGAAGTAAGGAATGCAATTATGAGGTTAATGATGTATCAATTGGTTATAAGAGTTTTGTTTTAGAACTACAGAGATAGATTCCAAGTATAGATAGAATCAAAGTTTGTAAATAAGAAATTAGAATTTTGCAAGATAAAGGGAAGGAACCCAAAAAGTGCAGAATAAGGCCGCAAGGCGTGGGGCGTTAAAGTCGAGAAATATATGCTCAGCCAATTTTGAGGACAAAATTTCTATTAAGGAGGGTGGAATGTAACACCCGAGATTTTCGGGTTCTCACTTACTAAGGGCATTTTCATAAATAGAGGAATTTGTGCCAGTTTTGTGAACGAGAAGTTTTTATAGAGTGTCTATAATAAATGAGGATTTCTGGTGAAGTGAGCACCATTTGGAGAGAACGAATCGTTAGTTAAATAACGAAATAATTGACGAAACTAATAGAAAATCAATTGGAAGGGCAGAATGGTAACTTTTCAAGCCAAATTAATTATAAAACTTCACAACTTCTTTCCCCTCCCACGATTTTTCATTCTGCCATTTCTTCCTCTAGAGTGTTCCAGGCAATTCCCTTTTCCCTCTTGCGCGATTCCACTTTCGGCGACGAACGACTTCCTTTCGGCAATCAATCCTTCACATTTCTTCTGCAAAAACAACCCTTAGGTAAGATTCTATGCTTAAGGACGTTGTTGTACAAGTTTTGGAGTTATTATTAACTAGGGTTTCGTTTAGGGTTTTATCGAAATTGATGATTTATGTTAAAAAATGGATGGGTTTGCGGTATTTATGACTCTAGTGGATGTATCGGCGATTATTGGAAGTAGTTGGTTAATCTATTGGTGAAATATTCTAGGTGACCAGCTCAAAACGAGAAGCTCTGTGTGCTAAGGACGCGAGGTAAGTTCTTGGAACTTTTTGGCTGATTTGGCCTACACCATGGATGAGCTTTGTTGATCAAGGATAATTGGTGAATTTGTTGTTTAAGTGTAGGTTGGATGGGTAGTTTAGGAGAATTGTGTGTTAGAACGTTTTTAATTAGGTTCTATGTATTGTTTAAGCTTTCCTTACTTTTATTGTACAAATCCATGTCCATGCATCATGTTTTACGAACTAGCACGAAAAATGAATTTCCACAAATTTTTTTTCATGAAAAGAAACTCTAAATGAAAAGATATGAAATGCATGTAATCCCGTCACGTCGGGGTGGGGTTCAGACATGGCTGTCCTGAGAGAAGGAGCATGTTTTCCCCTGCAGATGGAATGTAACGACCCCAGTAGGGCCGAGACCAAACCATGACTCTTTTGGAATTGACCATGTATCCTTACATTCCTTTGTTCTTCCTTTTTTTTTTCTCTTAAATCATAACTTAGTTCAAGACATCACACGTGATTCATTAGGCATCGCCCAGCAACGAAATACATTACACATCTGCCGGCGGACACGGGCGTTTCACGTGTCTAACTAAAACATCGCTCGGTCACTAAACGACAAAACATTACTTATATCATCCGGTAAAGAAAACACTTACATCGCCCGGTCACTAAACGACAAAACGTTACTTATATCATCCGGTAAGGAAAACACCTACATTGCCCGGTCACTAAATGACAAAACGTAACTTATATCATCCGGTAAGGAAAACACCTACATCGCCCGGTAGACACGGGCATCATCCGGTGGACATGTGCAATGCACGTGACTCACTTACCTCATCCGACATGAGACTTCATTCGGTGAACAAACGACTAAATACTTTACTTACATCATTCGGTGAGTAAACACTCGACATCATCCGATGACGTCAGCCGGAAGACTCAATTGTTTAACTTCTATCATTCGACATCCGCCGATGACGTCAACCGGATGATACACTTATCCGACTCCTATCACTCAGTAGTAAAACACGATAATCATCAAACAACTTCAACCAACAGAAAGATACCCGACTCTCATAGATTTCAACTTGATAGGCATAAACTTTAAACGAATAAAAATCATTGACTCATTCATGATACGTGAAGCAGAAGACTTAATTAAGCAGATCATTCTATAAACTTAAATCATTCATCGAACTCAGAGATCAAATAGACAAATCCCAACATCTCAATATTATAAAAAGAAATCTCATCCTACACAGACTTCTGTCTTTCATAAACCTTACTGACTCAATGTGAGCATAACCGCGGGTCAATATCGCCTGCCAGCCACAAATCTCCACCCTAAGCACCTTCTAGCAACCGAGCTTAAACATCCTCATTAACTTTGAGATCCTCACCTGAAAACTCGTCACCTACATCATGAGGTTTAAACTATAAGCCTAATGCTTAGTAAGGAATGCAAACTAACATGTATTCATGAATGTACAGTTGAGAAAAACATGTCCTTGATCATTTATCATTCTTGTTTCTGTTCATCGTTTTCATCATATGGATTAAGGGAGGATTTGTGCCGTAAAAGGGGGGTTGACAGTGATTTTGATCATATTCCATTTTGGGTCGTTTTCATGGTCCCTCTTTGGACCGTGGCATGCGTCAACCCGCCCCCAACCCTCACTTAATCATGTTGTATGGGATCGTTTTCATATTCATTCTCATATCTTGTTCATGGGGAAAAACATGCTCATAAATCATTTTCATTTGCTTGAGGAGTAAATCATGATGCATGACATGAATGTTCTTAAATCATCAGACTATGGAATTTATCATACTAGACAGTTGACTTCATAGACTCTAACAGAACATCACATAACATAGTTCTCAAACATCCGTAAATCATCCAAGTACAGACCATCTTACTAACTTAAAACAAACATCAACATAAGTAACAGACAATAGCTTAAATAACTCATAATCATCGTATCAGTTTCTACCTAGCATCCTTATGATGTAGGGCCCTAATGGCCGGGAATCCTACACATTCACTTACCTGGTTTCCGTAGCAACTTGAGCTCCTTTTCTTCAGACTTCTTCAACTAAAACATTCACATTGCAGTAGTTAAAACGAAAATCCTACTAATCCTAATCACAAATCATCCTAGAATCTAATAGCTAAGGTCATTCCCGAATCCCTTAGTCTAGTTCTCTGTGTGCAGTCTGAAATCCAAGAACCAAAACAGCTAGGTTCAACTAACGATTAATCAGGGTCGGTTATATTAAATGTCCAGAATCGATTCGAAAATGCCATTACCAAACACCGATAAAAATGTTCCTATTACCCGACCATTGAAGAGTCTTGAAACATTGGGTTCTAGTTGAAAACAGAGTTCCAAACAACTACACGGCAACTACATTGACTGAATCTTACCTCGAATGTAGGTTATCGGAGTGGAGGCTGGAGAAATCGATCGCCAAAGAGGGAATCGCCGGCAGAGAAAAAGCTCTGGAAGCACGGGAATCGCCGAGAGAGAATGTCGGCTACAGTGCGGTTTAAGTGAGGTTTAAGATTTCCATTTTCTATTTATATTAATAAGATTCTTCCTAATTACCATTTTGCCACCCCAAAATTAGAAATCAAATAAACTTTGGCATTAAAATTAAATTCAAGTATTAATAATAAAGGTAACAGTTAATTCCGTTAAGAAAATCACATGGCAGAGACTGTCGGGTGTTACATCCACCCCTCTTTAAACAAAATTTTCGTCCCCGAAAATTGATTAAGTAAAGAGTTCTTGATACTTGTCCAACATATCCTGCTGTCGCTCCCAAGTGGCTTCTTCAATACCATGATTCATCTATAAGACTTTCACCAGTGGAATTTCTTTATTTCGAAGAGTCTTTACCGCAGATTCCATAATCCTTACTGGTTTCTCTTCATACTCTAGGGTCGGCTCGATATCGATTCCAGTTGGTTCAACAACATGTGCTGGATCACGTATGCATTTCCTTAACATTGACACATGGAAGACATTATGTACCTTTTCTAGTGATGGAGGCAATTGCAGTTTGTAAGCTGTACTGCCAATCCTAGCTGAGACGAGGAATGGTCCAATAAATCGTTGATTAAGCTTTTCCTTCTTACCAATTCTTAAAACTCCCTTAAAGGGTGAAATCTTTAGAAAAACTTCATCTCTAACAGCAAATTCAAGATCTCTCCTTCTTTGGTCTGCATAACTCTTCTGTCGGCTTTGTGCAGTCATCATCTTCTTCCTAATAATGGCAACCTTATCTGACATCTGCTACAAAATCTCGGGTCCAAGGAGTTTTGCTTCACTAACTTCATCCCAGTATAAGGGTGATCTACATCTCCTACCATACAACGCCTCGTAGGGTGCCATACCAATAGTGGACTAGTAACTATTGTTGTAGGAAAATTCAATTAAGGGCAAATGTCGACTTCAAGATGTCTAGAAGTCTAGCACACATGCTCTCAACATATCCTCGAGTATCTGAATTGTCCGCTCAGATTGTCCATCGGTTTGTGGGTGAAAAGCAGTGCTGAAAGATAACTTCGATCCTAATATGCTCTTAAGACTCTGCCAGAATCTTGAGGTGAACCTGGGATCCCGTTCATAGACTATAGATATCAGAATCCCATGCAATCTAATAATTTCCTGAACATACAGATCAGCAAGCTGGTCCATCGTGTATGTTGTCTTCACGGGTAGGAAGTGAGCTGACTTCGTCAATCTGCCAACCACAACCCAAATGCTGTCATGACCTTTAGTTGTCTTAGGTAGTCCAACAACAAAATCCATGGCAATGTTTTCCCATTTCCATTCGGGGATCGGTAAGGGTTGAAGGGTACCTCCTGGGCGTTGGTGTTATGCTTTAACTTCTTGGCATACAAGGCATGACTCCACATACTTGGCAACATCCCTCTTCATATTTGGCCACCAATAATGTAACCTTAAATCCCGATACATCTTGGTGTTACCAGGGTGTACAGAGAAAGAAGATGAGTGAGCTTCAGCCAAGATCAACTCACGCAACTCCTTGTCA
Organism: Begonia masoniana; assembly: GCA_022432975.1. Taxonomy (NCBI): domain Eukaryota; kingdom Viridiplantae; phylum Streptophyta; class Magnoliopsida; order Cucurbitales; family Begoniaceae; genus Begonia; species Begonia masoniana. The sequence continues at coordinate 17,351,579 of CM039505.1, read as the reverse complement.
CTTGGAATGTACCATCGATTCCTAAATTTCAAAATACCATCATTGGAGAGACTGAATTCAGAGGAGGCGTCCTGCAACTTACTCATCATGCTATTATTTTTCTTCGAATCCTTTTGTTGTGTCTCCTTGATCTTGTCAAAAATAGTTGGTCTAATGGTTAAATCAGCAAGTAAAGTTGACAACTCAGGAACTATTTCCAACTCAAACTTCTGAACTTCCTTCCATAATGGTACAGACATAGTTGATACAGCGGGCTGCATTGTCTTAGACATCCTGCTTAAAGCATCAGCTACAACATTAGCCTTGCCCGGGTGGTATTTAATCTCAAGGTCATAATCATTAACAAATTCCAACCAACGTCGTTGTCTCATGTTTAATTCCTTTTGGGTGAAAAGGTACTTCAGGCTCTTATGGTCAGAAAACACCTCGCACTGTCGACCATATAAATAGTGTCTCCAAATCTTTAGTTCAAAAACAACTGCGGCTAACTCTAAATCATGAGTGGGGTAATTCTGTTCATAACTCTTCAGCTGCCTAGAGGCATACGCCACGACCTTTCCTTCTTGCATCAAAACAAACCCCAGTCCAACTTTGGATGCATCACAGTAAACACTAAACTTTCCTTCTTCGGTTGGTAGAGTCAGTAGCGGGGCTGTCGTCAACTTCAGCTTAAGTGTTTGGAAGCCTTCTTCACAAGCTTCAGTCTAAGAGTACTTGGTGTCCTTCTTTGTTAAATTAGTTAAAGGCTTAACTATCATAGAGAATCCCTTAAGGAACTTTCTATAATAACCTGCCAAACCAAGGAAACTACGGACTTCACTGACATTCTTTGGCTGTGGCCAGTTTTTAACAACCTGAATCTTGGTTGGATCTACTGATATGCCTTCAGCAGAAATGACATGACCTAAAAAGTTGACCTTATTCAGCCAGAACTCACACTTAGACAACTTGGCATAAAGTTGTTGCTGTTTTAATGTCGTCAAAACTATTCTTAGATGTTCTGCATGGTCAGCTTCAGTCTGTGAGTATATAAGGATGTCATCTATAAACACAATTACAAACTTGTCCAAGTACTCACGAAACACTCGATTCATCAAGTCCATAAAAGCTGCGGGTGCATTTGTCAAACCAAACGACATTACAAGAAATTCATAATGTCCATATCGGGTTCTGAATGCTGTCTTTGGTATGTCCCCCTCGTTAACTTTCAGTTGGTAATAACCCGAACGTAAGTCAATCTTTGAAAATACCTTAGCTCCTTATAACTGCTCAAACAAATCATCAATTCGGGGTAAAGCATATTTATTCTTAATTGTCAACTTGTTTAGCTCTATGTAGTCAATGCACATTCTAAGAGAACCATCTTTCTTCTTAACGAATAAAACAGGCACACCCCAAGGAGAACTACTAGGGCGTATAAATCCCTTGTCTACTAATTCCTGTAGTTGGACTTTTAATTCCTTTAATTAAACAGGTGCCATACAGTAAGGATTCTTAGATACAGGTAATGCCTCGGGATATGTATCAATCACAAACTCTATTTCTCTATCAGGTGGTAATCCTGGCAAATCATCCAAGAATGCTTCAGAAAACTCTCGGACTATAGAAATATCTTGTAATTCTATCTTATTCTTCACCCGAATATCCATTATACTAGCTAGGTAACTTTCACAGCCATCTTTCAATATCCATTGAGTCTCTAGTGAGGATATAATCGGTATTTTACTTATTTTTTGGATAGCTTGGAAGGTATACCGATCTCCATTTCGGGGTCGAAACTCAACTAATCCAGACCTACAACTTATCGTGGCATGGTGTCTGAATAACCAATCCATCCATAGTATAACTTCATACCCCTTCATGTCAATTACAATAAGTTCTACATATAACTTCTTATCTCCTAAGGACACAATGTCACCCTTCACTATCTGTTCATAATGTAAGGATTTCCCTGACGGTAACATGACACTATATGACCTATCAGCTGGTAAGTATCCTAACTTATGCTTACAGACAAACAGGGTTGCTATAAATGAGTGAGTGGCCCCCGTGTCTATAAGTGTGTAAGCAGAAATACCACAGATCATAATTGTACCTGTTATGACCGTATCCTGCACAGCATCTTCGTCCTCCATCATAGCAAAGACTCTAGGTGCTATTCTTGCTCGATTGGGGTCTGGTGGCATGGGGCAGTCTCTGAATACATGTCTGACCCTGTCACATCTGTAGCAACGACCAGAGTGTAGCTTGCACTCGCCATGGTGGTTCTTCTGGCAGTTGGAGCATAGAGGGGCTAATGGTCGTTTTCCTTTTCCTTGATCATCATTTGGATTGAAGGGTGTCTTGATACCTTGTTGTTGTTGTTGTAGTCCCCTGTTCTGTTGTGGTTGCCATCCTTTGTTCTGACGTGGTGGCGGTTGAGCCTCTTTAATGAACTTCCTTGGCTGTTCACGCTGTGCATATGTTGTTATCTCGGCTTCTTCTAGTTCCAAGGCCTTAGCCGTCACTTCACCATATGGTATATCATGTATTCAAGCAGTCTTTACTCTCATATACAAACTCGGCTTCAATCCTTGAAGGAACTGGTGGATCTTGTCCTCATCATCCTCAACCAATCGGGGAGCAAACCGTGATAAGGCCTCAAACCTACATATGTAATCCGCCACAGAGCAAGTTTGACCCAAGTTCATGAACTCCTTCTTCTTGCTGGCCCGATGTAACGCCCGAGATGTTCGTTTTAGGAATTTCGAACCATAGGTTTCGGGTTTTAATATTTTAAGTAATTATAGAGTTTTAATTCGTAAAAAAAAAAAAGGTAAATTAGATCCAAATGGCCAACGGGAAGTTTCTTTAGAGCCCTAAGAATAAATAGAAATATTTGGAGAGATGAGGGAATTTCGAAGAAATTGAACCGATAGATGAAATAATGGTTTAAGTTAGAAAGTTTACTAAGGGCATTTAAGTAAATTTTTAAAGTCAAAATTCTATTAAAAGCTAAGTTCTCTCTCTCTCTTTCTCACCATCTCCTCCACGCACGAAACCCTCTCCATTTGGCGATTTTCTCTTCTCCCCATCGCCGATCCTCAACCTTGGCCGTTCTCCTCCGATTCCGGCTTGTTTCTTTATGGTTTTCTTCCCCAAATCGACTCTTAGGGTAAGCTCTACGTTTTGGTCAAGTGATTTGTTGGTTTTAGGGTTTATTTCGATTTAGGGTTTGTGAAGAAACTCAGGGTTTTGTTATAAATAGTTATGATTGTTTATTTATTACTCATTGATGATATTTAATGTTAAATCTAGGTTGTTGGAGTAGATTAATGGTGTTGGATGATGTTAATGTGAAATCTAGGTTGTTGGAGGTTGGTAAAACACCATTAATGGAGTTTTGAAGTTAATGAGCACTAAGTGTTCGATGAAATGCCCGAAAGAAAAGGATTAGAGTTTTAGAAGGATTTGTCCTAGCTAGAGAAGTCGATTGTTTAGATTCGATGTTTGAGAATCGATATTAATGATGTGATGTTAAATGCTCTAGGTAACTCAAGCTCAAAGGACGGTGCTCGGCATATTTAGGACGCCAGGTAAGTGGGCGTTAGGCTTTCCGGCCACTAAGGCCCTACATCGTACAACGTTGATAATGTTGACTGTTATGAAGAAAGTGGTTATACGGGTAGTTAAGGAAAGACGGATAGTTTTAAGTAGTGCCTAAGTGAATTAGGTAGTGCTCGTTCGATAGGTTTTTCCTTATGTATGTTACCCCTCATGCATCATGTTTTACTAAAATGCATACGAACTATTTACGAGCATGTTTTATGAAAAGTTAAACGAACGAACGATCATGTAAACGATGTAAGTTTCTCACGTGTCAAATGTATGATTCTCACGTGTATGTTTCTCACGCGTCAAATGTATGATTCTCACGTGTATGTTTCTCACGGGGCAAGATGTATGTTTCTCACGGGGCAAGACGTATGTTTCTCACGGGGCAAGACGTATGTTTCTCACGGGGCAAGAAAGTGGCTTAACGAAATGAAACGAAAATGTTTTATAAATGTCATGCATATATGTAAAGTTATGTTTAGTACGCTCCTTACTAAGCATTAGGCTTAATGTAGTTATTGTATGATGTAGGTGACGATAACGAAGGTGAGGAACCTCCTTACGACGATCAAGTGTAGCGGTCGGTGGGTGGAGCTCGTGGCGGCGGCTTGTGTTTTGGCTAGGTTGGTGACTCATGGCTAGAAGTTTTTGAGAGTCTTATTGATGTTTTGGGATTGATGGTAAAATGTATAGATTTTGGTATGATTAGCTATGTTTTTAGGGTGCTTGGTGAATTGTATAGAAAACGTTCAGTGTTTTGAAAAGTTTTTGATATTTTTAAAACAGGTAGGAATTTTAAACGTTTAAACGGAACCACGCGGTTCGTTTTTATGAAAATCATTGATGTTTAAGGGTGATTTGTGTCGGTTATGAGTTTGGGTGAATTTGGTGAGGGAGTCCGATGTGAGAGGTATGTGATGATTATGTAAAAATTGAATGAAGAAGGAGAGGTATTGGAAGTGTTATGTTTTGTGTGTTTTGTGATGTTAAGAATGTGAAGTGCAGGGTGTTGATGAGGAGAAAAGGGGAGAAAGAAGAGATAAGGGCTCGGCTCTCTGGAGAAATCCAGAGAGCCTGGCGATTACTCGCCTCTGGGGTGAAGGAAAACGCCACTCTCTGGAGAAAATCCAGAGAGTGTGGCGACTGCAACAGGCGACTTGTGGCCTGTTGTAATCGCTATACCATTTTTAAAAAAATATATATATATAAAATAAATAGAATTTAAATGTTATAGTTAATTGTTTTAAATATTCTATTTGTTTTAAGTTTTAATGGTTTTATGGATTGTTTTAAATTAGTTATTAAACGAACTCCGATTTCTATTTCGATTTCAACTCCGATTTAGATTTCACTTTAGGTACAATTAAAGTATGTGTTTAAAAAAAAAAAACGATATCACGGATAAGGGTCGTGACAAGTTATGGTATCAGAGAGATAGAGTTTTAAAAGCGATTTTGTGATGTGCCTGCCAAACACACCGCCGTACGGGAACTCTCCATCGACTGTAAGTGTTTAAGTTTAAGTATGATTCCTAGATGTTTATTGTTTGTGTTGTCTAATATGTTTAGGAACGAGAAAATGCCAAGAGCACCTAGACCGCCTCCCGAAAACCCTATGGACCGGTTCATGAACATATTGCAACAACAGTCAGATCAGATTGGACTTTTGCTAAATAGAGAGGAAAATGGAAATGGACAAGGAAGTAATTCACAGGATCAAGGTGTAGGGGGGTTCAGACGGCTTAGGCCCCCTACCTTTGATGGTCAGTCTTCGGATCCCACGAGTGCTGAATAGTGGATTCGTAAAATAGAGAGTATGTTTGCCTATGCAAAAGTGGAGGAGGCCGACAAAGTGACATGTGCAGCATTCAATTTGGAGAAGGATGCGATATTCTGGTGGGACACAATTAAAGCGACTACCGATGTGGGAGTTATGAGGCGGGAAAGGTTCAAAACTGTGTTCTATAATAAGTATTTCAGTCGCACCCTTCGGGCTAGTAAGAAGGTTGAGTTTACACAGCTACGCCAAACAGGATCGGTGGCAGAATATGTACGGAGGTTCGATTCGCTATCTCGATATGCTGGGTATATGATTTATGAAGAGGAGGACAAAATTCACCAGTTTGTACAGGGTTTGAAACTGGAAATTCAGAAAGGGGTGATGGCGGTGGATGATGAGGATGTGCCCTACCATAAGATAGTGGAGAGAGCCCTCGGACTAGATGACATAGAGATGAAGCTTCAGCGACAGAGAGAAGCATCGAGAAGGTTTTCCAGAGATGGGCGACCGCAACAACAAAATCAGGGTTGGCAGCCACAAGCACAACGTGGTGTCAAGCAGGCTAATGAGACGCCGAGACTACAAGATAAAGGGAAACATCCGCAAGCGGCGTCGCAAGCTCCTACATGCCCTGTTTGCTTGAAGAATCATTACGGGGAGTGTAAGTTACATAGTGGACGATGCTTTAGATGTGATAAGATGGGCCACAAAGCTGCTGATTGCCTAGAGCCGAATAGGAAGCCACCGGGCGGTCCCTCCCGGATCTTTTCCTTGATTGAAGCCGACGAAGCTGCTCAGCCTTCAGTTGTTACAGGTACTATTTTGGTTTGTGGAAACACGGCTCACGTTCTAATTGATACTGGGGCAACCCATTCCTTCGTAGCACGGAAGTATACAGATAAATGGAATTTAAATGTAGTCCCAGCTGATCATAGTTATAGTGTTATGTTGCCTTCCGGAGAGTATCTTCACTCAGATCGAGCGATTGAGGGTGAAATCATATCTGTTAGTGGTAGGCAGTTGTACGCAAACCTGATTGTCATATGTATGAAGGGGTATGATGTAATTCTGGGCATGGATTGGTTGTTCAGGCACTACGCCACTATCAATTGCAGGTCGGGAGTTGTGGGTTTTAGGCCTCCAAGTGGGGAAAGTTATGATTTTACAGCGACCCTCCGATCAAGTGATATGCCTCTTGTTTTGTCAATGAGTTCCCGATACTCCACAAAACCTCAATGTTTCAATTTTTTGGCGAGTATTGTGGATGTAAGGAAACGGGAAGAACCAAGGCAGAATAACATTGCCGTGGAGGAAAATTTTACTGAAGTATTCCTCGACGAGTTACCCAGTTTGCCTGTATGTGCTTTGAACTCGATGAAGCACGGATGCTTTGGGTTTATAGCGAATGTTGAGGAAGTAGGCATGCGAGAGAAGTTGAAGTTATGTGACATCCCAGTTGTTAAGGACTTTGCGGAGGTATTTCTGGACGAATTGCCTGGCTTGCCTCCGGATTGAGAAATGGAGTTCACAATAGAGATTATTCCTTGTTCGGCGCCAGTGTCCAAGAATCCTTATAGGATGGCGCCAGTTGAACTTAGGGAGTTGCAAGTCCAGTTAAAAGAGCTAACAGACAAGGGCTTTGTCCGACCGAGCGTTTCTCCTTGGGGCGCTCCGGTGTTGTTTGTAAAGAAGAAAGATGGCTCCTTAAGAATGTGCGTGGATTACCGCGAGTTGAATAAGCTGACTATAAAGAATAAGTACCCGTTACCAAGGATAGATGATCTTTTTGACCAGTTGCAAGGGGCCACGGTGTTTTCTAAGATTGATTTACGGTCTGGGTACTATCGGTTAAAGATTAGAGCCGAGGATGTACCAAAGACTGCTTTCAGAACGCGCTACGGGCACTATGAGTTTATGGTGATGTCCTTCGGCTTGACCAATACCCCGGCCGCATTTATGGACCTCATGAATCGAGTATTCCGGGAATTCTTGGATAAGTTCGTAATAGTATTTATAGATGACATCCTGGTATACTCCCGAAATGACGAAGAACATGCAGAGCACTTAAAAGCAGTTATGACTACTTTGAAGCGACACCAGTTGTATGCTAAGCTTTCTAAGTGCGAATTCTGGTTGGGCCAAGTAAATTTCTTAGGCCACGTGATATCAAGAGAAGGTGTTTCGGTGGATCCGGCCAAAATTCAAGTGGTAAGGGAGTGGCCTCGACCGAGAAATGCAAGTGAGGTACGGAGCTTCGTAGGCCTAGCAGGGTATTATCGGAAGTTTATTCAAGGATTCTCGGTAATAGCTAAACCTTGGACGAACTTGACAAAGAAAGAAGTAAAGTTCGAGTGGACTAAGGCTTGTGAAGAAAGCTTTCAGATCTTGAAACAAAAGTTGACCACAGCACCTTTGTTGACTCTGCCAGTGGAGAATGGGGTGTACTGTATTTATTGTGACGCGTCCAAAGTTGGATTGGGATGCGTGTTGATGCAGGAAGGAAAGGTCGTTGCCTATGCTTCAAGGCAATTGAAAAGTTATGAAGAAAATTACCCAACGCATGATTTGGAACTGGCAGCGGTGGTATTTACATTAAAGATATGGAGACACTACCTCTACGGACAGAAGTGTGAAGTGTTTTCAGATCATAAGAGTTTAAAATACCTGTTTACACAGAAAGATTTGAATATGAGGCAGAGAAGATGGCTGGAGTTTGTAAAAGACTATGACTTCGAAATCAAGTATCACCCTGGAAAAGCAAATACAGTGGCAGATGCTCTGAGCAGGATGCCTAGAACAGAGGAGTCAGTTGCTTTTAGTATGTCAGCTTCGTTAATAAAGGAGATGCAAGGGTTTGAACTCGAGATAGTTTCAGAAATTTCGGCCCTACTTGCCGACTTAACTATACGGCCTACTTTGTTGGACAAGATAATAGAAGCTCAACAGTTAGATACGGAAGAAAAGATGGCTATAGTAGCAAAATTGTCGGTTGTACCTTCTGATTTCAGTTACTCGATGGATGGCGTTTTGAGATTCCGAGACCGCTGGTACGTACCAAAAGATGAAGAGTTGAGAAAGTTGGTTATGTCAGAGGCACATTCATCCATGTCCTCAGTGCATCCAGGTAACACCAAGATGTACCGAGACCTGAAAGTGCACTATTGGTGGCTGAATATGAAGCGTGATGTGGCAAATTATGTACAGTCTTTCCTAGTGTGCCAACAAGTGAAAGCAGAGCACCAAAGACCAGGTGGGATGTTGCAACCACTACCGATTCCCGAGTGGAAGTGGGATCAAATTGCGATGGATTTCGTGGTTGGGTTACCAAAGACAGTAAAAGGGCACGACAGTATATGGGTCGTTGTTGATAGATTGACAAAAGCGGCTCATTTCTTACCTGTAAAGATGACCTACACGATGAATCAGTTTGCAGAACTTTACGTCCAAGAGATTATTAGATTACACGGGGTTCCCATGTCGATTGTTTCAGATTGGGATCCCAGATTTACTTCGAGATTTTGGAAAAGTTTGCAAAGCGCTATCGGTACCAAGTTGACTTTTAGCACGGCATTCCACCCACAGACCGATGGACAATCTGAGAGAACGATTCAGATACTCGAAGATATGCTAAGGGCATGCGTGTTAGAGTTTCAGTTGTCATGGAGCCGATATCTGCCTTTGATTGAATTTGCTTATAATAACAGTTATCAGTCCACGATCAATATGGCTCCATACGAATGTGCTTTATGGCAGAAAGTGTAGGTCGCCGCTGTATTGGGATGAAGTGGGCGAAGCTAAGTTGATCGGCCCTGAGATTTTACAACAGTTATCTGAGAAGGTTGCCTTGATTAGACAAAGAATGGAGACCGCACAGAGTCGCCAAAAGAGCTACGCTGATCGAAGAAGACGAAATCTGGAGTTCGTAGTTGGTGATGAAGTATTTTTGAAAGTTTCAACATTTAAAGGCGTTGTTCGCTTTGGTAAAAGAGGAAAGTTAAATCCACGGTTTGTTGGACCGTTTCAGATTACAGAAAGGATTGGAGCTACAGCGTATAGGCTTCAATAGCCGTTGTCTATGGAAGGTGTGCATAATGTCTTCCACGTGTCGATGCTGAGGAAGTGTATACGGGATCCTACGCACGTGGTAGAATCAGTGGATCTTGAGATACGGCCAACATTGACCTATGAAGAAAGGCCGGTACAGATTCTGGAGTCTTCGGTTAAGGTCCTGCGCAATAAGTCAATCCCTCTTGTTAAAGTACTGTGGAGAAATCAAAACGTAGAGGAAGCAACGTGGGAGCGACAACAGGACATGATGGACAGATATCCAGAATTGTTCAGGTATGTAATTTTGGGGACAAAATTCTAAATAAAGAGGGAAGGATGTAACGCCCGAGATGTTCGTTTTAGGAATTTCGAACAATAGGTTTCGGGTTTTAATATTTTAAGTAATTATAGAGTTTTAATTCGTAAAAAAAAAAGGTAAATTAGATCCAAATGGCCAACGGGAAGTTTTGTTAGAGCCCTAAGAATAAATATAAATATTTGGAGAGATAAGGGAATTTCGGAGAAATTGAACCGATAGATGAAATAATGGTTTAAGTTAGAAAGTTTACTAAGGGCATTTAAGTAAATTTTTAAAGTCAAAATTCTATTAAAAGCTAAGTTCTCTCTCTCTCTTTCTCACCATCTCCTCCACGCACGAAACCCTCTCCATTTGGCGATTTTCTCTTCTCCCCATCGCCGATCCTCAACCTTGGCCGTTCTCCTCCGATTCCGGCTTGTTTCTTTACGGTTTTCTTCCCCAAATCGACTCTTAGGGTAAGCTCTACGTTTTGGTCAAGTGATTTGTTGGTTTTAGGGTTTAATTCGATTTAGGGTTTGTGAAGAAACTCAGGGTTTTGTTATAAATAGTTAGGATTGTTTATTTATTACTCATTGATGATGTTTAATGTTAAATCTAGGTTGTTGGAGTAGATTAATGGTGTTGGATGATGTTTAATGTGAAATCTAGGTTGTTGGAGGTTGGTAAAACACCATTAATGGAGTTTTGAAGTTAATGAGCACTAAGTGTTCGATGAAATGCCCGAAAGAAAAGGATTAGAGTTTTAGAAGGATTTGTCCTAGCTAGAGAAGTCGATTGTTTAGATTCGATGTTTGAGAATCGATATTAATGATGTGATGTTAAATGCTCTAGGTAACTCAAGCTCAAAGGACGGTGCTCGGCATATTTAGGACGCCAGGTAAGTGCGCGTTAGGCCTTCCGGCCACTAAGGCCCTACGTCGTACAACGTTGATAATGTTGACTGTTATGAAGAAAGTGGTTATACGGGTAGTTAAGGAAAGACGGATAGTTTTAAGTAGTGCCTTAGTGAATTAGGTAGTGCTCGTTCGATAGGTTTTTCCTTATGTATGTTACCCCTCATGCATCATGTTTTACTAAAATGCATACGAACTATTTACGAGCATGTTTTATGAAAAGTTAAACGAACGAACGATCATGTAAACGATGTAAGTTTCTCACGTGTCAAATGTATGATTCTCACGTGTATGTTTCTCACGCGTCAAATTTATGATTCTCACGTGTATGTTTCTCACGCGTCAAATGTATGATTCTCACGTGTATGTTTCTCACGGGGCAAGACGTATGTTTCTCACGGGGCAAGAAAGTGGCTTAACGAAATGAAACGAAAATGTTTTATAAATGTCATGCATATATGTAAAGTTATGTTTAGTACGCTCCTTACTAAGCATTAGGCTTAATGTAGTTATTGTATGATGTAGGTGACGATAACGAAGGTGAGGAACCTCCTTACGACGATCAAGTGTAGCGGTCGGTGGGTGGAGCTCGTGGCGGCGGCTTGTGTTTTGGCTAGGTTGGTGACTCATGGCTAGAAGTTTTTGAGAGTCTTACTGATGTTTTGGGATTGATGGTAAAATGTATTGATTTTGGTATGATTAGCTATGTTTTTAGGGTGCTTGGTGAATTGTATAGAAAACGTTCAGTGTTTTGAAAAGTTTTTGATATTTTTAAAACGGGTAGGAATGTTAAACGTTTAAATGGAACCACGCGGTTCGTTTTTATGAAAATCATTGATGTTTAAGGGTGATTTGTGTCGGTTATGAGTTTGGGTGAATTTGGTGAGGGAGTGCGATGTGAGAGGTATGTGATGATTATGTAAAAATTGAATGAAGGAGAGGTATTGGAAGTGTTATGTTTTGTGTGTTTTGTGATGTTAAGAATGTGAAGTGCAGTGTGTTGATGAGGAGAAAAGGGGAGAAAGAAGAGATAAGGGCTCGGCTCTCTGGATAAATCCAGAGAGCTTGGCGATTACTCGCCTCTGGGGCGAAGGAAAACGCCACTCTCTGGAGAAAATCCAGAGAGTGTGGCGACTGCAACAGGCGACTTGTGGCCTGTTGTAATCGCTAGGCAGCGATCAGTCGCTGCACTTTTGCAGCGACTGATCGCTATACCCTTTTAAAAAAATATATATATATATATATAAAATAAATAGAATTTAAATGTTATAGTTAATTGTTTTAAATATTCTATTTGTTTTAAGTTTTAATGGTTTTATGGATTGTTTTAAATTAGTTATTAAACGAACTCCGATTTCTATTTCGATTTCAACTCCGATTTAGATTTCACTTTAGGTACAATTAAAGTATGTGTTTTAAAAAAAAAAAAACGATATCACGGATAAGGGTCGTGACACCCGAACGGTCCTATTGAAATATTTATTAAAGAAAGCAGTCTTAAACATTTCCCAGGTCATAGCTCCTGCATTAATGGTGTTATGGATTGTGTCCCACCAATGCCTTGCACTCAGTTCCAAATGAAAACCAGCATATGTGACCCTATCTCCTTCATCGACCTTGGCGTACTTGAACATGTCCTCCATTTTTTGAATCCACTCGTCAGCATAAACAGGATCCGAAACTTGGCCATTAAATGTTGGGGGTCTAAGTCTATGGAAGCGTTCGCCACCATGATCATGGTTTGCATTACAGCTAGAGTTCCCATGCTCTTCCCTGGTGGTCATGAGCTGCTCGATTTGGCGTGATTGGCGTATAACCAACTCCGTTAGCTGAGCAATAGTGGTACTATCCACATTATCTTCTCTTTGTTGTCCCCTCACCATTTTGGGATTCCTAAGAAAATAATCATAACATATCTTAACTTAATGACATTACTAAAATCATAAACACTTACAGTTGTTGGAGTGTACTCAAGTGGCAATCTTTGCTGGGAGGCAGTCTGCAGAATCGATTTTAGAACCCGGTTTTGCTCTAATACCATAATTGTAACGACCCCAGTAGGGCCGAGACCAAACCATGACTCTTTTGGAATTGACCATGTATCCTTACATTCCTTTGTTCTTCCTTTTTTTTTTCTCTTAAATCATAACTTAGTTCAAGACATCACACGTGATTCATTAGGCATCGCCCAACAACGAAATACATTACACATCTGCCGGCGGACACGGGCGTTTCACGTGTCTAACTAAAACATCGCTCGGTCACTAAACGACAAAACATTACTTATATCATCCGATAAAAAAACACATACATCGCCCGGTCATTAAACAATAAAACGTTACTTATATCATTCGGTAAGGAAAACATCTACATCGCCCGGTCACTAAACGACAAAACGTTCCTTATATCATCCGGTAAGGAAAACACCTACATCGCCCGGTAGACACAGGCATCATCCGGTGGACATGTTCAATGCACGTGACTTACTTACCTCATCCGACAGGAGACTTCATCCGCTGAACAAACGACTAAATACTTTACGTACATCATCCGGTGAGTAAACACTCGACATCATCCAATGACGTCAGCCGGAAGACTCAATCATTCAACTTCTATCATTCGACATCCGCCGATGACATCAGCTGAATGATACACTTATCCGACTCCTATCACTCGGCAGTAAAACATGATAATCATCAAGCAACTTCAACCAACAGAAAGATACCCGACTCTCATAGATTTCCACTTGATAGGCATAAACTTTAAACGAATAAAAATCATTGACTCATTCAAGATACATGAAGCGGAAGACTTAATTAAGCAGATCATTCTATAAACTTAAATCATTCCTCGAACTCAGAGATCAAATAGACAAATCCCAACATCCCAATGTTATAAAAAGAAATCTCATCCTACATAGACTTCAGTCTTTCATAAACCTTACTGACTCAATGTGAGCATAATCGCGGGTCAATATCGCCTGCCAGCCATAAATCTTCAACCAGAGCACCTTCCAGCAACCAAGCTTAAACATCCTCATTAACTTTGAGATCCTCCCCTGAAAACTTGTCACCTACATCATGAGGTTTAAACTATAAGCCTAATGCTTAGTAAGGAATGCAAACTAACATGTATTCTTGAACCAAGTGGAGAAGCCCTCCTTTGCTAACATAGCTTGGGTTGCTAGGATAGCTCTTAACGTTTCCCTCGCCTCTCCATTGGGAGTAGGAGTTAAGGACAAAAATCCCGGCCTACGGTGGTCGTTTTTCCTCCAGGAAAATCGTTCACTCGAGAGCTTAATCATACCCCATAATCCTCCATAGAGGAAGAATGGGCTGAACCCCATAGAAGGAGACCACCTTATTATTCGGAGGAGGAGGATTGGGTTGATGATGAAGAGTATCACCCAAATTGTCGTAGGGACAACGACGGCCTCCGCAACATCAAGATTACAATTCTCCCTTTTAATAGAACGTGTGACGAGCACACATACCTAGATTGGGTTGACAAAGTTGAGAGAGTTTTTGAATGCCATGATTACTCCGAGCGAGTAAAAATCCAACTAGCCTCTCTTGAACTTACGGGCCACGCCGCATTATGGCGGTCCAATCTTAAGGCCCAAAGAATGAGAACATTAGGGTATCCCGTTACTACTTGGACTTCCATGAAGGAAATGATGCACCATAGGTTCGTCCCTCGTCATTATAAACATGAACGCTTTCATTAACTCCATAACTTAAAACAAAATAGTCTCTCGATAGATGAATACCTTACCGAATTTGAAACCCATAATATGCGATACGCAATTGAGGAGCCTGAAGAACAACTCATCGCTAGATTTATTAGAGGCTTAAATCGAGACATAGGAGATCTTGTCGAAATGCAACAATTGGAGACCATGGAATCAGTCATACAATTGTCCCTTACGGTGGAACGACAACTTAAGAGAAAGCGCAAGACCGACTTGCCTAACAAATTTCCACCTCGTAAATTTAATTCCGAGAGATCTACTCAAAAGCATGATGAAAAGAGACCCTTTAACTGAAATTGGCCACCAAAAGTATCCAACACCCCTCACAATTCCCCACTAAACAAAAGCCAAGAAACTCAACCTAAAGGACCAAGAGCACGTGATGTCCAATGCTTCAAATGCTTGGGAAAAGGACATTACGGTAATGAATGCACAAACCACCGTGTCATGGTCATCCAGGAATCCACGGGTGAATGAGAAAGTGAAGAGGACGAAGGCCAATATAATAGGATTGAAAAGGAAGAAGTTTTAGAAAAGAGCAAAGATGAAGCCGATGAATGCGAACCTCAAGATGGACCTGTACTGTTGGTCATAAGGCGAGCATTAATATCTAAGCACGTAGACAAGGCTTGTCAACGTGAAAATTTATTTCATAGTCAATGTGCCGTGAGAGAAAAAGTTTGTTCTCTGATAATTGATGGAGGAAGTTGCATAAATGCGGCCTCCCAAGACATGGTCGATAAATTGGGATTAGAAACCATTACCAATCCTACGCCTTACATGCGTAGTTAGTTGGATGATAGAAATGAACAAGAGATTACCAAACAAGTAACCGTTGATTTCGTTATAGGAAAATATAAGGACTCGGTTATTTGTGACATTGTCCCAATGAGTGCCAGCCATGTTTTACTTGGACGACCATATCATTTTGACCGTAGAGTCAACTATGACGAATTCATCAACCGTTATATATTTGATTTTGGAGGAAGAAAAATCAAATTGCTACCAATGACTCCCGAGCAAGTGGTTCATGATGAGGCCACCCGCCAAAAAGGAAAATTAAAGGAAAATCTTTTATTGTACAAATATTGGTTGAATGACGAACAAGAGCCCTCGCACATCAATTGGCATGATAATCCTTTGTACGAAGAAGTGGTGTCAATTCCTTCCATTCCAAATCTTGAGAAAATGAAATTAAGTGACGAAATTATCTTTGGATTAGGTAGTATGATCATCACTCCCTTTCTTTTTCGTCCAAAACTTGAGGAAATTTTCCGATCCGTTCCATCCTTGGGAAGAGGTTAATCTATGGCCTAGAGCCAACCATTTACCTTCCTATTTTCATTCTTAGAGCTAACACACTAGTAGGAATTTTATTACCTTTGTAGCCAACCATCGCGCCATCCTTCTATTTGGTGGTTCACCAAAACCCCAATCTCCACCATTTGACTACCACAAATTCTACCATAGAACTAGAGTTAAAGTTCACTTGGTAAGAAGATTTTTCTTTGAGGTCTTAAGTGTAATTAGATTATTTCTTTGGACGGAGGATTTTATCATTTCCGCCTCACTACTGGTCAAATTCAATTACTTTGGAAAATTTCTTTCCATCACCGAGCAATCGCCCTCCAAAGTAGCCATTGAATTCACTTTTTCCACCCCTACCAAAGAAAGCATTAAAGAGACCATTCCCTTATAACATTCAAATTCGAACCTTCAAGGAGTAAACAAGAAATCGTAGGAGACATTGTTGGGAAGAAGTCAACCATAGGATTTGAGGTCAAATCCTCAAATCACCCGGAGAGGATGACGTACCTCGGGTTGCAATTAATAGGAAAATTAGTAAAGTCCCAAACTTTAAATCATCTTTCTACTTAATACCTGTTTTTCTTTTGTAGGTATAATTTATGGAAGGAATACATAAGGAGCACTTGGAGGATTCACCATTCGGCCCATGAGAATTTGTCTTCCCAGCCTGTTTAAATTGTAATTTTTATTTTAAACTTATTTGGCATACATTTGCCTTTATTGTATGGATTTTACAATTGCATTTCATGCATTAGATTGAATGGTTAGGACTAGATGAATGATGGTGGATTATGGGTTGAAGAAATTCAACCAAATATTCAAAGGAAAAAGGCCTACAACAATGGGAGCCCAAAGGAAGCCATGGCCCAAGGAAGATGTAACACCCGATTCTTTACAGGATTTTGTAATTATATATATAATGACATTTTTGTAATTCTGTCAAATTAAGTCGGTTTCGTGAAAAGAAAGCGTTATTACAATCCTAATAATTAATATGGATTTTAAGAAAATTTTGGGAATTTTAGGAGTTTAACGCTAATTTTACGAGAATTACGTTTCTCGTAATATAAAGGACGTTGTGGTAAAAATAGTAAACGAGGTCCGAATTGCAAACGAATAGTTTTAATTGAACCCTAGTAATAAGTTGGATTTATTCGGTGAAATAAGGAAGTTTGGAGAAACCAAATCGTTAGCTAAATAACGAAACAAATAGAAAATCAAAGGAAGAGCAAAATGGTAATTTGTACAGTGAAATTTTAATAACAAGTCACATTTTTCTCATTTCTCCCTCATTTTCACGATTCCTCTCCTTCTCTCTGGCGAAACACTCAGGCGACGAAGCTTTCCTCACGGCGTTCTCCATTCCGACGACGATCCGTCCCCCAATCTTCAAAGTTTCTTCGTGTTTTCTTCTTCCCTCACGATTCTAAGTAAGTCTCTAACGTTTCCCGGCTTTAGTTCTTAGTTTCGTGGAGTAAAAAATGATTAGGGTTTCGTTAAAAACGTGATTTAGGATTTAAAATTTATAGGTTTACCGTGTTTGTAAATATAAAAGACGTATTGAGCGTTATTGGCGAAGTTAACCGATTTAGGACAAATGTTAGGGTTTCATGAATTTTTGAGTTTTTGGAAAAACTCGTTAATGGTGGTTTCGAGGTATCGAGCATTAATTGTTTGTTAAAATGTTTTGATTAGTTAAATTAGAATTTTAGAAATTTCCTTAGTCAAGGGTTTTGTAAATTTGGACGTTTCTCGGTTTAGACTCGTTTTAACGACAAATATTGTGAATTTGCCATAGGTAAACAACGCTCGTGGACGGAGCTTGAAGTTCAACGCGCACGAGGTAAGTTCTCGTGACTTACTCTGGCCGATTGGCCTACACCGTATATCAAGGTTGCATCGAGGATTATTGTGGATTTGTTTGTTTAAACGCTTTGGTTGGGTAGTTTGGATTAGTTCTTTTATAGGATATGCTTTTAATTGCTTTTATTGTCTTGATGGTACGTATGTTGTATGTTTATATTACGTTATAAATTGTTCATGCATCACGTCTTTTCAATTATGCATAGAAAATAAATTTCCGCACTATGTTTTAAAGAAAATGGCGATGTGGCCCGAAAAAGGGGCTATTGACCTATTGTGAAGGCTGAGAAGGGTCGATCACAATAACGCATCTAATAAGAACCCATGCATGTTATATGGTCAGGCGAGGTTGGGCTCAGGCATGGCTGTACGTATGTAAGCATGTACCCCCCTCCACTAGATGGAAAGGGTTGTCCAACCGCCGGACGTGCCCTCTCCATTTAGCGGGTTGAGATCTCGATGACAACCTATGTAATGATAAGAAAATGTTGCATGATTTACGAACTCATATGCACAGTATGCATTTGCATTTACGAAACTTGCTGAGCCTTTAGCTCATAGATTGTCTGTATGGTGTAGGTGATCTTGATTTAGGTGAGGACGAGATCCCTCCACTCGAGGAATGATCAGTTGAAGAACGATGGCCCGTGGGAGTGTGCTGGCGCAGTTAGTGCAATTTTGACCCGTGGGACTGTTTGTAAGTATTTTGGGGACACCATAGTTTGATAGAATGATAGTTTAATTGTATAGATAGAACATTCTATGATGATTGGTTCTGGATAGTTGACAGATAAATGTATTGATGTTCTGAACATTTTGGTAAACCGTTTTATAAAATGTTTTGTTAAGGTTTTTTATTGCATGTATGTAATTGCTTGGAGTTTTTTTTTTTTAACAGGAGGAATTGTTTAGTTTTTAAATGGATCCATGTAGTTGGTTTTCATGAAAATTGATTTCGTTTTAAATATATTTTTAGTCGGTTTTGGGTGATTTAGTGGAGTGAGGATCGTATCGAAGTTCAAGTATTGGTACGAGATATGTTTAGAAATAAGTTAATGAAGGGAAAGATGTGTGGATGAACGTTGTGAAGTGTGTGGTGTAATTGTGATTGTGTGTGTAATTGCAATGTGTTGAATGTCTATAAGGAAGGAAGGGGAAAAATAAATGTGGGGCGATCGAACGCCTAAGGTTAGGTGTTCGAACGTAGAACTCTCTGGAAAAACAGAGAGTTATGTGATCGTTCGCCAAGGGAGGGGCGAACGATCGGTTTATAGGTTCGGCAACACGTTCTGGAAACAGAACGTGAGCCGATCGATCGGCTGTCTTCAGCCGATCGATCGGTAATGTGAGGGGTGATCGATCGCCCATTCAGGGGCCGATCGATCGCCCATTCAGGGGCCGATCGATCGGCCCTCTTGTTTTCTTACTTTGACACTTATGCCCTCCAGTCTTTTTGGCCGATGCCTTTAATTGTTTAAGGTTTTATTTAATTGGTTTTTATTAAGTTTTCTTAAATGGTTTTCGATGTTTTCCTTTATCCTTTGAATGATATAAATATTTCAACAATTTAATTTCCGATGTAACGTCATAAGGATTACTTAGGATTATAAAAAAAATAATAATAATTCGGGAAAATAAGGGTACAGTGTTAGAGTCGCTACAGTTATGGTATCAGAGCCCCCGGATTTTAAAATCGGTTCTGTAGACTGCTCAACTGCACAACATCTACGCGGACATCCTTCCTCAACTGTAAGTATCTTTAAAAGCTTTCTTTGATTTCGATTTCTTAGAGTTATTTGCTTTTATCTTTATAGGAATTATATAAATATGGTGCGTCGAGGGAATGATCGAGATGACCGAGACGATACGATAGATCAGCTTAAGGGATTCATTGCCCAACAGTCCCAACACATGGAGCGACAGGCCCAACAAATGGAGAAACATTCCCAGCAGCTGGGTACCCTAATAGACCGAGAGGGCATTAGAGCTCGGGAGACAGCGACTCCGGGGAATCGAGGGATGGAGAGATTTCAGAAACTCCAACCTCCCATGTTCAATGGGCAGTCTGCAGATCCCTCTTAAGCCAAGGAGTGGATTCGAACCATGAAGGACATGCTGGCCTATGCAAGCATTGAGGACGGAGAAAAGGTTGCGTTGGTGAGTTACCACATAGCACTAGATGCCCGATTCTGGTGGGATTCCATCAAGGCAACCACCGATGTGACGATTATGAGTTGGGAGCGTTTCAAAATGATATTTTATGACAAGTACTTCAGCCATACAGTGCGGGAGGCGAAGATGGTAGAGTTCATGCAATTGCGGCATGTTGGTTCGATTGCCGAAT
The DNA here is from genome assembly GCA_022432975.1 of Begonia masoniana. NCBI lineage: Eukaryota > Viridiplantae > Streptophyta > Magnoliopsida > Cucurbitales > Begoniaceae > Begonia > Begonia masoniana. Next base: position 17,331,681 of record CM039505.1, on the reverse strand, counting down.
ATGTGAGAAGGTTTGAAGCCCTGTCCCTATTCGCGCCGCGTCAGGTTAGCGTTAATGGAGATAATGTACGCAAATTTGTGCAAGGGCTTGGTCAGAAAATTTGGAAAAACCTTACAATATCAGGGGTGCGCAATGTATCATACGATGAGATCATGGCCAGAGCACTTGAGATTGAGGCCGTTGATCAGAGCTATGTGAAACCAAGAGAGCCAGCTAAAGGCTTCTTTCGAGAGATCCACCCTCAGCTCGGAAATAAGGGCTGGCAGCCGAGAGGACAGCCACAACAACAACAATGGGACGTTAAAAGCCCTTTAGAGGGAGGCAACGATCGAGGGAAAGACAAGCAAGTACAGGGGGCTTCTCAGATGCCTTGGTGCCCTAAGTGCCAGAAAGAGCACAGTTGAGAGTGCAGAATGGGCATGAATAAGTGCTATCGTTGTGGGGTAGTTGGCCACTTCATTAAAGATTGCCCGAAGCAGAGCCGTGAGCAGTCAAGCACAGACCAGAGGAGGGTTATGTCGAGGATCTTTGCATTTATCGAGCCTGGTGATATCGACGATGAGGCTCAGCCTTCCGTGATAGCAGGTACTATATTGATTATGGTCGTAGCTATATTTTCGCTGATAGACAATGGAGCTATGCAGTCCTTTATTTCAACTGCTTGCATGGCTAGATTGGGGTTAGCGTCTGAGTTAGCAGAGTTCGAGTATAGAGTAATGCTACCTTCAGAAGAGCATATGCATTCATATCGTATTCTCCGGGGCAATGTCGTCTCAGTGGGGGATACTACTCTTTATGCTTGTCTGATAGTTATGAGCATAGAGCGGTACGATCTTATCTTAAGAATGGACTGGCTTTCACAGCACTTTGCCACCATCGATTGTCGATCCGGGATTGTGACTTTTCAGCCCCTGAGTAAAGCTGAGTTTTCTTATCAGGCGATGCGCAGGTGGAGTGGGTCGCCTACTTCCTATTCCATAAAGGTCAACGAACAGTTTAAAGGTCAGTGCTCAATTTATTTGGCCACAGTAGTTGATACTCAGTTACTCAGCGGAGTAAAGCGAGTGACATTCATATAGTCAGAGAATTCTCTGAGATATTCCTTGACGATCTTCCCAGATTACCGCCAGACAGGGAGATTGAATTTACCATTGATGTATATTCGAGCTCCACGTCAGTGTCTAAGAAACCATACAGATTGGCGCCTGCTGAATTGAGAGAGTTGAAAACTCAGCTTGAGGAGTTGCTGGATAAGGGTTTCATACGACCTAGTTTTTCACCCTGGGGTGCACCCGTTCTATTTGTCAAGAAGAAGGTTGGGACTCTCAGGATGTGCGTGGATTATAGGGAGCAGAATAAGCTCACAGTGAAGAATAAGTATCCACTGCCTCGGATAGTTGATTTGTTTGATCAGCTGCAAGGTGCTCGAGTGTTTTCCAGGATTGACCTACGCACAGGTTACTATCAGTTGAAGGTTCGGAAGGAAGATGCTCAGAAAACGACGTTCCGAACGAGGTACGGGCATTATGAGTTCCTTGTTATGTCCTTTGGACTCACTAATGCCCCTGCAGCATTTATGGATTTGATGAACCGCGTCTTCAAGGATTATCTAGACAAGTTTGTTATGGTTTTCATCGACGACATTTTGATTTATTATAAGACGAAGGAGGAGCATGAAGAGCAATTGCGGATTGTTCTAGGAATTTTGCAACAACACTAGCTATATCCAAAGTTCTCCAAATGTGAGTTTTGGCTGGATATGATCAGTTTTCTTGGCCATATTATATCACAGGAAGGGGTTTCTGTGGATCCGAGCAAAATTCAGGTGGTAAGAGATTAGCCACAACCTAAAAACATGCATGAGGTGCGTGGATTTCTCGAGTTGGCTGGCTATTATCGGAAGTTTATAGTGGGGTTCTTGAAGATTGCAGTTCCTCTCTCACGCTTAACTCGGAAGAATGAGAGGTTTATATGGTCGGCTGCTTGTGATGGGAGTTTTATGGAATTAAAGCAGAAGCTGACCACAGCTCCAGTTCTAACGCTGCCTGATGTGCCCCGTAGGCCCATTACACGATCCCAGACCCGAGTCCACAATTTGACTAACACACTTGTCTCTTTTGCAGGTCATGGTTCGTGTGAAGACTTGGAGGACACCGTGGACGACTTGAAGTGGGAGATTAAAGCTGGAGACGTTGACCAACCGAAGCATCTCCTCATGTGGAAAGACTAAAGAGACACCTTAATGCTCACATGGGAATTTGTCTTCCTGAGCTTTAATATTTGTTGCTTTTTTTAAAATTTCAAACTTATTGGCAAACGTTGGCCTTCTTGTTAAACTTTATTAGATGCATGTTAGGATTAGATGCATGTTAGGATTATATGGATGTTAGGATTAGATGAATGATAGGATTAGTTGGTGGCTTGGTTTGGCCCATTGAAGTTAAAGACATGTCCAAGCCCAAGCCCAAGCCCAAGTCCAAGCCCAAGCCCACCATTAGGTCTATATATTCATGGCATTGGTGTTTGTAACTTTTTTTGGATGATTTTTATGAGCACCCACGGATTTCTCTCATTGAAGAAGAAGAAGCTTGGAGCAAGGAGCTTCCAAGGTAAGCTCGGTTGACAACAACCGAGGGGTCGCGCCCCCGAACCATTCTTCTAGCTTGGTAGCTAGTTGGAGTGGAATTTGCCACCTCCTTCTCCACTCTTTTGAGGGCGGAAAACAGCAAGGAGTGGCCTTAACCGGTTCCTTGAATCGAGTTTTCTTCCTTGGAAGAAACTCTTGCCGGAAGCTCCATTGAAGCACCCACCGGCCGATTCTCGGAAAATATTCATAACTAACTCAAATCAACGGATCTGGACCACAAACTTCACCAGCACACATCTCACTCACTTCACAACACTCACCTAAAATTTCATTTCATTCCGAGCTTGTTTAGTATTTCTTTGACATTTATATTCTCGGATTTCTCGGTTTTTCCAGCACTAGGGAACTAACGGTCTTTTCGAGTTCTAGAGTCGTGTTTTGCAGGTCGGAGCTCAACATTTGGTATCAGAGCTTGGATAGCTCCCTTAGGGTGAGGGAAACCAGATCGGTTTGGTTTTCCAAACCCATTTGGTTGCCCAAAACCGAGGCACCAAAACCAGGTGCTTGCTGTTCTTCATTTTCGGTTTGGTGTTCTTGCTGTTTTTCTTACCTTCTCTTTTAGTTTCTTTTAGTTTCTTGCAAAGATCATTTCCAGAACTTTGAGCTTGAATTTTTGAAAAGTATTCCACCATTTTCGTGTTGCTTATTTTCCTTCCCTTTTGGGTAGAACAAACCCTAACAAACTTTGTACTTGCTGTTTTTTCTTTCTCTTTTGGTTTTGCTGACTTGGCTGTTGTGTGTCTTACTTTTCCAGCACTTAAGAGCATGTTGTTATAATCACAGATCTAAGCATTAAGAAATATGTTTGATTAACATCATTTCGTGTTGTTGTTTGGTAGTTTAAGTTGCTGTTTAGTGTTATAGTTTAATGTTGTTGCATATTTAAATCCGAGCTTCATGTTATAATGTTCTGTTGATGCAGTCTTAGTACATTAATCTGCTGAGAATATTTGCCTTTTCATTTGAATTACATTGGTAAAGTAAAACGTTGCTAAAAGGAGTGAAAGTTAAGTAAAAGTGCATAACCTAAACTAGCTTCTACTTTTGGTATTTGCTTTATGTCGCTTTCACTTTGTGTTTGGATGAGATTTAAATTAATAAGTTTCTGTTGGTAAGATATTTGCTTGTAATTGCATGTTTGGAAACATATGTATTAAGTTCACTAAAACGTTAAAGAGCACGTACGAATCGATTATCTCTGTTTAGTGGATTTAAAGCTTGTTTGTTAGTGAATTTGACCTTTCATGACTAGAACTGTCATAACTTTGGCTGCAAGTGTCAGTTTTTGACGAGTCACCTGGCAAATCGAAGCTATCGAAAAGATCTATAATGTTGTCACACGCTATGCCTGTGACAATCACGTTTTAATCCCAAAATCGGTCTGCTAAACCCTCAAACATGCATTTCAAAAATTTTAGGTCGCAATTCTAGTTAGGTTTCCCACCTTTATATTCCCTAACACCCGTGATCAACTTGAACCTAATTAATATTTCCTTCCTAAAACTTTAGTATTCACATGAATGAAGACTTGGAGTGCAATTAACCGAGAGCTAAACCAAGATATGAATCAAGAATCGAACCGGGACAAGGACATTCCCCAACCCGAGACTCACACCCCACAAGAGGGAGAGCATAGCATGCAAGGACAATTAGATGGACTTAGTGGAGAAGTTAACCATATAGGCCAACAACTTAAGGACTTAACTCTTAGCATGAAACACATAATGGAAGTCCTTAATACAAGAATTCCAAATGAAGCGACCCGAGAACCCCCACCTCGATTTAGACCCAGAAATCCTAGGAGACGATTTCAAGAACCATATCCCACCTCGGACGAAGAAAGACCCGAGTATCCTAGGAGACGAAACTCGCTTTATGAGGAGGAGGAAGAATGGACCTTAGACAAAGAAGAGACCTTTCGACCAAACAGACGAAAGGATCAAGAGGACCTTAGAAATGTCAAGCTACATATACCCCCATTTGACGGGACTTGCGATGGAGATACCTTTCTAGAATGGATTGATAAGGTAGAGAAAGTTTTCGACTATTATGAGTACTCCGATAAAGTAAAGATCCAATTAGTATCCGTAGAGCTATCGGGATATGCGGCCTTCTGTTGGTCCAATATTAAGCTCCAAAGACGACGGATAGGAGATACCCCCATTACGACATGGAGAGCAACGAAGTCGCTCATGACTAAGAGGTTCATACCCACCCATTACCGTCAAGATCTATTCCTTCAAATCCAAAACCTACGACAAGGAACTCGATCCGTTGAGGCTTACCTAGCCGAATTTGAAACTCTAAGGATACGAGTAGATATGGAAGAACCTGAGGAGCAAGTTATTGCTAGATTCATTCGGGGATTGAATAGAGACATAGGAGACACCGTTGAAATACACCCGGCAGAGTCCTTAGATGCAATTGTTCATAGGGCTATGACGATTGAGAGACAGCTCAATAGAAAGAGGAAATCCACCTACCCTCCTAAGTTTACCCCCCACATTCCACCCAAAGTCATCGCTAAGTCACCCGCGCCAATCAAGCCCTTTGACAAGGCTGAAGGAAAGAAGCCTTTTAACCCTAGTTGGCCACTTAAGGAGTCCAGTAGCAAAACCTTAGTCGATAAAGCCAACCCACTTAGAGCAAGAGAAATCAAGTGTTATAAATGTCAAGGTCTTGGTCATTATATGGCCCAATGTCCGAATCGAAGGGTGATGATTATCAAGGAAGATACGGGAGAAGTTGAGAGTGAGGATGACCACGAGATAGGAGTAGAGGACAAAGATGTCGAGGAGAGTGACACTGAGGACGAAGTTGTGCACGCTCCTGAGGGACCCTTGTTGATGGTTAGGAGACGAGTCCTTGTGACTAAGAATTCAGGAGAAAATTGCCAACGTGAGAATATCTTTCATAGTAGATGTGTTATCGAGGATAAGATATGCTCTTTAATTATAGATGGAGGAAGTTGTGCCAACGTGGCATCTGATGAGTTAGTTAAGAAGTTAGGGTTAGAGACAACTACGCATCCCCACCCTTATAAGTTACGATGGCTAGATGATAGGGATGATGTTAAGGTCTCTCGACAAGTGAGAGTAGATTTTGCTATGGGAAAATATAGAGATTCTGTTATATGTGATGTCGTGCCCATGAGTGCTAGCCACTTACTTCTTGGACGACCCTGGCAATTTGATCGAAGAGTGAACCACGATGGATATTCTAACTACTATTCCCTTAAGTTTGGTGGTAAAACAATTAAGTTAGCACCTTTGACCCCCGAGGAAATATCCAAAGACGATGCCGCTAGGAAAGAAGCGAAGAATAAAGCAAATCTTTTTATGACTAGATCGGAGATAGAGGCATCGGTGCTTCGAGGAGATCCCATGATCCTTATACTATTTCGAGATAGAGTTATGGAGCTAGGAGTAATCCCTGACCCTGTAAAGAAGTTGCTCAATCAATTCCAAGATGTGTTTCCTGAGGAACTGCCCCAAGGATTACCACCTCTACGTGGTATAGAACATCAAATTGACCTCATACCCGGGGCCACCCTTCCTAATAGACCGGCCTATAGAATGAACCCCGAAGAAACCAAGAAACTTCAAGATCAAGTTCAAGATTTATTGGATAAAGGATACATACGAGAGTCAATGAGCCCCTGTGCAGTTCCCTCACTATTGGTACCTAAGAAAAACGGCACAATGAGGATGTGTGTTGATAGCCGAGCCGTGAATCAAATTACCGTAAAATATAGATACCCTATTCCAAGGCTCGAGGATATGTTGGATGAGCTCAGTGGAGCCTCAATATTTTCTAAGGTGGACCTCAAGAGTGGTTATTACCAAATAAGAATGAAAGAAGGTGACGAATGGAAGACGACATTTAAGACTAAGTACGGGCTTTTTGAGTGGATGGTGATGCCCTTCAGGTTATCTAACGTGCCCAGTACCTTCATGAGACTTCTGCACCACGTGCTTAAAGATTTCCTAGGAAAATTTATTGTTGTCTATTTTGACGATATTTTGGTGTACAATCTAGACCTCCCACAACACCTCAACCATCTTAGTGTCCTTTTCCAAACCCTACGAAAAGCTCAATTATTTGGGAATTTAAGCAAATGCTCATTCGCGCAAGATAAAGTTTTTTTTCTAAGGTTTGTCATTTCTAAAGATGGCATGGAAGCCGATGTTGACAAGATCAAGGCTATTAGGGATTGGCCTACCCCCAACTCTTTAACCGAATTACGTAGCTTCCATGGTCTGGCCTCTTTTTACCGGAGGTTCATAAAAGACTTTAGTGCAATAGTCTCACCGCTCATTGATTGCACTAAGAAGGGAAAAAAGTTTACTTGGACCCCTGTTTGTCAAAAGAGCTTTGAGCTAATCAAGGACAAGTTATGCCACTCGCCAGTGTTAGCACTCCCTGACTTTAACAAGGTATTTGAAATTAAGAGTGATGCTTCCGGAGTTGGCATTGGAGCCGTACTCATGCAAGAAGGGAAACCCATTGCATACTTTAGTGAAAAACTGAAAGGAGCCATGCTAAACTACTCCACGTACGATAAGGAATTTTATGCCGTTATTAGAGCATTGGAGCATTGGCAGCACTACCTCTTGTCAAAAGAATTTGTTATCAATACTGACCATCAATCTTTACGACACATTAAGAGTCAACATAAGTTGAACAAGAGGCATGCTAAATGGGTAGAATTTTTGGAGAGGTTCTCGTATATTCTTAAGTATGTGAAAGGAGAAAATAATGTAGTCGCCGATGCACTTTCGAGGAAACGCATTCTCCTTACCGAGCTAGGGACTCGATTCTTAGGATTTGAATGGATCAAACATAATTACGAATCTGACCCTGACTTTGGATCTTATTACACCAAGTGCAAGGAAAAGGCTGAAGGAGAATATCGACTTATGGACGACTATTTACTAAGGGCGGGAAAATTATGTATACCGCAAGGAAGCATGAGGCGAAGTCTTGTAAAAGAAGCCCATTGTGGAGGATTAGCGAATCATTTCGGGGAGAAGAAGACCCTCGATATGCTTAAGGAACACTTCTTTTGGCCACATATGAAAAGGGACGTGCACCGCATGGTGGAAACATGCATCGTGTGCAAGAAAGCCAAGAGTAAGGTCCTACCACAAGGCTTGTATATGCCCTTACCCATTCCTTCGCACCCTTGGATTGAAGTTAGTATGGACTTCATTTTGGGATTGCCACGAACTGCTCGTAATAAGGATTCGATCATGGTGGTTGTGGATCGTTTCTCTAAGATGGCACATTTCATTCCTTGTGCAAAAACGGATGACGCCTTTTCTATAGCTGACCTATTTTTCAAAGAAATTGTTCGCCTACATGGTATACCACATTCCATAGTGTCGGACCGGGACACTAAATTTTTGAGCTCCTTCTGGACCACTTTGTGGAAGAAGTTGGGGACGAAGCTGTGTTTTAGCACATCTTTCCACCCCCAAACTGATGGCCAAACGGAAGTTGTTAACAGGACCTTAGGCTCCCTCTTACGCAGTATTGTAGGTAACAAACTATCCAGTTGGGATGTAGTCCTTCCCGGATTGGAATTTTCCTACAATCGCACCCTTCATTCCACTACTGAGCAAACGCCCTTTGAGGTTGCCTATGGGTTTAATCCATGTACACTGTTGGACCTTGTTCCGTTACCCATTAATGAACTAGCCAACCCATCAGGAGCAAACAAGGCCGAACAGATTAAGAAATTACATGAGAACGTGCGTCAAGCCATCGAGAAGAGAAATGCGAGCGTGGCCAAACGAGTAAACAAAGGCCGAAAAGAGGTTATCTTTAATGAAGGAGATTTGGTTTGGTTACACCTACGAAAAGATAGATTCCCCGACAAAAGAAAATCTAAACTTCTTCCTCGTGCGGATGGACCCTTCAAGGTGTTGCAGCGGATCAATAATAACGCTTATAAGATTGAACTGCCTGGAGATTATGGAGTATCGGCAACGTTCAATGTCATGGACCTATCACCCTATATAAGCGATGAAGAAAACTCCGAGAGGCCTGACTTAAAGGATTTGAGGTCAAATCCTCAATCACCTTGGGAGGATGATGTGTCCCGTAGGCCCATTACACGATCCCAGACCCGAGTCCACAATTTGACTAACACACTTGTCTCTTTTGCAGGTCATGGTTCGTGTGAAGACTTGGAGGACACCGTGGACGACTTGAAGTGGGAGATTAAAGCTGGAGACGTTGACCAACCGAAGCATCTCCTCATGTGGAAAGACTAAAGAGACACCTTAATGCTCACATGGGAATTTGTCTTCCCGAGCTTTAATATTTGTTGCTTTTTTGAAATTTCAAACTTATTGGCAAACGTTGGCCTTCTTGTTAAACTTTATTAGATGCATGTTAGGATTAGATGCATGTTAGGATTATATGGATGTTAGGATTAGATGAATGATAGGATTAGTTGGTGGCTTGGTTTGGCCCATTGAAGTTGAAGACATGTCCAAGCCCAAGCCCAAGCCCAAGCCCACCATTAGGTCTATATATTCATGGCATTGGTGTTTGTAACTTTTTTTGGATGATTTTTATGAGCACCCACGGATTTCTCTCATTGAAGAAGAAGAAGCTTGGAGCAAGGAGCTTCCAAGGTAAGCTCGGTTGACAACAACCGAGGGGTCGCGCCCCCGAACCATTCTTCTAGCTTGGTAGCTAGTTGGAGTGGAATTTGCCACCTCCTTCTCCACTCTTTTGAGGGCGGAAAACAGCAAGGAGTGGCCTTAACCGGTTCCTTGAATCGAGTTTTCTTCCTTGGAAGAAACTCTTGCCGGAAGCTCCATTGAAGCACTCACCGGCCGATTCTCGGAAAATATTCATAACTAACTCAAATCAACGGATCTGGACCACAAACTTCACCAGCACACATCTCACTCACTTCACAACACTCACCTAAAATTTCATTTCATTCCGAGCTTGTTTAGTATTTCTTTGACATTTATATTCTCGGATTTCTCGGTTTTTCCAGCACTAGGGAACTAACGGTCTTTTCGAGTTCTAGAGTCGTGTTTTGCAGGTCGGAGCTCAACACTGCCTGTTGAAGGTAATAAATTCAGTATTTACTGTGATGCGTCTGGAGTTGGACTTGGTTGTGTATTGATGTAGGAAGGAAAGGTTATCGCGTATGCTTCTCGGCAGTTGAAGCCGTATGAGCAGAACAATCCTACGCATGACCTGGAGTTAGCGGCCGTGGTCTTTGCACTGAAAATATGGAGGCATTACTTATATGGGCAACAGTGCGAGATATTTTCCAACCACAAAAGCCTGAAGTATTTGTTTACGTAGAAGGAACTGAACATGCGACAGAGAAGGTTGCTAGAGTTCGTCAAAGACTATGAGTTTGAGATTAAGTACCATCCGGGAAAGGCGAACAAGGTTACTGCTGCTTTGACCCGAATTCCTACTGCGAGTCAGCCTTCACTTGCAGCGACGTCGGTTACGTTGCGGTCTGAGATTGAAAATTTTGATGTGGAGATTGTGGCAGAGTTGTCCAATATGCTCACCAACATTTCTCTCATGCCGACTATTCTGGATAAGATACGTGAAGCTCAACAGAAAGATATGGAGTGTGAGGAGCTTCGATGGAGCATGACATCTGGAGACTTGTCTGATTTTAACTTGTCAGATGACGGTATTCTGAAGTTCAGGCATAAATGGTACGTGCCTAATGACGAAGAATTGAAGAAAGAGATTTTGGCCGAAGCACATTCTTCAGCTTATTCTGTGCACCTGGGAAGTACCAAGATGTACCGGGATTTAAAACAACACTTTTGGTGGTCGAACATGAAGAGGGAAGTTGCGGAATATGTTGAAACCTATTTAGTTTGTCAACAGGTTAAGGCGGAACATCAGAGGCCTGCCGGAACATTACAACCACTGCCGATTTTGGAGTGGAAATGGGAGCAGATCTCCATGGATTTTATTGTGGGGTTCTCGAGGACGACGAAAGGACACGATGGCATCTAGGTGATTGTGGACCGATTGACAAAGTCGGCTCACTTCTTAGCTATGAAGATGACATCTTCTATGGATCAGCTAGCCGAGCTTTATGTACAGGAGGTTGTTAGGCTGCATGGAGTGCTAGTTTCTATTGTCTCAGATCGAGATCCGAGATTTACATCGAAGTTCTGGAAGACTCTGCACAAAGCTATGGGAACTCAGCTAAATTTCAGCACGGCATTTCATCCTCAGACTGATGATCAGACGGAGAGGACAAATCAGATTCTGGAGGATATGCTCAAAGCTTGTGTGTTGGAATTTCAGGGATCGTGGAGCAGGTATTTGCCACTGATCGAATTCTCTTACAACAACAGCTTCTAGGCTACCATTGGTATGGCTCCGTATGAAGCTTTGTATGGTCGAATGTGTAGATCTCCATTATATTGGGACGAGGTTGGTGAAGCCAGTATTGTTGGTCCCGAGATTCTATAGTAAACGGCAGAGAAGATTGCCGTTATCAGACAGCGTATCGAGATAGCTCAGAGTCGACAGAAGAGCTATACTAACACAAGACGGAGAAAAATGGAATTCGAAGAAGGTGATGAGTTTTACTTGAAGATTTCTCCATTTAAGGGAGTTATGCGATTCGGAAGGAAGGACAAACTAAGCCCTCGATATGTGGGACCCTTTCCTATTTTGAAGAAGATTGGGAAGATAGCGTATCGACTGCAGCTTCCGGCTTCGATGGAGGGTATCCACAATGTATTTCACGTGTCTATGCTTCGAAAGTGTTTGCGCGATCCATCGCATATCGTGGAGGCAAGAGAAATCGAGGTACAGCCTACCTTGACTTATGTGGAGAAGCCGGTACGTATTTTGGAGTCTTCCATCAAGATGTTGCGCAACAAAGAGATTCTGCTAGTCAAAGTTTTATGGCGGAACCACGACGTGGAAGAGGCTACTTGGGAGCGACAGCAGGATATGATGACTAAGTATCCTGAGTTGTTTGTATAATCAAATTTTGAGGACAAAATTTTAAATAAGGTGGATGGAATGTAACATCCGATTCTTTACAGGATTTTGTAATTATATATATAATGACATTTTTTGTAATTATGTCAAATTAAGTCGGTTTCGTAAAAAGAAAGCGTTATTACGATCCTAATAATTAATATGGATTTTAAGAAAATTTTAGGAACTTTAGGAGTTTAACGCTAATTTTACGAGAATTACGTTTCTCGTAATATAAAGGACGTTGTGGTAAAAATAGTAAACGAGGTCCGAATTGCGAACGGATAGTTTTAATTGAACCCTAGTAATAAGTTGGATTTTATGGCGAAATAAGGAAGTTTGGAGAAACCGAATCGTTTGCTAAATAACGAAACAAAGGATGAAAAAAAATAGAAAATCAAAGGAAGAGTAAAATGGTAATTTGCCAAGTGAAATTTTAATAAAAAGTCACATTTTTCTCTTTTCTCCCTCATTTTCACTATTCCTCTCCTTCTCTCTGGCGAAACTCTGAGACGACGAAGCTTTCCTCACGGCGTTCTCCATTCCGACGACGATCCGTCCCCCAATCTTCAAAGTTTCTTCGTGTTTTCTTCTTCCCTCATGATTCTAAGTAAGTCTCTAACGTTTCCCGGCTTTAGTTCTTAGTTTCACAGAGTAAAAAACGATTAGGGTTTCATTTAGGGTTCCGTTAAAAACGTTATTTAGGGTTTGAAATTTATAGGTTTACTGTGTTTGTGGATATAAAGGACGTATTGAGCGTTATTGGACGAAGTTAACCGATTTAGGACAAATGTTAGGGTTTGATGAATTTTCGGGTTTTTGGAAAAACTCGTTAATGGTGGCTTCGAGGTATCGAGCGTTAATTGTTTGTTAAAATGTCTCGATTAGTTAAGTTAGAATTTTAGAAATTTCCTTAGTCAAGGGTTTCGTAAATTTGGACGTTTCTCAGTTTGGACTTGTTTTAACGACAAATATTGTGAATTTGCCTGAGGTAAACAACGCTCGTGGACGGAGCATGAAGTTCAACGCAAACGAAGTAAGTTCTCGTGACTTACTCTGGCCGATTGGCCTACACCGTATATCGAGGTCGCGTCGAGGATTATTGTGGATTTGTTTGTTTAAACGCTTTGGTTGGGTAGTTAGGATTAGTTCTTTTATAGGATATGCTTTTGATTGCTTTTATTATCTCGATGGTACGTATGTTGTATGTTTATATTACGTTATAAATTGTTCATGCATCACGTCTTTTAAATTATGATTAGAAAATGAATTTCTGCACTATGTTTTATAGAAAATGGCGATGTGGCCCGAAAAGGGGCTATTGATCTATTGTGAAGGCTGAGAAGGGTCAGCCACAATACCGCATCTAATAAGAACCCATGTATGTTATATGATCATGCGAGGTGAGGCTCAGGCATGGCTGTACGTATGTAAGCATGTACCCCCATCCGCTAGGTGGAAAGGGTTGTCCAACCGCCGGACGTGCCCTCTCCATTTAGTGGGTTGAGATCTCGGTGACAACCTATGTAATGATAAGAAAATGTTGCATTATTTACGAATTCATATGCAAAGTATACATTTGCATTTACAAAACTTGCTGAGCCTTTAGCTCATAGATTGTCTGTATGGTGTAGGTGTAACACCCGGTTCTATAGAACTAAGTCTTATTTCTTTCTAAATTAATGACACACTTTGATGACAATAGTAAAAGTGGGGTTAATGGATGACTAGGCAAGGGCATAAGAGTAATTGGAAATTTAAAATGGATAACGTATTTAAGGAATAGGTTTTTGGATTTAATGCATTGTAGCCGCCACTGTTTTCCAATTCTTTTCGACTCTCAGCTCCTCAGCTTAGCAGAGTGCTCTAGGAGGCCCTCCCTTCGATTTCTCCAGCGATTTCTCCGACTTAGGTGAGTTCCTTCATTTTTCCTTATGACTTGACGGTTAGATCACAGAGGGAGTGCAATGTATGTGTTTTGGGAGTGTTGTGAATGAGTTTAGTTTCGGGTTAAGTGCAGAATCAGGAATGCACGAAGATCTTATCTTCCAAACTAATTTCCTTAGACTCCTGGATAGTTTAGAATGAAGTTTAACTAATACACTGTCTATGGTTTTAGGTTTGAGCAGAACCCGAAATGGTTAGCAACCAAACATTTCCCTACGAATCCAGGTAAGTGAAGTATTGTGTGTGCCTTCGGGCCTAGATCACAAAATAGTAGGTTTATGCATGCTTGAGTATTTTATGCGTGTTATGCATCATGTTTTTGAAAGAATACGAAAATGAATTTATATGTAGTGGCACGGAAAGGCAAGTACAGATGGAAATGTAATAGCTATTAAGGGAATTCATCTGCCCCTTAATCGTGTAGAGGATGTATAACATTGGGAGAATTGATCCCACTCCCAAGGGAACTGAGGGATCAGAATAGCTATTAAGGGAATTCATCCGCCCGTTAATCGAGTAGAGGATGTATAACATTGGGAGAATTGATCCCACTCCCAAGGGAACTGAGGGATCAGATCAGTAAACGAACGAACGTACAACTGAGATGAGAAAGTAGAAACTGCATGTTTAGGTTTTATGTTTCAGCATATCATTTCATTATTGCTTTACTTGCTTAGCATTAGGCTAATAGATGAGTTTTGTGATGTAGGTGTTGAGGTAATTACTGGAGAGTTCTCTGAATTTACTGAGGAATAGGCAAAGTTGTTGAAGCACATTCATGCCACGTTTTGGTATCCTGATGAGGCAGTTTAACTGATGTCTGTTGGTGTGAAGGTTTTGTTGACAATGTTTCAATTTAAGCGTGCTGAGATTTCATGACAGTATTGGTTTTAATATTTTTGAATACGCCTTTGAGATCTTTCTGATAATAGTATTTTGTTGAGTTTTAATGTTGGTACTTACTGGATCTTGAGTAATGCAATGTTTTGAATTGTTTCTGAATTGTTACAGTGAAGTAAGTAAATTTCTTTTCGTAGTTAGAGTTGTGTTTGTATAGCAAGGAGTAGTTGAAATGTCGCTTTGTCCTCTATTGATAGACGATGTCTATTGGTGGGTGTTGAGTTGTTGTTCTATTGTCTATCGGAAGATGTCTTCAGTGGAAGCCATCGGAATATATAAGTAGAAAATTTGTCGTTTTGTGACCGGTGGATGTCGGGTGTTAAATTCATCGGATGATGTAGAATGTAATTTTTCGTTTAGTGACCGGTGGATGTCGAGTGTTAAATCCATCAGATGATGTAGTAGAAGTTTTGTCGTTTAGTCACCGGTGGATGTCGTGTGTTAAATCCATCAGAAGATGTAGGATGTAAATTGCCGTTTTGTAACCGGATGATGTCGAGTATTTTACCTACCGGAAGGCGTGAGTAAAAGACTTGTCGTCTAGTGATCGGCTGAGGCGGGATGAACGAATCATTCGGCTGACGTCACCGGTAGATGCAGTAGCAAAACTTGTCGTTTTGCGATCGGCTGAAGCTAGAAGAATGACTCCTCCGGCTGACGTCACCGATGGAGACCTTAAGTTTTATTTCTGCCCTCTTGTTGACTTTGTACAGCGGCAGACGAGTTTGACTTTTGCAACTATCAAAGTATTTCGCGATTTAAACCTTTATTTCATTTAGCCGAATGTTCCCTAACATCTCAACTGATTATTCAAACATTGTTCTATAGTTTTGTTTAACTCTATTTTGCTCAAATAATTTCCGCTGCAAGTCTCTAAATGTTTTGAGGTTTTAGAAAATGTCAAATTTAGACTTTCGAGCAAAATTTTAAATTTGGTCCAAAGTTTCTTAGTCAAGTTCGAATTTACGAATTACAAACTGGGTTCAGAAAACTCGGGGCGTTACAGTAGGTGATCTTGATTTAGGTGAGGACGAGATCCCTCTACCCGAGGAATGATCAGTTGAAGAACGATGGCCCGTGGGAGGGTACTGGCGCAATCGGTGCGATTTTGACCCGTGGGACTGTTTGTAAGTATTTTAGGGACACCATAGTTTGATAGAATGATAGTTTAATTGTATAGATAGAACATTCTATGATGATTGGTTCTAGATAATTGACAGATAAATGTATTGATGTTCTGAACGTTTTGGTAAACCGTTTTATAAAATGTTTTGTTAAACAGGAGGAATTGTTTAGTTTTTAAATGGATCCATGTAGTTCATTTTCATGAAAATTAATTTCATTTTAGTGGAGTGAGGATCGTATTGAAGTTCAAGTGTTGTTATGAGATATGTTTAGAAATAAGTTAACGAAGGGAAAGATGTGTAGATGAACGTTGTGAAGTGTGAGGTGTAATTGTGATTGTGTGTGTAATTGCAATGTGTTGAAGGTCTGGATGGAAGGAAGGGGAAAAATAAATGTGGGGCGATCGAACGCCTAAGGTTAGGTGTTCGAATGCAGAACTCTCTGGAAAAACAGAGAGTTATGTGATCGTTTGCCAAGGGAGGGGGGAACGATCGGTTTGTAGGTTCGGTAACACGTTCTGGAAATAGAACGTGAGCCGATCGATCAGCTGTCTTCAGCCGATCGATCGGTTATGTGAGGGGCGATCGATCGCCCATTGAGGGGCCGATCGATCGGCCCTCTTGTTTTTTTGCTTTGACACTTATGCCCTCCAATCTGTTTGGCCAATGCCTTTAATTGTTTAAGGTTTTATTTAATTGGTTTTTATTAAGTTTTCTTAAATGGTTTTCGACGTTTTCCTTTATCCTTTGAACGATATAAATGTTTCAACAATTTAATTTTCAATGTAACGTCATAAGGATTGGTTAGGATTATAAAAATAAAAAAAAAATAATACAGGAAAATAATGTTACAGTGTTAGGGTAGCTACAGAAGAGCCCACAATAAAAGGTAAGGAAATGTAGGTACACATGTGGGTGGAGACTTGGATTGATGACTTGGCAAAAATCTCACCATTGGCTAAGGGATGGTTCAAATTAAAGGAGGGAAAACTGATCTGGGTGCGCGGGCAGCAAGAGGAGCGCGCGGGCAGGCGCTGGAGGGCGCAGGCAGGAGGTGCATCTGGATTGCTGAGTTGGTGTGCAAGGAGGCAGCTTGGCCGTTGATCAGCGCGTGCGATTATCGGCGCTCCTTCACCCGGATAGCGCGCACGTGGCCACGCTTGGTTCGTGGATGGCGCGCGCACCAGCTCCTTCCTCCTAGCCCTTGATTAATTTTTGATCCAATGGTCCACCTCCTCTCTTGCCAAACCCTAATCCACCTTAGGGGTCTATAAATACATGGGATTGGTGAATGTATTCCAACTTTTGCCCAAATCAATACACTACTATTTCCCTAATATCCAAGGTTGTTTTCCTTAGGATTTTTCCTTGGTTTCTTGAACCAAGTGGAGAAGCCCTCCATTGCTAACCTAGCTTGGGTTGCTAGGATAGCTCTTAACGTTTCCCTCGCCTCTCCATTGGGAGTAGGAGTTGAGGACGAAAATCCCGGCCTACGGTGGTCGTTTTTCCTCTGGAAAAATCGTTCACTCGAAAGCTTAACCTGTAAGATCGCTCGACGAGTCCGCCAAGGGTATTTCTTTACTTTCTTGCCATCACTTTGCACACAATATCCACTTTTATTTTCGGCTCCATCTTCAAACACATTCACTTTAATTTATTTGTCATTTCTTTCTTCTATTTTGCATTCTTGTCATTTCGGCCACCTTCTCTTCTCTTCTTTTCATCCCTTTTCTTTTATTTTTCTTCATTTCTCATGCCATCATTTAGCATATATTAATCGGCCATTACATCATCCTTCATCCTTTTATTTCCTTGCATTTTATTTTATCATTTTTCTTCTCTTTATCTTAGAGTTTTGCATCACACTTTCACCTAGCACATTTCTTATCTTTTGTGGGTTTACACGGATCCTTTTTCTAAGGTAACCCATGTCACTTGCTGAGCTCTGTAGCTCATAGTTTATTTTCTATGGTGTAAGTGACTTCAAGACAGGTGAGAGTGAGATTCCTCCACCCGACGCATAAGCTGGTCGAAGAGGTGTACCCGTGGGAGTGTGCAGTGTAGTCAGAGCCAAATTGACCAGTGGGAGCATTAGTTAAGTTTTTTGGGGATTTTGGGTTTATGTTGAGCTGATGGGGAAAAGTATATGAATTGTATAGAACTCATTTTAGGGTGTTTGATGTCTGGATAGTGTAGATATTTAAATCGATGAAATGGAAGATGATTTTTGATGTTTAATGATTATGGAAATTCTGGGTGAATGGTGTGTAGGTATAGGGGAAAATAATGTGAAGACAGCTCTATGGACAAAATCCAAAGAGCTAGCCGATCGATCGCCAGCAAGGGGCGATCGATCGGGTATTGCATGGTTTAGAGTTAGAATTTTATAAGTCTAGATGTCGTCCAAGGTCGTTGTCCAAGTTCTGTGGACAATAGCCTGTGGACGAATAAGGTTTAAGTAGCCTGTGGACAAGTAAGTCACATGGTCGAATAAGTCTCGTGGACGAATAAGTCACGTGGACGAATGTGGACGATAAATTTTAGTTAAGTAATCTATAAGAAAGTCATCGTCCAAAGTCTGTGGACGATAAATTTTAGTTAAGTATTCTGTAAGAAAGTCATCGTCTGAAGCCTGTGGACGATAAAGTTTAGTTAAGTATTCTGACAGAGAAACTCAATCGTCCACACTGCCTACAGTTTTCAATCGTCCACACTGCCTACAGTTTTTGTTGTCCACGCCTCCTAAGGATTTTGTCATCCACACTGTCTAAAGTTTTCAGTCGTCCACACTGACTACTGTTTTCAATCGTCCACACTGCCTACAGTTTTTGTCGTCCACGCCTCCTAAGATTTTTGTCGTCCACGCCTCCTAAGGTTTTTGTCGTCCAAACTCGATAGAGAGAAATATCCTCATCCATTGTTTAAATTGATGAAACCCGAGAGGTATTTCCTTCTGTTTCCGTCGTCCAAACCAGATAGAGAGAAACATCCTCCTCCAATGCTTAAATTGATGAAACCCGAGAAGAACTAAGTGATTATTTATTCCGAGAGAAATTAAGTGATGGAACCCAAGAGGAAATTTTCACACATGAATAGTCTTCTGCTGAACGGGGTTGAGCACCCTTATGCATGCATGATCAAAATACGAATAAAAGTTTAAATTTCATGGGATTTTTTAGGAATAGTACAAGGGTTTAATTAAGGTTCGTTACAATTTAAGCATAGCATTGGTGTTTGTAGCCAACTTTTGCTCATTTATGAAATTTCTATTTCCCTAACTCCGTGTTTGAAGAACCTTCGAGTGTTCCTCGAAATCCTTTCGAGTGGAGAAGTCCTCCATTGCTATCCTAGCTCTAAGGTTGCTAGGCTAGCTCTTATTTTCCCTCATCTTGCTCTCTTGAGAGTAAGAACTTAGAGGAAGAAAACCTAGGCCTACGGTGGTCATTTTCTTCCGGGAAAATGTGCTCCCGAGAGCTCAAACGTAAGATAGCTCCTCGGGACCACAAAAGGTATTTCCATCTATTTCATTTCCGTTTACATTTCACACACATTACAACCTTAAATTTCAGCCACCACTTTATTCACACACTTCACTTTATTTTATTGCATTTTCTCTTCATCTCCTACACATTGCTCTCCACGGTTTTATCACTCATTCTACTTCCATTTTTATCATTTTTCTCTTGCATTTCGACCATGACCTAACCCTTAATATTCGTCCATTACATGCACACACATTCACTTCCATTTCTTTTCATGATATTTGCCATCTTTCTCTCTTCAACTTCGGCCATAACACCCTTGCACACAACTAAGCACTAGTTTCCTTTCTGTGGGTTCAAACACGGCCCCTTTTCTAAGGGCCCCCGTTTCACAAAATCCCGAAGTGAATCTCAGATCTCAGTCTGAAACTATCGAAATAGGCACCCTGTAACGACGGTAATACTGTACCCAATTACCGTACTATATTTATTTATTATTTTTTTTAACTCATCCCTATACTTTAAATAAACTCTAAGCGGAACCTAAACCGAAATCGAAACCAGAATCGAAATCGGAATTGAATTATAACTTTTAAAACAAATTAAAACTTAAAACTATTTAATAAAAACTTAAATTAAATTAAAACAATTTAAAAAATAAAAATAGAAACAATAGAGAGGCGATTATTCGCCCATAAATGGGGCGAATAATCGCCCCCTAGGCAATTGCAACAGGCGAATAATCGCCTGTTGCAGTCGCCTGTGGCGATTGCTCGCCACTCCCTCTGGATTTTTCCAGAGGGAGGCGATTCAACCGCCAGGCTTGGCGACTATTCGCCAAGCCCACTGCCATGTTTCCTTTCCTTCCTTCTTTCTTTCAATTTCTCCTACGTCAACTACACAATACAGCTTATTCTTACGCCCTAAACCACACGATAACATCACGACACAAACTCTCTCATATCCTCATTCTTTTCACACTTCACCGTTCACCCAATAAACGACTCGAAACACATTTTAAAACTAAGAACATTTTCATGAAAATGAACGGCATGGATACGTTTAAAACCTAAACAAATCCTCCTGTTTTCAATCACCACGCAGTTCCAAAATACATTCAATGAAAGACTTTTCAAACCATTATAAAACAGTTTCCAAAACATCAACATATACATATATACATATCAACTATCCAGAATCAAACAACCTAATATGTTCTAACTGTACAATTATTCTTCTAATCCACCGTTAACCCAAAACACCTCAATATCCTCATAACACATACGTATATCCTCACGGGTCAGGTTAAGCATCGACTGCGCCAGCACACCCCCGCGAGTCATCCTCCATCAACTGCATCACTTCTCGGGTGGAGGGATCTCGTCCTCACCTATGTCAAGATCACCTACACCATACAGACACACTATGAGATAAAAATCTCAGCAAGCTCTAGTAAATGCAGATGCGTGCAGATGCGTATGTCATTCATAAAACATGCAGATAACAGATTCAGATTCATTAGGTCGCAGACAGATTGTCACCGAGGTCTAAACCCCCTCGTCGTGACCAGATACAGATTACGTAGATTTCGTTGGTTCGTTTTACATATTAATTAGGTCGCAGACAGAATGTCACCGAGGTCTAAACCACCTCGCCGTGACCAGATAACAGATTACGTAGATTCATTTCGTTCGTTCTCTTAAACATATGCGTTAACAGACGTGATGCATGAGCAGTCAAATGCATAAAGTAAACAATCAGCATGTGTACCATCAAGACGATAAACAAACATAACCTATAAACGACTAACCTAACTACCCAACCAAAACAATTTAAACAGGATGCATCACCAAAACTCCTCGAGATGACTTCGACGTACGGTGTAGGCCAATCGGCCAGAGAAGATCACGAGAACTTACCTCGTGTCCAAAGCAGCTCAAGCTCCATCCACGAACGTTGTTTACCTAAGAAATTTAGAACGTTTATCGTTAAAACAAATTCAAACTTCTAAACGTCTAAATTCAACAAAAACCTTAACTAAAGAATTTTCATAAAATCTTAACCTAACTAATCGAAGCATTTAAACAAACGATTAATGCTCGATAGTTTAAAACCACAATTAACGAGTTTTCCTAAAACCCAAAAATTCTCCAAGTTTAACATTTCTCACAAACCACTCCAACTTCGTCCAATAACGTTCAATACGCTCTATACATTCATAAACTACAACAATCTATCGATTTTGAACCCTAAATCTCGATTTCTAACAAAACCTAAACAAAACCCTAATTGTTCAAACTCCGTAAAAATCAAAATAAACGCTCTAAGATCATAGATTCATATATAGAGTTGCGAGAGGAGGAGAAATCGTGAAGAAAACGGGACGAACAGAGCACGAATCGGAGGTCGGAGTTGAGAAATCGTCGATGGCAGAGAAGGAGATCGCAAAAAGGGGAGCTTCCTGGCGTGAAAATGGTGGAGGAGGAAGAAGAAGATTGTTTTTAATAAAATTTGGTTTGAAAAATTACCATTTTGCCCTTAGTACATATTTTATATTTGTTTCGTCCTTTGTTTCGTTAATTAGATAGCTATTTGGTTTCTCCAATTTTTCCTTATTTCACCAATAAGTCCAACTTATTATTTGGGATTTAATAAAACTGTCTGTTTGCAAATCGGACCTCGTTTACTATTTTTACTAAAACGTCCTTTATATTACGAGAAACGTAATTACTCGGAATATAGCATTATTACTCCGAAAAATCCCGTAAATTCCTTAAAATTCTTATTAATTTCTAAGATCGTAATAAAGCTTTCTTTTCATAAAACGGGCTTGATTTGACATATTTACAAAAATGCCATCGTATATTATAATATTAATATTCCGTAAAGCCAGGTATTACATTCCACCCACCTTATTTAAAATTTTGTCCTCAAAATTTGCCCTGGCTTATAGTCCTTGATACTAACGTATCATGTCTTGCGTCCTTATACTTCGACTTATCATCCGTACTTATGGTCATATTTCGTGATTCTAAACCAAAACTCCCTACCCCACTCTTCAACCTCGGCCCTAAATTAGTATTCCCTACTTTTGATTTGATCGTACACGTTCTTAATCAAGTATTAAGCATAATCGAACTTTCAAATCTCAAATCAATTAACCAAACGACATAATGTCACTTTAATATCTGCGCATGCCCCTTTTTGTCAGGGCTGTGCCTAAGCTTCCTAACACCAACCACACTGAATGTCTACAATTCCATCCAATTCCTGGGCTGCAACCCATACTTCAACGCAATTCCCTCGATCCTGTTCACAATCGGGATACACACCAACCGAATTTCTACATTAGCTTCCTAATCGTAGTCCTCATTTTCAGTTCACGCATCAGATCTTACCAAATTACTAAGTCTGAACCGAACGACCTTTAACTGTGTACTCGACATCTAACATCTCGAGCACACATCGACTTACATTTAGTCACCCAAAACATTAAACTCTCTCTAATTTATTAATTTGTTTCTACTAAAGGTTGTCTCTTATCCTGAATCCTCGCAATAACTTCAACTTCCGACGTCATTTGCGTTAACAACCCTTCAAGGACTCCTAATAACACCCGAGTTGCGATCCAAACTCCTCTTTATTTTCAACTTCGACTCCGTGAATTAAGTCCCTTTAGTTTCTAACTTCATTAATCATACGTCTATAAAACACGTACCTAACTACTTCACGCTATTGAAGCCTTCTCGAATTATTTATTCTAACACTAAATCTCCATTACACTACGACCTTATCCACCTATCGGGTATAACAATTTTTTTTATATATAAATATCGGAGTTGTAAAAACTAGCCTCACGTATAGTTTCGTTGACCTTAACTTTAGTCTCTTTTATGACCACTCGAATCCACATTTCCCTAGTAATGTCTCCACAGAATTACTTCGTTAACAGTATCCAAATTGTACACTTTCTTGGGCACCTTGCGAGTCTTAATAAAAATTCTCAACTAAGATTCAAATCTCTAATTTCACAAACCATCTCATCGAGATTACTCCGAGGTTTCAATGAATCCATCTGGGATAAGGTTACCACTAGCTTAGGCTCCTGGTCTCTTCGTAACTAAAACGTTACAAACATCATGTATTGTTCTAAGCTACCTCAATGAATTCTATCGCTATGTCTTTCCTCTTACTATATACATTACGCTCATTCGTTTAGCTCAACTCCTTGTTAACCCTAAGTACAACGGAATCACTACATTTTGTCGTAAATTCGCTCCACCTATTCTAACTTTAACCCTTCAGTTAGTTCAACAATCTCCTTCAATTATTCCTAATATCGCACAAAGATTTTTCTTCGAAGTTACTAAGTGGTCCACACTCTTTTGTTTCTCCTAGTTTTTGACAATTATTCTGAGCTAACTCTTGAATTCAATCTTCGCCTAGACACTCTCAATTTCTCACGAATCTCCAACATACGAATTCTATGGTACTCCCTCATCTATTTATACACACTCGAAGTATTACAACAATCTAGGGTATTTCTCTAATGGTAATTAGATTCTCAGGTGCACAACCTCATGTGGTTATATCAAGCTAATCCTACTAATACATAACTCTATTCCTATATGGCCTATATTGCCTTACGTGTAGTCTACTGTCTCCTCGTCAAGGTTCACCTAGTAACCCTTCTTACCCACTTGCTATTCGCTTAGCTCCCTATATTCTTTCTATATCGTATACGTATCGCCATACAAGTAATTAAAACAGTACCTGCGATTAGAGAAGGCCAGGCTCCATCGTCGACGTCGCCAGGCTCAATAAAGGCAAAAATCTTGGGCATGATGGCTTGCGGTGGTGTGCTGGCGCAGTCGAGACGCATTTTGACCAGTGGGACTCATGGTTTGATGTTTTGAGGTTTTTTTTTGAATTGTCCGGTTGATGGTGAATTAAAATGGATAATTGTACTGTTAGATCATTTTAGGATGCTTGGGTCTGGATAGTTGATAGGTTGATATTTTGATGCTTTGGCAAACCTGTTTATAAAACGTTTTGTTAAGGTTTTTATTTAGACTTTTGTGAATTGTTTGGTGATTTTAAAACAGGAGGATACGTTAAACTTTCAAACGGAACCATGCGGTTAGTTTTTATGAAAATGTGTTTCGTTTTAATTTCGTTTCTAGTCGGTTTGGAGTGATATTTCAGAAGACGTATGAGTATCGGGTGTTTGATGTTAAATAGTATTGTGAAGGTGTATGTGATGTTAGTGGTGATTGTGGAAGAAATTGGGCATGTTTAAGTGGTGTTAAAATATGGTTTCCAAATTGTTTTTCGTAACATTAACGATTTCGATTTCGATTTAGATCCCGCCTAGAGTTCATATAAGTCTAAGTATAATAATAATAAATAATAATAATAATACGGAAAATAAGGGTACAATGTTAGGGTCGCTATAATTTATGGTATCAGAGCCCCCGGGTTTTAAAAACGGTTCTGTAGACTGCTCGACTGCACAGCCACTACGCGAACATTTTTCATCAACTGTAAGTATGTTACAGCTTTATTTGATTTCTATTTCTTAGAGTATTTGTTTAAATTTTCATATAGGAGTTATAAAACTATGGTGCGTCGAGGGAACGATCGAGATGACAGAGACGATACGATAGACCAACTTAAAGGATTTATTGCTCAACAATCCCAACGCCTTGACCGGCTAGCGAAATATATAGATAGGAAATTCCATAAGCTAGAAACCTTGATAAATCGAGTGGATCCCGTTAGCCGACTCATAGAATTGGTGGAGCAACAATTGGAGCAAATAGAGGTTGCTAAACCGAGAGGGCCCTATAACCCAAGATGTATTTATTGCCAATGACCAATAAGTTTAACAAGCTGGCAGAATCATTGGGTAGAATTGCTGATAAGTTGTAAAAAAAAGGTTGAACTGGTGGCCATTCTCATCACTTTACAGGATTTGATTTCTTACACAGATGATAATTATATATACATTACTGTCTGTCATTTCTTATATGTTTAAGAACCCTCTAATGCTGTCTATAGTCATTGACATGCAAATTTAGACAAAAAGCTGCCGATTAGTGGAATTATTCAGCAGAGAAGGAGCAGAGAAAGCATAACAGGGTGCAGCTAAATGTTTTAAATTAGCCGTTTCAATTTGACGAAGAATTTTGGAGGAAAATCTCAATCCACTGCTTGTAACAAAGTAGCCATAAGCCAATAGAAATTCTTGTTTGGGTTTAGTGACTTGATGGGCTTGCTCAGCTGGGCTGGGAACAGATGGGTTAATCAACTACTTTGATAAAAAATATTCAATATAAGAGAGTTTGCCGTGACAATAATAAAAATATTACAGGTTTAAGTTGATTAGGAGAGTGGTTCGTCTAGAGAGAGAGAGAGGTGGGGTACGAGGGGGACAGAGGGTCACATGGAGATGCAGGAGGAGAGGGAGAGATTTTTTTATTACAGCTGTGCCTAATGAATGCTTCGGCTGTGTGCGCGAGGTCCGTGTTGTTTGAAGCTGTATCATCACATCCAGGTTGCCGACATATCGTTCAGACACACACACGCGTCGGATAAACATGCAGTTGATGAAGTACTGTCATAGAAGTTGCGTGGAGTAAAAGTTGGAGGATGGAATTATGATGATTTCCCATAAATAAACTAATAGAGTAGGCTGTTAGATTCAATAAAAATAACCAGAGTAATTGAATCTAGAATAAATTCACAAATCTGAAAAGAGTGAGAGCCCAGTTCTGGATCGATACGTTAGAAATTCTACAAGTAAATCGTAAAGTAAGAAGGACATACCCGGATCCATTGTTTGAATGCAAAATACCGTAGATCGGGTACGTAGATCTTCCGATTCGTCAATCGCCCTCTCTAATGTCTCTCTAGAAAGATGGAGGTTCTAAGAGGCAAAGGGTTCAATTGAGAATTGGGGACCATAACCCTATATTAAACCTAATTGGGTAATTTACCAGTTTGCCCATCACAAATTGGTAAATTACCCCTAGTGTCTCTACACATTATAACATAACCATATTATATTTAATATACTCCAAAGTCCGTTGAAACTATATTAAATCACTTTAATATGGACTTAAACCTGATGATAACATAATGTATAATTTATAGTTTAACAATTTAGATCCAACTAGAATTATAAATCCTTATAATTCTAACAATCTCCCACTTGGATCAAATTATAAACTAATCAGTTACACATTATAACCTTATCCTTATGATATCAAATTTTGTTATCATCTAAACAGAGTATACTCTAACAATCTCGTCCATCAATTATATCAAATGCAGGACCAAAGCGGCTTTCGTCACAATTATCGTAACTAAACCTATCAATGATCACAAACACCAACATAACCAAATGACACAGATCAAATATGGATGTGTAGCATGAAAATTACATGTGATGTGATTTAACATGCCTATTTCCAACTGGTCCAACCAAAACTTTATTGAGATCATCAAAACTCAAATACCAGAGTGAATTAAATGAATACCTCATAAAATGAATACTGCAGTAACCAAAATATTCATTACAAATATCTATAGAATAGAATCACATAAAAACAAATGACAGACTCCCACTAAATCTCAATATCTCCAAGAGATACAACCCCCATATGAGCAACATGCTCGTGAAAGACCTTGGGTCGTAATCCCTTAGTTAGCGGATCCGCAATCATGAAGTCTGTTCCAATATGATCTATAGATATTTGACCTTTCTGAACTCTTTCCTTTACAACAAGAAACTTGATGTCTACAAACTTAGACTTTGAGAAGCTCCTGTTGTTGTTTGAGAACATTACAGCTGACTGATTGTCACATAAAATCCGAAGTGGTCTTTCAATACAATTCGAGATTCGCAATCCCGTGACAAAGTTACTCAGCCATAATGCCTGATTTGATGCCTCATAACATGCTATAAACTCAGCTGCCATAGTAGAAGAGGCCGTAAGTCTCTGTTTGGCACTCTTCCAGGAGATAGCTCCTCCAGCTAAAAGGAAAATATAGCCCGATGTTGACTTCAAGCCATCTTGGCATTTTGCAAAATCAGAATCAGTATACCCAATGATCTCGAGCTGATCTGATTTCTTGTATGTGAGCATGTATTCTTTGGTTCTCTGTAAATATCTGAGTACCCTTTTTACAGCTTTCCAATGATCCAATCCAGGATTACTCAAGTATCTACCCAACATGCCAACTATGTACGCAATATCCGGACGCGTGCATACTTGAGCATACATTAAGCTTCCTACTGCCGAAGCATAAGGAATCTTTTGCATTTCTTTGACTTCAAAGTCACTTGAAGGGCATTGACTTTTATTTATTTTGTCTCCTTTGGCAACAGGGGTATCTCCTGGTTTACATTCTTGCATGCCAAATCTTTTTAAAACCTTCTCGATATAGCTCTTTTGTGATAATCCAAGTATACCTCGACAACGATCTCGGTATATTTGGATTCCTAATACAAAAGATGCGTCACCAAGATCTTTCATTTCAAATTTCTTTGAAAGAAATTTCTTGGTGTCGTGCAACAAGCCTATATCATTGCATGCTAATAATATGTCATCGACATATAAAACCAAAAACATCATTTTATTCCCACTAAATTTGTGGTATACACAATCATCAACTTTATTTGCCTCAAAACCATATGAGGTGACTGCTTGATGAAATTTGTAATACCATTGACGGGAAGCTTGTTTTAGCCCGTAGATGGATTTCTTTAATTTGCAAACTAAGTCCTTTGATTTATCCAAATCAAAGAACTCGGGTTGCACCATATAGATCGTTTCATCAATGTCACCATTGAGAAACGCCGTCTTTACATCCATCTGATGTAGCTCTAAATCAAAATGAGCTACCACTGCCATTATAGTTCTAAAGGAATCTTTCGTAGATACCGGAGAGAAAGTTTCCTTGTAGTCAATGCCTTCTCTTTGAGTAAAACCCTTAGCAACAAGACGTGCTTTGAATCTCTCAATGTTACCTTTTGAATCCCTTTTGGATTTAAAAATCCATTTACAACCGACGGGTTTCAAACCTGCAGGTAACGGGACGAGATCCCAAACGTCATTGTCCTTCATGGACTTTAACTCCTCGTTCAGAACTCTTGAGAATCAGAACTCTTAATGGCTTGGTTGAAAGTGACAGGGTCATCTTCCACCTCACCAAGTTCCTCATGTTCTTGTAGGAATACGATGTAATCATCCGAAATCGTACTCCTTCTCTCTCTAGTGGACCTCCGTAATGGCATATTTTCTTGAGGCTGTTGAGTTTGTTCTTCGGGAATGGCTTCCTGAAGAGGTTCAGGAAGTGATTCAACATTGTCTTTTTCATTATCCATTTGATCAAAGTCAAGGGAAACCAAGGGAAGAGGAACAACTTCCTCCTCAAAGACAATGTCTTCCTTATCTCCCCTCACAAACTCTACATCCTCAAAAAATCGAGCATTTCCCGTTTCAAAAAATGTCCTTATAGTGGGATCATAAAATTTGTACCCCCTTGACCGTTCAGGATACCCTACAAAATAACAACTAACAGTCTTAGAGTCCAGTTTCCTTTCATTGGGCCTATAAGGCCTTGCCTCAGCTGGACACCCCCACACGTGTAAGTGTTTAAGAACGGGTTTTCGACCCATCCAACACTCATGTGGGGTTTTGTTAGCCGTCGCCTTAGTAGGTACCCTGTTAAGGATATAAGCTGCGGTCTTTAGTGCTTCACCCCAGAGGGATTCTGGTAAGGTCGAATGAGCAATCATGCTCCTTACCATGTCCTTAAGCGTTCTGTTCCGTCTTTCAGCAACACCATTCATGTTGGGCGAACCCGGCATGGTGTACTGAGGAACAATACCACACTCCTCTAGGTATTTAGCAAATGGTCCTGGACGTTGTTCACCTGACCCGTCATACCGACCATAGTATTCACCACCACGATCAGATCTGACAACCTTAATCCTTTTGTCAAGCTGATTTTCCACCTCAGCTTTAAAGGCTTTGAACACGTCCAAAGATTGAGACTTCTCATGAATGAGATATAGGTAGCCATAACGCGAGTAATCATCAATGAATGATATGAAATAATGTTGACCATTCCAAGATGCCGTAGGGAAAGGTCCACATATATCTGTATGTATCAATTCAAGGACTTCTGAAGCTCGGTTAGCTTCTAATCTCCTTACACTTGTTTGTTTCTCTTTAATACAACTGACACAAACCTTGAAGTCAGTCATATCAAGAGGGCCCAAAATTTCGTCTGACACAAGCTTTTCAATTCTCTTTTGAGAGATGTGACCTAAACGCTTGTGCCATAACGAAGCTGAATCATTATTAGTTAACTTACGTTTTGTACCTCTTGAATCAGTATGCAAGGTTTCATTAAATGAAGCTATAGTTTCTAGCATATATAGATTGTCATAAACAGATAAAAATCCAGAACCCATGATATTTGAATTTAATGATAAACTGAATTTTCCATTTCCAAATGAACAAGAATAACCAAATTTGTCCAATGTAGAAATAGAAATTAAATTCCGTCTGAAAGACGGTACAACAAAAGTATCATTTAAATCCAAAAATTGTCCAGATTTTAATAACAATCTAAAATCTCCGATAGCTTCAACTTCAACTGATTTGCCATCACCCACAAAGATGAATCTTTCAGCATCATTCGGCTTTCGGCAATTCAGACAACCCTGCATAGACATACTAATGTGAGTGGTAGCACCCGAATCTAACCACCACGTATGTCTAGATACAGAAACCAAATTAACCTCAGAACAAACAAGGTTGAGAAGTGTACCAACAACTTCTTTCTTCATTTTATTTCCTTTATCTTTAGAAGATGATGCCAAATGAGCACTTTCTGTCTGATCATGCTTAATCCTCTCTTCCTCTTGGACACAATGAGATATTAATTCATTAAGTGTCCACTTATCCTTCTGGCAGTTATAACTGATCTTAAACTGCCCAAACTGAGGAGGAAGAGAAATAAAGACTAAGTGAACAAGCATGTCTTCAGACAGCTCTAACTTAAGTTCCTTAAGTCTTGAAGCAAGATGAGACATTTCCATTATGTACTCCCTGATATTCCCCTTGCCATTATACTTGAGTGAGACAAGCTTAGCTAAAAGCGTGCTTGTCTCAGCCTTCTCGTTTTTCTCAAAACATTTCTCAAGTTCTGCAAGGAATGTTTTGGCATCAGTGTCTTCCGACATATTGCCCCGAAATGCTTCTGGAATGGCGCGCTTCATGATCATTAGACTTACACGATTCGAACGCTCCCACTTTTCCAGCTCCCTTTTATCATCAAGGGTACTTGATGCTGAAAGAGGTGGGAAGCGTGCGACCCTAAGTGCAATGTCAAGATCCATGCACTCGAGAACAATCATAACGTTCTCTTTCCAGACTTTATAGTTGGTCCCGTTAAGCATAGGAACTGCATTAACGTTACCCATAATACTTGAGATGTTAACTGTAACAACAGAGAAAATGAAACAACATTAGCTCACGAATTAATATGCATATACATGACAATGATATAACTCAAAATGTAGTGCATCCATCAACAAGAAACCGGCACAACATTAACACCTAGTCTTTTGGCTAAAAGTGTTAACTTGTAATTGGTAACTTGGTCCAGTATATAAACATTGACAATAAGACCTGTCAAACAATGAACTCATCGTTGGACAAGTTCAATGTTCACATGGCAGCCTAATAATTGTCACATATTTTAATACTGCTAACAAGCCATGCAACTGTACAAACATCAACCTTCCTTTGGGCCGATCGAAATTCATACCATGCATGTCTCATGTCCAACATATAAAAATAGGATAATTAAAGCAAGAGAGGCTAAGTTTATAGCATGTTACCCAACCATCCTACTTTACAATGTAAGACTTCAAAAATTGCACCAAAACAAAAGAGTTAAGAAAATTCATATACAAACATATTCAATAGCTAGGCAACCATATTAGTTAATCAGTAAACCAAATGATCAACCAACTTGGAAGGGAAGGTTCAAATCAGCCAAAATTGGGCAAAAACAGGGCGAAACGGGGTGAACCGAGTCCTGAATTGTCCAGAAACAGTTATTAAAAATAAAAAAAGTAGCCGAACCAAAGTGAACCAGGGCCCATTTAACCAAATGGATCAGTTAAATTTTTTTTTTTTTCAGACTGGACCGAACCGAACCGAACAAGACCGAACCGAACCGAACCGAACCAGACTGAACCGAACCGAACCGGTCTGGGTTGAACCAACCAAGGAACCAGTTCGAACCATAACCGAACCGAGTTGGTTTGGTCCGAGTGGGTCCGAACCCAAATGGTTTGGTCCAATTTGGACCAAACCTAACCCAATCAGACCGAATCGGCCCAAACCACCGGAGAGGGGCTGCGAATCAGCAATGAAAATTGCCGGAATCTCACCGATTCAGGCGGATTTTCACCCCAAAATTTTTCGATTTATCAAAATAATGATAGATCGGGCAATAATCCTTAACGTGCATCAACAAAAAACTAATTTTAAGGCATCAAAACATGCATACTAGCGGAATTAGATGCAAAAATATAGCCCTAAAAAATAATTCCGAAAATTAAAAAAAATTGATGCTTTTTTCCGATTTCAAGCCAGAAAATTCGATTACTTGTAGTCTAACGTAACCGGCTCTGATACCAATTGTTAGATTCAATAAAAATAACCAGAGTAATTGAATCTAGAATAAATTCACAAAATCTGAAAAGAGCGAGAGCCCAGTTCTTGATCGATACGTTAGAAATTCTACAAGTAAATCGTAAAGTAAGAAGGACATACCCGGATCCATTGTTTGAATGCAAAATACCGTAGATCGGGTACGTAGATCTTCCGATTCGTCAATCGCCCTCTCTAATGTATCTCTAGAAAGATGGAGGTTCTAAGAGGCAAATGGTTCAATTGAGAATTGGGGACCATAACCCTATATTAAACCTAATTGGGTAATTTACCAGTTTGCCCATCACAAATTGGTAAATTACCCCTAGTGTCTCTACACATTATAACATAACCATATTATATTTAATATACTCCAAAGTCCATTGAAACTATATTAAATCACTTTAATATGGACTTAAACCTGATGATAACATAATGTATAATTTATAGTTTAACAATTTAGATCCAACTAGAATTATAAATCCTTATAATTCTAACATAGGCAAGTAGGTGGAGGTGAAATAAATTAGAGAGCTTGTTTAAGTCTCTGCTGAGCTGACTCTTAAGACTCGAAGCTGAAAAAGGGAAAGCTTTGGTCATGCCCGTCTGGAATCATTGCGCAGAGCGAAGAGTGTGTGAGAGAAACCAGAAGCTGAAATTAGAATCATTGCGCAGAGCATCGTCTATCATCGCCTCGCCGGAGAAGAAGGTCGGTAATAAGGTTGTTCATTAAAGAGAGACACCATTGTCCATTTGTCCTAATGCTTACGATCATAATAATATCACTTATTTATTTAAAAAATAACATTAATTCATTGTAGAAATATAAGAATTTTGGTAGTCAACAATAATAATAATTCTAGGGAAGGCACCCACACCCACTGAATCTTACAGGTTCTGAGAGTTTTTTCGCTTATAAAAATATTACAGGTTTAAAAATGGGAACAGCGAACTGGGAAAGCAAGGAGGCTGCTGCTGCAGTTGTTGAAAAAATGAAGAGGAAGGAAAAGAAAAAAATACCAGGAAGGAGGTCCAAGAGAAGCAGAATTGAGTTAGAATGGCGATTTTGACACTTGTCTTGTGTAACAGAGAAGAACCTCTCCACGTGATGACTATTTCAGGTATAACTTTGTGTTTGATCGTCTAACTTCATGTCTGCTCAAATAGATGGATATTACTTTCTTTAGTTCGTCTTTTGCAAGTTTGAGATTGGTCCAGACATTCTAGCTTACTAGTTAGAATGCAAGTGAGAGAGATAAACTTAGGGAAATCTCAAAGTAGGATGTCTGAGTGTGATTTATTTATCACGCAGAGGGAGGTAGAAAAAAAGTCAATCTGATAAGAGAGAATGTTTCTCCTCATCCACCTAGGTACCATCTTTACTTCATTCTCTCTCTCACCACGTGAAAATGGTTCAAAAGTCCGCATCTCTTCAATTCCCTCTGGTTTCTTCCTCTAATGATGGATTCATAATTCGATTTTTGCCATGTCTGTGTAACAGAGAAGAACCTCTCCACGTGATGACTATTTCAGGTATAACTTTGTGTTTGATCGTCTAACTTCATGTCTGCTCAAATAGATGGATATTACTTTCTTTAGTTCGTCTTTTGCAAGTTTGAGATTGGTCCAGACATTCTAGCTTACTAGTTAGAATGCAAGTGAGAGAGATAAACTTAGGGAAATCTCAAAGTAGGATGTCTGAGTGTGATTTATTTATCACGCAGAGGGAGGTAGAAAAAAGTCAATCTGATAAGAGAGAATGTTTTGAATTGTCTGGAGGATTCATCATCTATTTTAAAATTTGATCTTGTACGAATGAGTTGCCTGCACTCCGTGCCACTATTTTTGCATAGTTCAAAGTCTGTTGAACCATTTTCTCATGGTGAGAGAGAGAAGAAAGGAAAGATGGTAAATGGGTGGCTGAGGAGAAACATTCTCTCTGATCAAACTGATTTTTTTCTACTTTCTTCTACGTGATAAATAAATCACACATAAATATCCTACTTTGAGATTCTCCTAAGTTTATCTCTCTCACTTGCATCTTAACTAGTAAGCTGGAATGTTTGTACCAATCTCAAACTTGTAAAAGACCAACTAAAGAAAGTAATATCCATCCATTTGAGTAAACATGAAATTAGACAATTAAACAAGTATACCTGAAATAGTTAGCATGGTAGAGAGGTAACCCTAAAAAAGCTGAGGCTGTCTGATGAGAAATCAAAGGTACTTGAGCTCAGCATGCACGACTACAACTGCTACTCCGGCGGCCTTAGTCAAGTTTCTTCTATTAGGAACTCAATAGTAGACTAGGGTAATATGAATGTTAGATCATAAATCTTGGGTATTTATTAGTAAAACATATTAGAGAGCAACAGTGTTTGTTTCAACAAACACCACCCGGTCCTCCCATATACAAATCGTGGCCCATGGTCTCGCTACCATCATTGTATTGCAAATCATAGCACTTTGGATTGTCGTTGTAGCTCTCAGCTACACGCGGAGGAACGAGAAAGTTTATTTTGTTAACGTATTTCATGAATCGAAAAAAATTCGACGCCTCGTAAGCATGACTGAGAAATTTTCCGTTACCCATGAGAGGAAACTGTTGAACCGGATGAGCCCATGTAGATCCACCAAAATGGACTATGGTTGCTCCTTTGACGTATGTTTTGCCTTTGATGTCGCCTGAACTTGAATTTGAAAACAGAATCAACCTCCCGCGATGTGATTCTCCCGCGATGAGCAGGAGCAACCGAAGCGGCAGGTACGATCTCTCACTCTCTCTCTCACTATGTGCAAATGGTTTAAAAGTCCGCATCTCTTAAATACCCTCTGGTTTCTTCCTGCGATGATGGATTCATGATTGAATTGTCTGGAGGATTTTGTTATGTTCAACAGCTATTTTGAAATTTGATCTTGTAAGTTGTTGTTTGAATGAGTTGCCTGCACTCTCTCCCACTATTCTTGCATATTTCAAAGTCTGTTGATAAGCTTAGTAATTTTATGATTGTTGAAGAGATTTTCATCATTCTGTTATTTGTATTCCGTTTCAACAGTATTGATTGTAACACCCGACAATTTCGACCAGGTGATTTTCTCAACATATTTAACCGTCACCTGTTTATTTTAACCTTTTGATTTAATGTCTTAATGTCAAGTTTTTATTTATTTTGTCTTAAACTCGTGCGGTGGCAGAATGGTAATAAAGTGGAATTTTGGCTTATATAAATAGAATAAGGAAATCCTTAAACCACCCAAAAACCTCACTGTAGCCGACACACTTTCCTCTTCGATTTCTCCACTCTCCAGAGCTCTCTCTCAGCCAGTGACTTCTTCACCAGCGAGCGATTTCTCCTGTATCCACTGCGATAACCCACATTCGAGGTAAGGTTCTGACAATGTAGTTGTTGAAAAGTTATTTAGAGCTCTGCTTTTAGCTAAAAACCCGCAGTCCAGATTCTGTAATGGCAGAGTAAAATAGGAACATTGTTAAGCTGAGTTTGATAATAGCATTACCGATTTGAATCTGAAATTTTGACAACCGACTGTAAATAACTGCTAGGTTGAATCTGAATGTCTGGAATCTTGGAGCTTAATCCACGCACACAAGGTGCTTGACGGAAAGGATTAAGAAATACAGATTTTAGGATGACATTTAGTTAGGACTTTACTAGTTTTGAGTTTAAGTTATTTAGGATTTTATTTTAACTACGAATATGAAATGTCATAGGCAAGGAAAGCTCAAGTGAAGGTGCTGCTCAGCTAAGGAATCCAGGTAAGTGAATGTATTAAGATTTCCAGCCAATAGGGCCCTACATCACGAGAGTATTAGGCTGTTATTGAATGTCTGATGTTTCAATGATTATGGATGTCTAGAACTATACTATACGACGATTTGATGATGGTTAAGAAATTGTCTGTTCTGGTATGTGCTCTGTAATAGCCAAATGATTTAAGATTGTTCATGTCATGCATCGTGTTTTCTTCTCAAGCATATGAAATGTTTTAAGTGCATGTTTTTCTCTCATGAATAAGATATGTTAACGATCACGAAAACTTATGCAACCGGATTAAGTGAGGGTTGGGCCGGGTTGACACAAGCCACTGTCCAAAGAGGGACCATGATAACGAATTATGATCAAAATCACCGTCAACCCCCTTTTACGGCACAAATTGCAACACCCGAGAAATTCGTTTTGGGAATTTCTAACCTTAAGTTTTAAATGTCGGGTTTTAATCAATTTTAGAGTTTCTATTACGTAGAAATATTAAATTAAGTCCAAATGACGGACGGGAAGTTTCGTTAGAGCCCTAAGAATAAATAGGAATATTTGGAGGAATAAGGGAATTTTGGAGAAGTTAAATCGATAGACGGAACGATGATTAAAGCTAAGGAAATGAGCTAAGGATAATTTTGTAATTTTGGAAGTCAAAATGTAAATAAAACTAAAAGACTCTCTCTTTCTTCTCATTTTTCCCCCACGCACGAAACACTCCTCTCCTTAGGCGATTTCTCCCTTTCTCCATCGCCATCTCCAACAGCTCGATCTTCCCCCCCTTTTTGGCGATTCTTCCTCCAAGTTTCTCCCCAAAATCAATCTCATAGGTAAGATCTATGTTTTGGTTAAGTTTGTTTGTGGTTTGAAATGATTTTCGAGTTAGGGTTTGTAAAGGAAAATTAGGGGTTTTGTTAAAAATAGTTAGGGTTGTTTATTTGTTACTCATTGATGGTATATTTATGATTTTTGAAGTTATTGGAGTTGATTGGTGGTGTTGGTGGAGGTTTAATGTTGAGATTAGGTTGTTGGAAAAGTGGTTGAAAGACATTAATGAGTTTTTGAAGTTGTGAACACCAAGTGTTTGATAAAATGTCTAAATGAAGTGATCTAGAGTGTTTAGAAGAATTGGTCCTAGCTCGAGACGTAGATTTGTTAGATATGGTGTTTGAGAGTCGATATTAATGGTTTGTTGTTAAATGCCCTAGGTGACTCAAGCTCAAAGGACGGTGCTCGGCATATTTAGGACGCCAGGTAAGTGAGCGTTAGGCTTTCCGGCCACTAAGGCCCTACGTCGTACAATGTAGATAATGTTGATTGTTGTGATGCGAGTGATTGTAGAGATTGGTAGAAGACGGGTAGTTAGGAAAGGTTGACGGTTAAGTAGTGCCTTAGTGTATGTGGGTAGTTTTCACGGGACTATGTTTTCACGGGACTATGTTTTCACGGGACTATGTTTTCACGGGACTATGTTTTCACGGGACTATGTTTTCACGGGACTATGTTTTCACGGGACTATGTTTTCACGGGACTATGTTTTCACGGGACTATGTTTTCACGGGACTATGTTTTCACGGGACTATGTTTTCACGGGACTATGTTTTCACGGGACTATGTTTTCACGGGACTATGTTTTCACGGGACTATGTTTTCACGGGACTATGTTTTCACGGGACTATGTTTTCACGGGACTATGTTTTCACGGGACTATGTTTTCACGGGACTATGTTTTCACGGGACTATGTTTTCACGGGACTATGTTTTCACGGGACTATGTTTTCACGGGACTATGTTTTCACGGGACTATGTTTTCACGGGACTATGTTTTCACGGGACTATGTTTTCACGGGACTATGTTTTCACGGGACTATGTTTTCACGGGACTATGTTTTCACGGGACTATGTTTTCACGGGACTATGTTTTCACGGGACTATGTTTTCACGGGACTATGTTTTCACGGGACTATGTTTTCACGGGACTATGTTTTCACGGGACTATGTTTTCACGGGACTATGTTTTCACGGGACTATGTTTTCACGGGACTATGTTTTCACGGGACTATGTTTTCACGGGACTATGTTTTCACGGGACTATGTTTTCACGGGACTATGTTTTCACGGGACTATGTTTTCACGGGACTATGTTTTCACGGGACTATGTTTTCACGGGACTATGTTTTCACGGGACTATGTTTTCACGGGACTATGTTTTCACGGGACTATGTTTTCACGGGACTATGTTTTCACGGGACTATGTTTTCACGGGACTATGTTTTCACGGGACTATGTTTTCACGGGACTATGTTTTCACGGGACTATGTTTTCACGGGACTATGTTTTCACGGGACTATGTTTTCACGGGACTATGTTTTCACGGGACTATGTTTTCACGGGACTATGTTTTCACGGGACTATGTTTTCACGGGACTATGTTTTCACGGGACTATGTTTTCACGGGACTATGTTTTCACGGGACTATGTTTTCACGGGACTATGTTTTCACGGGACTATGTTTTCACGGGACTATGTTTTCACGGGACTATGTTTTCACGGGACTATGTTTTCACGGGACTATGTTTTCACGGGACTATGTTTTCACGGGACTATGTTTTCACGGGACTATGTTTTCACGGGACTATGTTTTCACGGGACTATGTTTTCACGGGACTATGTTTTCACGGGACTATGTTTTCACGGGACTATGTTTTCACGGGACTATGTTTTCACGGGACTATGTTTTCACGGGACTATGTTTTCACGGGACTATGTTTTCACGGGACTATGTTTTCACGGGACTATGTTTTCACGGGACTATGTTTTCACGGGACTATGTTTTCACGGGACTATGTTTTCACGGGACTATGTTTTCACGGGACTATGTTTTCACGGGACTATGTTTTCACGGGACTATGTTTTCACGGGACTATGTTTTCACGGGACTATGTTTTCACGGGACTATGTTTTCACGGGACTATGTTTTCACGGGACTATGTTTTCACGGGACTATGTTTTCACGGGACTATGTTTTCACGGGACTATGTTTTCACGGGACTATGTTTTCACGGGACTATGTTTTCACGGGACTATGTTTTCACGGGACTATGTTTTCACGGGACTATGTTTTCACGGGACTATGTTTTCACGGGACTATGTTTTCACGGGACTATGTTTTCACGGGACTATGTTTTCACGGGACTATGTTTTCACGGGACTATGTTTTCACGGGACTATGTTTTCACGGGACTATGTTTTCACGGGACTATGTTTTCACGGGACTATGTTTTCACGGGACTATGTTTTCACGGGACTATGTTTTCACGGGACTATGTTTTCACGGGACTATGTTTTCACGGGACTATGTTTTCACGGGACTATGTTTTCACGGGACTATGTTTTCACGGGACTATGTTTTCACGGGACTATGTTTTCACGGGACTATGTTTTCACGGGACTATGTTTTCACGGGACTATGTTTTCACGGGACTATGTTTTCACGGGACTATGTTTTCACGGGACTATGTTTTCACGGGACTATGTTTTCACGGGACTATGTTTTCACGGGACTATGTTTTCACGGGACTATGTTTTCACGGGACTATGTTTTCACGGGACTATGTTTTCACGGGACTATGTTTTCACGGGACTATGTTTTCACGGGACTATGTTTTCACGGGACTATGTTTTCACGGGACTATGTTTTCACGGGACTATGTTTTCACGGGATAAGAAAAAGGTTTTATGAAACGAAACGACACGGTTTTACAAATGTCATGCATTTATGTGATGTTATGTCTAGTACGCTCCTTACTAAGCATTAGGCTTAATGTAGTTATTGTATGATGTAGGTGACGAGAACGAAGGTGAGGAACCACCTTACGATGATCAAGTGTAGCGGTCGATGGGCGGAGCTCGTGGCGGCGGCTTGTGTTTTGGCTAGGTTGGTGACTCACGGTTAAAGGTTTTGGGAGTCTCATTGATGTTTTGGTATTGATAGTGAAATGTGAATATTCTGGAATGGTTAGATATGTTTTTAGGGCGTTTTGGTGAATGTATAGATAACGTACATGTTTTGTGATGTTTTGATGGTTTTGAAACAGGTAGGATTGTTAAACTTTTAAACGGAACCATGCGGTTCGTTTTTATGAAAATCAATTACGTTTTAAAGTTATTTGTGTTGGTTATGAGTTTTGGGTAAATTTAGTGTAGAAGTGTTATGTGAGAAGTAAGTGATGATTATGTGAAGGTTTAATGAAGAAGGAGAGGTATTTGAAGTGTTATTGGGTGTTAAGTGTTTTGGTGTTAAGGAAGAATGAAGTGCAGGGTGTGAAGTGAAGAAGTGAGGCGTGTGAAAGAGAAAGAAGGAAAAAAAAGAGGTATGGCTCTCTGGCGAAATCCAGAGAGCCTGGCGATTACTCGCCACTGGAGGGCGAGTAATCGCCCTGTGGCAAAATGGGCGCCACTCTCTGGAGAAATCCAGAGAGTGTGGCGACTGTTCGCCACAATTGTGGCGAACAGTCGCCTATGGCGCCCAGTCGCCACAAGTTGTGGCGACTGGTCGCCACCAGTTCTGCCAATATAAAAAAAAAAAAAATGTTTTATCTAAATTGTTTTCTTTATTAGTTAATTGTTTTAATTATTTAAGTTTATTGTTTTAGAAATCGTTTAAAATGGTTTTACCACGAACTCCGATTTCTATTTCGATTTCGATTTTGATTAAGGTTTCCGCTTAAGCCCAGTTAAAGTTAAAGTTAAAAAAAAAAAAAAAAAAATATTGTTTTACGAGATCACGGTTACGGGTTGATCGAGGTGTTATTTTGTCGTTTAGTGACCGGTAGATGTGGTGCATTTCTCTACCGGAAGATGGAGGTGTTATTTTGTCGTTTAGTGACCGGTAGATGTGGTGCATTTCTCTACCGGAAGATGGAGGTGTTATTTTGTCGTTTAGTGACCGGTAGATGTGGTGCATTTCTCTACCGGAAGATGGAGGTGTTATTTTGTCGTTTAGTGACCGGTAGATGTGGTGCATTTCTCTACCGGAAGATGGAGGTGTTATTTTGTCGTTTAGTGACCGGTAGATGTGGTGCATTTCTCTACCGGAAGATGGAGGTGTTATTTTGTCGTTTAGTGACCGGTAGATGTGGTGCATTTCTCTACCGGAAGATGGAGGTGTTATTTTGTCGTTTAGTGACCGGTAGATGTGGTGCATTTCTCTACCGGAAGATGGAGGTGTTATTTTGTCGTTTAGTGACCGGTAGATGTGGTGCATTTCTCTACCGGAAGATGGAGGTGTTATTTTGTCGTTTAGTGACCGGTAGATGTGGTGCATTTCTCTACCGGAAGATGGAGGTGTTATTTTGTCGTTTAGTGACCGGTAGATGTGGTGCATTTCTCTACCGGAAGATGGAGGTGTTATTTTGTCGTTTAGTGACCGGTAGATGTGGTGCATTTCTCTACCGGAAGATGGAGGTGTTATTTTGTCGTTTAGTGACCGGTAGATGTGGTGCATTTCTCTACCGGAAGATGGAGGTGTTATTTTGTCGTTTAGTGACCGGTAGATGTGGTGCATTTCTCTACCGGAAGATGGAGGTGTTATTTTGTCGTTTAGTGACCGGTAGATGTGGTGCATTTCTCTACCGGAAGATGGAGGTGTTATTTTGTCGTTTAGTGACCGGTAGATGTGGTGCATTTCTCTACCGGAAGATGGAGGTGTTATTTTGTCGTTTAGTGACCGGTAGATGTGGTGCATTTCTCTACCGGAAGATGGAGGTGTTATTTTGTCGTTTAGTGACCGGTAGATGTGGTGCATTTCTCTACCGGAAGATGGAGGTGTTATTTTGTCGTTTAGTGACCGGTAGATGTGGTGCATTTCTCTACCGGAAGATGGAGGTGTTATTTTGTCGTTTAGTGACCGGTAGATGTGGTGCATTTCTCTACCGGAAGATGGAGGTGTTATTTTGTCGTTTAGTGACCGGTAGATGTGGTGCATTTCTCTACCGGAAGATGGAGGTGTTATTTTGTCGTTTAGTGACCGGTAGATGTGGTGCATTTCTCTACCGGAAGATGGAGGTGTTATTTTGTCGTTTAGTGACCGGTAGATGTGGTGCATTTCTCTACCGGAAGATGGAGGTGTTATTTTGTCGTTTAGTGACCGGTAGATGTGGTGCATTTCTCTACCGGAAGATGGAGGTGTTATTTTGTCGTTTAGTGACCGGTAGATGTGGTGCATTTCTCTACCGGAAGATGGAGGTGTTATTTTGTCGTTTAGTGACCGGTAGATGTGGTGCATTTCTCTACCGGAAGATGGAGGTGTTATTTTGTCGTTTAGTGACCGGTAGATGTGGTGCATTTCTCTACCGGAAGATGGAGGTGTTATTTTGTCGTTTAGTGACCGGTAGATGTGGTGCATTTCTCTACCGGAAGATGGAGGTGTTATTTTGTCGTTTAGTGACCGGTAGATGTGGTGCATTTCTCTACCGGAAGATGGAGGTGTTATTTTGTCGTTTAGTGACCGGTAGATGTGGTGCATTTCTCTACCGGAAGATGGAGGTGTTATTTTGTCGTTTAGTGACCGGTAGATGTGGTGCATTTCTCTACCGGAAGATGGAGGTGTTATTTTGTCGTTTAGTGACCGGTAGATGTGGTGCATTTCTCTACCGGAAGATGGAGGTGTTATTTTGTCGTTTAGTGACCGGTAGATGTGGTGCATTTCTCTACCGGAAGATGGAGGTGTTATTTTGTCGTTTAGTGACCGGTAGATGTGGTGCATTTCTCTACCGGAAGATGGAGGTGTTATTTTGTCGTTTAGTGACCGGTAGATGTGGTGCATTTCTCTACCGGAAGATGGAGGTGTTATTTTGTCGTTTAGTGACCGGTAGATGTGGTGCATTTCTCTACCGGAAGATGGAGGTGTTATTTTGTCGTTTAGTGACCGGTAGATGTGGTGCATTTCTCTACCGGAAGATGGAGGTGTTATTTTGTCGTTTAGTGACCGGTAGATGTGGTGCATTTCTCTACCGGAAGATGGAGGTGTTATTTTGTCGTTTAGTGACCGGTAGATGTGGTGCATTTCTCTACCGGAAGATGGAGGTGTTATTTTGTCGTTTAGTGACCGGTAGATGTGGTGCATTTCTCTACCGGAAGATGGAGGTGTTATTTTGTCGTTTAGTGACCGGTAGATGTGGTGCATTTCTCTACCGGAAGATGGAGGTGTTATTTTGTCGTTTAGTGACCG
Organism: Begonia masoniana; assembly: GCA_022432975.1. Classification (NCBI taxonomy): domain Eukaryota; kingdom Viridiplantae; phylum Streptophyta; class Magnoliopsida; order Cucurbitales; family Begoniaceae; genus Begonia; species Begonia masoniana. The sequence goes on along the minus strand of CM039505.1, from coordinate 17,288,834 downwards.
GTAGATGTGGTGCATTTCTCTACCGGAAGATGGAGGTGTTATTTTGTCGTTTAGTGACCGGTAGATGTGGTGCATTTCTCTACCGGAAGATGGAGGTGTTATTTTGTCGTTTAGTGACCGGTAGATGTGGTGCATTTCTCTACCGGAAGATGGAGGTGTTATTTTGTCGTTTAGTGACCGGTAGATGTGGTGCATTTCTCTACCGGAAGATGGAGGTGTTATTTTGTCGTTTAGTGACCGGTAGATGTGGTGCATTTCTCTACCGGAAGATGGAGGTGTTATTTTGTCGTTTAGTGACCGGTAGATGTGGTGCATTTCTCTACCGGAAGATGGAGGTGTTATTTTGTCGTTTAGTGACCGGTAGATGTGGTGCATTTCTCTACCGGAAGATGGAGGTGTTATTTTGTCGTTTAGTGACCGGTAGATGTGGTGCATTTCTCTACCGGAAGATGGAGGTGTTATTTTGTCGTTTAGTGACCGGTAGATGTGGTGCATTTCTCTACCGGAAGATGAAGGTGTTATTTTGTCGTTTAGTGACCGGTAGATGTGGTGCATTTCTCTACCGGAAGATGGAGGTGTTATTTTGTCGTTTAGTGACCGGTAGATGTAATGCATTTCTCTACCGGAAGAGGGATTTGTTATGTTGTCGTCTAGTGACCGGAAGATGTATTTCTCTCAAGTAAATTTAACGAGACACGAGAGTGTCACGTGCCCACCGGTAGATGCCCATTACTGGGCGACGTTTTAATTGAGTATGTGAAACCCACGTGCCCACCGGAAGATATCTTCTAACCGGGCGATGTCAACAAATCACGTGGGGTGCATGTGACAAACCGGATGAGGAATACTCTTTTGGGTGATGCATGCAAATCCATGCAGCTCGAGCAGAATAATATCGAGCGATCCGAGGGCATTTCTTCTCTGCCCGATTAGGTTATGGAAATGATGACAAATTCTAAGTTTCAAAAAAAATAAATGCTAACTATGAATGAGGTGAATGAAAGTGAGAAGTAAATGTTTAGGAGGTTATTTTATGTATTACATGGCGATTCCAACTGGGGTCGTTAAATTGATAATTTAATTTAAATTCATTGAATAACATAGGATTGGATAAACTCTTGTATTTGGGATTCCAGTAATAATAGAGTAAGCTTATGTGTAGCATTAAATCAATATCATTTCCATGTATATCTTAACTTTTTTTGTGTGTGTAATTTATAGGTTTTGCTTCTCTAACTTTAACAGCTAAGGCAAAAGAGGATGTTACAGATTGGTTCGTAGTAACACTAATATCAGTTACCAGTACGAAAGTGCATGATTTATGTATAGGCTTCTATGTTGTTTTATGTATTTATCTACTATTACTGTTTGCAGGACTATGCTATCGTTGTCATATGAAGTGCAAGGCCGCCAGAGTAGCACCGGTAGATGAGTATGTTGAGCTCAACTATCTTTGACTTTTCATCAGACAGCCGCAGTTTTTTTAAAGTTAATTTTCTTCCATTTTTTGTTGAACATGATTGAGCCAAGTTTCTTCTATTAGGAACTCAATAGTTGACTAGGGTAATATGTATGTAAGAGCATGAACCTTGGGGATTTATTAGTAAAACATAATAGAGAGTATGAGTGTTGGTTTCAACAAACACCCCCCGGTCCTCCCACATACAAATTGTGCCCCATGTTCTTGCTACCATCATCGTATTGCAAATCATAGCACTTTGAATCGTCAGTGTAGGTCTCAGCTACACGTAGAGGAACGAGATAGTTTGTTTTGTTAACGTATTTCATGCGTCGAAAAAAATTCGATGCCTCATAAGATTGACTGGGGAATTTTCCATTACCCATTGGAGGAAACTGTTCACCAGGATGAGCCGATGTAGATCCACCAAAATGGACGATCGTTGCTCCTTTTCCTTTGCCTAGTCGAGGAAAAAGCTCACTTGGCCAATAACCCACAAATTTATTAGTATCGTGGTCCGTAAGAACTAACCACCAATTTCCATTTGCTTGGTCCTGTCAATCATTGAAAATAGACCGCCATTCTTTGAGTAACTACACAAGAGTTTCATACACTTAAGACATAATATTTAATCACTTGCCTGAAAAATATAAAAGTATGTCTCCCATATTTTATCCCCAGTGATATGGTTTAGTGTAATACCCATTACTGCACTATTATCCACTTGAATGAATCCTGGACATTGAAGATCATAACATCCCGTTTTGTGAAAGCCGTCTGCCTGAGAATCATTAATAAGTATTATTCATTTTGGTTTATGGCTTGAGTAATGTTAAGTTTATTATTTAATTCTACGCTTTTAAGTTTAACGAAATGTGAAGGAACCACTTACAGTCCAATAAATAGATATACGACTACGAGCATCACCATAAATTTTAGGATTAACCTGGAACGAGGATGTAAGATCTGTGAAAAATGTTTGAAGATCATTGAAAATTAAAGACAGAGAAAAAAACATACGATCCATCCGGCTTTAAGGAAATTCTTTTGATCAGAAAGATCAGAACCAATCCAGATACTGGATCCACTCTACACATGCCGGATTATCAGCACGAATGTTAGCTGCCGCTCCATAAAACTTGTCGTCTTCTTCGCGCTTCAACCTAAGGATTGCAAACTGATGATGACAAAGACAGGTAAGTATTGACTTAATGAGACCCTCGTGAAAAGACTATTTGATCATATGACTTACTCGGTAACGATTGGGATCATCATATTTTCTCTCAGTTCTTCGGATTGGAACAGTTTCCTGTGGACACAGTTCTTCATCTGAGCCAGAATCAGCGAGCTTTACTCCATCATTTGAAGCATCAATATCCAAATTGGTCGGAACGACAATGGGTTTTAGCTGCAAAAACCACTAAACAGAGTTAGAATCAAGAATTCCAAATAGAAAAGAAAATAAATTATAATTTAGTTCATCAAATTTCATCAAATACAAATATAAATTAAAGAACAGCACCTGCAAGGTATGATTTTTCAGTAGCGGATGATCGAAAGCAGGCTGCCTGAACATGTATATGCAATCTACAATGTCTCCCGCAGGGAACTGCAAATATTATCAAATACAAAGATTATTATATACAAAATTTACTGATACATAATATAATATATATATATATATACACACACACATGCACGCGCACAGAAAGAGTTTACCTGAAAAGACTTGACAGGTTTTGCGGCCTTCAAGTCTTCTCTTTGTGGTATGAACTGACGGCCAAAACTTCCATGGATGAAGCAATAGAGTCCTATTATTGCAGACAGCAAGAACAGCTTTGCCCCCATGACTGTAAATCTATGGCAGAATGCAGCTTCAGATTTGGGTTTATAAAGAAAGCTTGATCCTTATAAGGCAATGCCCTTACTTTTGTTCATCATTTATGATTCTGTCTTTTCTAGCGGTTACCATATTTGACCTTCTTCCATATTTTGATCATTGAATCTGGATTGATTTGCATGCATGTCCCTGCAAAATGAATTACTTATAAATTTCCATAACTTGATCATGCCGAAGCCACGGGAGTCTAAGATCTTTCAAGCTTTTCATTGCTCAATTTTTAATGGCGAAATTCGAGGTTGAAAAATTCACAGTCGAGAGTAATTTCAATCTATGGAGAGTAAAGATAAATGGTTTCTTGGTTCATCGATGGTTGTCTACTGCTATTGATCCCGAGGCGTTTGGAAAACTTCAATTGTCTAACTGGCATACGGCTTATGTAACACCCGACATTTCGGCCAGGTGATTTTCTGACCATTCTAATTGTTACCCTTTATTTAACCTTTATGATTAAATTTAATGTTGAGGCAAATTTATTACAAGTTGAGTAAAACTAGGTTGAGTGACAATTTTGTAATAAAGATTGAAGGATTAGGTATAAATAGAAAATGGAAACCTTAAATCTCCTTTAAAACCTCACTGTAGCCGACACCCTTTTTCCTGGCGATTTTCTCTCCCGAGCTCCCAGTCTCTGTTAGCTGAAATCCACCCTTCGACGACCTATTCCCTTGCCATTTCGCGGAGACTCCACTCTTGAGGTATGAGCTGGACAATGTAGTAGTCTGTTATTGTTTGGGACTCTGTTTTCAGCCTGGCATTTGAATTCAGGCTTTATCAATGGCTGTGTAGTATTAGAACATATTGAATCCGAGAGTAATAACGTACCCCCGAATAGATTCTGAAAATTCTAAGTAACCTAACTCAGATTTTATGGATAGTCGAATCTGTTTGTTCTGTTTTGGATTTCAGATTCTGCTCAGAGCATTAGATTAAGGATTCGGGGGTGACCCTAGCTATTAGATTCTAGGATGATTTACGATTAGAACTTTTAGGACTTTATTTAACTACTGAAATGTGATATGTGTTAGGTGAAGAAGTTGAAGAGAAAGTGATTCAAGTTGCTAAGGAATCCAGGTAAGTGAATGTACTAAGTCTCCGGCCAATAGGGCCCTACATCAAAGGATTATGTTAGATTTAGTGAACGTTGTCTGCTATGTGTTTTAGAAAATGTTGAGAATATGATGAAATGTCGATAGATATGGTTATGTCATTCTGATGTACTCTCCTGTCTTAGTTCGATGATTAAGTGCATTTATGTTATGCATCATGTTTTACTTCTCAAGCATATGAAAATGTTTTGAAATATGTTTTTCTCCATGAATAAGATACGTAAATGAAAAGAAAACAATGCAACCGGTTTAAGTGAGGGTTGGGGGTGGTTCGGTGATGTCACATATGAACACGACCCGCAGTAGGGACCATGTACACTTTCACTGCCGAACCCCCTTTTTATGGCACAAATCCTCCCTTAATCCGAATGATGATGAAGATGATGAATATGAACAAGAATGATGAACATGAAAGAAAGCAAGAAAGAATATGATCCATGTTTTTCTCTCAGTTGTGCGTTCAAGCATACGTGTTAGCATTGCATTCCTTACTAAGCATTAGGCTTATAGTATAATTCCTATGATGTAGGTGACGAAATATCAGGTGAGGAATGCAAAGTTGATGAAGAAGTCTAAGCTGGTTGCTGGAAGGTGCTCAGAGGGTGAGATCTGTGGCTGGATGGCGAAATGAGACCCCTGGTTATGCTCCTATGTTTTTAGTATGTTTATGAATACTGAGGTTTAATTATGGTAGATTTACCTTAAGTATGAGAGTCAAGACCTGTTTGAATGAGTTCCTTACTTTTGAGGATAACTAAGAAACCATGAAGAGATTATATGATATTGAGTCTTCCGCTATGTGTATTCTGAATGGATTGTGTTTAAGAGATGTATAAAAGTAGTGTTAAGCTTCTAGCCGACGCCATCGGCAGAAGATGTGTTAATTAGTATGCTCATCTTCCGGCTGACGTCATCGGCAGGAGATGTGCTAAACGTTAGGTTTGTCTTCCGGCTGACGCCATCGGAAGAGGAAATAAGTTTGTCTTCCGGCTGACGTCATCGGCAGAAGATATGTTAAATGTTAAGTTTGTCTTCCGGCTGACGCCTTCGGAAGAGGAAATAAGTTTGTCTTCCGGCTGACGTCATCGGCAGAAGATATGTTAAATGTTAAGTTTGTCTTCCGGCTGACGTCATCGGAAGAAGAAAATGCTAATATGTTGCCTAGTGACCGGTAGAAGTATGTAGAAACCTTGTCGTTTAGCTATCGGTAGAAGAAATAACGTTTCTTGCTGGTACACGTCATCGGCAGAGGAAACAATGTTTTCATTAATACACGTCATCGGCAGATGTAAGAAATGTTTTGTCGTCTAGTGAATGGGCAAAGTTTAATGAGGCACGTGGGAGGTCAGTGACCATCGGTAGGAGCTTTCTGTTTTATCCCCTGCTCCTCCGCTGACCCCATCGGCAGATGAATTTGACTTCTGCCATTTCCTTAATATCCTACCGATGAACGGTAGGGAGCCACTTCGCTCTTGAGTCTGTACTCTGAATTTGTATGCATTTTCATGAACGAAGTTATTGATGAGTTTTCCGCTGCAAAGTTGAAGTCTTACAAAGGAGAGTTATTAGTTTAGTTTTAAAAAGAATAAAATATATGTAGTTTTCTCTCCTTAAGTTTTCACACGAGTTCATGTCACGAGTAACAAACCGAGTCTAAGGACTTGGGTCGTTACAATTATGGTATCAGAGCTAAACCAGGTTCTAAAATCGATTCTGTAGACTGCCTTCCAGCACAGATTTCCACCTGAGTACTCTCCAACATCTGTAAGTGTTTACAATTCTAGTAATGTCATTATTTTAAGATGTGTTTCTATTATTGTTTAGGAATCTCAAGATGGTAAGAGGTCAACAGAGGGAAGATAACGTGGATAGTACCACCGTTGCTCAGCTGATAGAATTAGTTAATCGCCAATCACGACAAATAGAGCAACTAGTGATTACTAGGGAAGAGCTTGGGAACTCCAGCTCTAATGTAACTCATGATCATGGGGGTGAGCGCTTCCACAGGCTTAGACCCCCGACATTTAATGGTCAAGTTTCTGATCCTGTTTATGCTGAAGAATGGATCCGGAAGGTAGAGGACATGTTCAAGTATGCGAAAGTTGATGAAGGGGATAAAGTCACCTATGCTGTCTTCCATTTGGAGCTGAGTGCAAGACATTGGTGGGATTCTCTCCAGAGCACTGTTAATGCAGAAACTATGACCTGGGGAATGTTTAAGACTGCCTTCTTTGACAAGTACTTCAATAGGACCGTTTAGGCCAGCAAGAAGAAAGAGTTCATGAATCTGCGACAATCTGGCTCTGTGACGGATTATATATGCAAATTTGATGCTTTATCACGGTTTGCTCCCCGGCTGGTTGAGAATGATGAGGACAAGATTTACCAATTTGTTCAAGGACTGAAGCCGAGTTTGTATGTGAAGGTAAAGACTTCTGGGATACACAATGTACCTTATGGCGAAGTGACGGCTAAGGCCTTGGAACTGGAGGAGGCTGAGATGACAGCATATGCCTAGCGTGAGCAGCCAAGGAAGTTCGTTAAGGAAGCTCAGCCACCACCACGAAAGAACAAGGGATGGCAACCCCAGCAGAACAGAAATCAACAACAACAACAGCAAGGTGTTAAGAGATCCTTCAATCCAAGTGATGACCAAGGAAGAGGAAAGCGACCTTCGGCTCCCCTATGTTCCACCTGCCAGAAGAATCACCCTGGAGAGTGTAAACTGTACTCAGGACGTTGCTATAGATGTGACAAGGTTGGACACATAGCCAGAGACTGCCCCATGCCGTCGGATCCAAATCGAATCAAGATAACACCCAGAGTCTTCGCTATGATGGAGGATGAAGATGCTGTGCAGCACACGGTCATTTCAGGTACAATTATGATCTGTGGTTATCCAGCTTATACACTTATAGACACAGGTGCTACACACTCATTTATAGCAACCCTATTTGTATGCAAACATGAGTTAGGACCTTTGCCAGCTAATAGACCGTATAGTGTTATGTTACCATCAGGGAAATCTCTACATTCTGAGCAAATAGTGAAAGGTGATATTGTGTCTTTAGGAGACAGAAAGTTATATGCAGAACTGATTGTACTTGATATGAAGGGGTATGAGGTTATATTAGGAATGGATTGGTTATCCCGATATTACGCCACGATAAGTTGTAGGTCTGGTCTAGTTTAATTCCGACCACCGAATGGGGATCGATATACCTTCCAAGCTATCCCAAAAATAAGTAAGATATCGATTGTATCCTCACTAGAAATCCACCGTTTATTGAAAAATGGTTGTGAAAGTTACCTAGCAAGTATAATGGATACTCGAATGAATAATAAGATAGAGTTACAAGATATTCCCATAGTCCGGGAATTCCCTGAAGCATTCTTAGATGATTTGCCAGGATTACCGCCTGATAGAGAAATTGACTTTGTGATTGATACATATCCTGAGGCACTACCTGTGTCTAAGAATCCCTACCGTATGGCACCTGTCGAATTAAAAGAGTTAAAGGTCCAACTACAGGAATTAGTTGACAAGGGATTTATACGTTCTAGTAGTTCTCCCTGAGGTGCACCTGTCCTTTTCGTTAAGAAGAAAGATGGTTCTCTTAGAATGTGTATAGACTACAGAGAACTAAATAAGTTGACAGTTAAGAATAAATACCCCTTACCCCGTATTGATGATCTGTTTGACCAACTGCAAGGAGCTAAGGTGTTTTCAAAGATTGATTTGCGTTCAGGATACTACCAATTGAAGGTTAAGGAAAGTGATGTACCTAAGACAGCTTTTAGAACCCGTTATGGACATTATGAGTTTCTTGTTATGTCTTTTGGACTAACAAATGCACCTGCAGCCTTTATGGACTTAATGAATCGTGTGTTTCGTGAGTATTTGGACAAGTTTGTGATTGTATTCATAGATGACATCCTTATTTACTCACAGACTAAGGAAGATCATACAGAACACTTGAGGATAGTTATAGCAACATTGGGAAAGCATCGACTCTATGCCAAATTGTCCAAGTGCGAGTTTTGGCTGGATAGGGTAAACTTTTTAGGCCATGTCATTTCTACAGATGGCATATCAGTAGACCCAACCAAGATTCGGGCCGTGAAGGACTGGCCACAGCCGAAGAATGTCAGTGAAGTTCGAAGTTTCCTTGGTCTGGCTGGCTATTATAGAAAGTTCATTAAGGGATTCTCTATGATAGCTAAACCTTTAACCAATTTAACCAAGAAGGACCTCAAGTACTCTTGGACTGCAGCTTGTGAAGAGGGTTTCCAAACACTTAAACTGAAATTGACGACAGCCCCACTTTTGACCCTCCCAACCGAAGAAGGAAAGTTTAGTGTTTACTGTGATGCGTCTAAAGTTGGTTTAGGATGTGTTTTGATGCAAGAGGGCAAGGTTGTAGCTTACGCTTCTAGGCAGCTAAAGAGTCATGAGCAGAATTACCCCACCCACGATTTGGAGTTAGCTGCTGTTGTGTTTGCATTAAAGATTTGGAGACACTATCTGTATGGACGACAGTGTGAAGTATTTTCTGATCACAAGAGCTTGAAGTATCTCTTCACCCAAAAGGAATTGAACATGAGACAGAGACGTTGGTTAGAGTTTGTTAAGGACTATGACTTCGAGATTAAGTATCACCCTGGTAAAGCCAATGCTGTGGCTGATGCATTAAGCAGAATGTCAAAGACAATGCAACCCGCTGTGTCAGTTATGTCTGCACCTTTGAGGACTGAAGTTCCGAAGTTTGAATTGGAACTAGTTCCAGAATTGTCAGCCTTACTTACCGATTTGACCATTCAACCAACGGTTTTGGAAAAGATCAAAGAGTCACAACAGAAGGATTCCGAGGAGAATAACAGTATGATGAATAAGTTGAAGGACGCCACCTCCGAGTTTAGTCTTTCCAATGATGGAATCCTGAGATTTAGAAATCGATGGTATGTCCCTAGTGATGAAGAATTACGTAAGTTGATTTTGGCCGAGGCTCACTCATCTTCCTTTTCTGTACATCCTGGTAGCACCAAGATGTATCGAGACTTGAAGTTACTTTATTGGTGGCCTAATATGAAGAGGGATATCGCCAAGTACGTAGAGTCATGCTTGGTATGCCAGCAAGTTAAAGCAGAACACCAACGACCAGGAGGTACCCTTCAACCTCTACCTATTCCCGAATGGAAATGGGAACACATAGCTATGGATTTCGTTGTAGGATTACCTAAGTCAACTAAGGGACATGATAGTATTTGGGTAGTGATTGATAGACTGTCGAAATCGGCTCATTTCTTACCTGTCAAGACAACTTACACGATGGACCAACTTGCCAATCTTTATGTTCAAGAAATTATCAGATTGCATGGGATTCCCGTATCCATAGTCTCTGATCGTGACCCTAGATTCACCTCCCGATTCTGGAAAAGTTTACAAGGTACCTTAGGCACAAAGTTATCCTTCAGCACCGCTTTTCACCCGCAGACAGATGGACAATCCGAGAGGACCATTCAGATACTCGAGGATATGTTGAGAGCATGTGTACTAGACTTTCAGACTACATGGAGTAGACACCTACCTCTGATTGAGTTTTCTTACAACAACAGTTACCAGTCCACCATTGGTATGGCACCCTATGAAGCTTTGTATGGCAGGAAATGTAGGTCACCCTTGTACTGGGATGAGGTTGGTGAAGCGAAGTTATTGGGCCCAGAGATTTTACAACAGATGTCAGACAAGATTACGATTATTAGGAGGAGAATGTTAACTGCACAAAGCCGACAGAAGAGTTATGCGGACCAAAGAAGAAGAAATCTTGAATTTTCTGTTGGTGATGAAGTTTTCCTGAAGATTTCACCATTTAGAGGAGTCTTAAGATTTGGTAAAAAGGGAAAGCTTAATCCACGATTCGTTGGACCATTCCCTGTCTTAGCAAGAATTGGCAGTACAGCCTATAGGTTACTTTTGCCTCCATCTTTGGAAAAGGTTCACAACGTCTTTCATGTGTCTATGCTAAGGAAATGCATACGTGATCCGACTCAGGTTGTTAAACCAATGGAAATTGAAGTTAAGCCTAATTTGGTGTGTGAAGAGAAACCAGTGAAAATTTTGGATTCTGCAGTGAAGACTCTAAGGAATAAGGAAATCTTGTTGGTTAAGGTTTTGTGGAAGAATCATGGTATTGAAGAAGCTACATGGGAACTACAGCAGGACATGTTGGACAAGTATCCAGAACTCTTTGCTTGACCAATTTTCGAGGACGAAAATTTTGTTTAAGGAGGGGTGGATGTAACACCCGACATTTCGGCCAGGTGATTTTCTGACCATTCTAATTGTTACCCTTTATTTAACCTTTATGATTAAATTTAATGTTGAGGCAAATTTATTACAAGTTGAGTAAAACTAGGTTGAGTGGCAATTTTGTAATAAAGATTGAAGGATTAGGTATAAATAGAAAATGGAAACCTTAAATCTCCTTTAAAACCTCACTGTAGCCGACACCCTTTTTCCTGGCGATTTTCTCTCCCGAACTCCCAGTCTCTGTTAGCTGAAATCCACCCTTCGACGACCTATTCCCTTGCCATTTCGCGGAGACTCCACTCTTGAGGTATGAGCTGGACAATGTAGTAGTCTGTTAGTGTTTGGGACTCTGTTTTCAGCCTGGCATTTGAATTCAGGCTTTATCAATGGCTGTGTAGTATTAGAACATTTTGAATCCGAGAGTAATAACGTCAACCCGAATAGATTCTGAACATTCTAAGTAACCTAACTCAGATTTTATGGATAGTCGAATCTATTTGTTCTGTTTTGGATTTCAGATTCTGCTCAGAGCATTAGATTAAGGATTCGGGGGTGACCCTAGCTATTAGATTCTAGGATGATTTACGATTAGAATTTTGAGGACTTTATTTAACTACTGAAATGTGATATGTGTTAGGTGAAGAAGTTGAAGAGAAAGTGATTCAAATTGCTAAGGAATCCAGGTAAGTGAATGTACTAAGTCTCCGGCCAATAGGGCCCTACATCAAGGATTATGTTAGATTTAGTGAACGTTGTCTGCTATGTGTTTTAGAGAAAATGTTGAGAATAGGATGAAATGTCGATAGATATGGTTCTTCATTCTGATGTACTCCCCTGTCTTAGTTCGATGCGTAGTGCATTTAGGTTATGCATCATGTTTTACTTCTCAAGCATATGAAAATGTTTTGAAATATGGTTTTTCTCCATGAATAAGATACGTAAATGAAAAGAAAACAATGCAACCGGTTAAGTGAGGGTTGGGGGTGGTTCGGTGATGTCACATATGAAACACGACCTCCGGCTGACGTCATCGGCAGAAGATATGTTAAATGTTAAGTTTGTCTTCCGGCTGACGTCATCGGCAGAAGATATGTTAAATGTTAAGTTTGTCTTCCGGCTGACGTCATCGGCAGAAGATATGTTAAATGTTAAGTTTGTCTTCCGGCTGACGCCATCGGAAGAGGAAATAAGTTTGTCTTCCGGCTGACGCCATCGGAAGAGGAAATAAGTTTGTCTTCCGGCTGACGTCATCGGCAGAAGATATGTTAAATGTTAAGTTTGTCTTCCGGCTGACGTCATCGGCAGAAGATATGTTAAATGTTAAGTTTGTCTTCCGGCTGACGTCATCGGCAGAAGATATGTTAAATGTTAAGTTTGTCTTCCGGCTGACGTCATCGGCAGAAGATATGTTAAATGTTAAGTTTGTCTTCCGGCTGACGCCATCGGAAGAGGAAATAAGTTTGTCTTCCGGCTGACGTCATCGGCAGAAGATATGTTAAATGTTAAGTTTGTCTTCGTATTGAATACTGAGGTTTAATTATGGTAGATTTACCTTAGTATGAGAGTCAAGACCTGGTTGAATGAGTTCCTTACTTTGGAGGATAACTAAGAACCATGAAGAGATTATATGATAATTGAGTCTTCCGCTATGTTATTCTGAATGGATTGTGTTTAAGAGATGTAGAAAAGTAGTGTTAAGCTTCTAGCCAGACGCCAGCGGCAGAAGATGTGTTAATTAGTATGCTCTCTGCCGGCGAGATATGTTAAATGTTAAGTTTGTCTTCCGGCTGACGTCATCGGCAGAAGATATGTTAAATGTTAAGTTTGTCTTCCGGCTGACGTCATCGGCAGAAGATATGTTAAATGTTAAGTTTGTCTTCCGGCTGACGTCATCGGCAGAAGATATGTTAAATGTTAAGTTTGTCTTCCGGCTGACGTCATCGGCAGAAGATATGTTAAATGTTAAGTTTGTCTTCCGGCTGACGTCATCGGCAGAAGATATGTTAAATGTTAAGTTTGTCTTCCGGCTGACGTCATCGGCAGAAGATATGTTAAATGTTAAGTTTGTCTTCCGGCTGACGTCATCGGCAGAAGATATGTTAAATGTTAAGTTTGTCTTCCGGCTGACGTCATCGGCAGAAGATATGTTAAATGTTAAGTTTGTCTTCCGGCTGACGTCATCGGCAGAAGATATGTTAAATGTTAAGTTTGTCTTCCGGCTGACGTCATCGGCAGAAGATATGTTAAATGTTAAGTTTGTCTTCCGGCTGACGTCATCGGCAGAAGATATGTTAAATGTTAAGTTTGTCTTCCGGCTGACGTCATCGGCAGAAGATATGTTAAATGTTAAGTTTGTCTTCCGGCTGACGTCATCGGCAGAAGATATGTTAAATGTTAAGTTTGTCTTCCGGCTGACGTCATCGGCAGAAGATATGTTAAATGTTAAGTTTGTCTTCCGGCTGACGTCATCGGCAGAAGATATGTTAAATGTTAAGTTTGTCTTCCGGCTGACGTCATCGGCAGAAGATATGTTAAATGTTAAGTTTGTCTTCCGGCTGACGTCATCGGCAGAAGATATGTTAAATGTTAAGTTTGTCTTCCGGCTGACGTCATCGGCAGAAGATATGTTAAATGTTAAGTTTGTCTTCCGGCTGACGTCATCGGCAGAAGATATGTTAAATGTTAAGTTTGTCTTCCGGCTGACGTCATCGGCAGAAGATATGTTAAATGTTAAGTTTGTCTTCCGGCTGACGTCATCGGCAGAAGATATGTTAAATGTTAAGTTTGTCTTCCGGCTGACGTCATCGGCAGAAGATATGTTAAATGTTAAGTTTGTCTTCCGGCTGACGCCATCGGAAGAGGAAATAAGTTTGTCTTCCGGCTGACGTCATCGGCAGAAGATATGTTAAATGTTAAGTTTGTCTTCCGGCTGACGCCATCGGAAGAGGAAATAAGTTTGTCTTCCGGCTGACGTCATCGGCAGAAGATATGTTAAATGTTAAGTTTGTCTTCCGGCTGACGCCTTCGGAAGAGGAAATAAGTTTGTCTTCCGGCTGACGTCATCGGCAGAAGATATGTTAAATGTTAAGTTTGTCTTCCGGCTGACGTCATCGGAAGAAGAAAATGCTAATATGTTGCCTAGTGACCGGTAGAAGTATGTAGAAACCTTGTCGTTTAGCTATCGGTAGAAGAAATAACGTTTCTTGCTGGTACACGTCATCGGCAGAGGAAACAATGTTTTCATTAATACACGTCATCGGCAGATGTAAGAAATGTTTTGTCGTCTAGTGAATGGGCAAAGTTTAATGAGGCACGTGGGAGGTCAGTGACCATCGGTAGGAGCTTTCTGTTTTATCCCCTGCTCCTCCGCTGACCCCATCGGCAGATGAATTTGACTTCTGCCATTTCCTTAATATCCTACCGATGAACGGTAGGGAGCCACTTCGCTCTTGAGTCTGTACTCTGAATTTGTATGCATTTTCATGAACGAAGTTATTGATGAGTTTTCCGCTGCAAAGTTGAAGTCTTACAAAGGAGAGTTATTAGTTTAGTTTTAAAAAGAATAAAATATATGTAGTTTTCTCTCCTTAAGTTTTCACACGAGTTCATGTCACGAGTAACAAACCGAGTCTAAGGGCTTGGGTCGTTACAGCTTATGAGATGAAGTCTAAAGCACATAGTGCTAATGGGGATTTATTAGCTAAATCTAGAAAAAAATTTAGGTCACAGAATTTTAACAATCCTCTCACATTAACATGAATTTCATACAAGAGGTCTGTAATGCACACTTCTTTGCCCGAACAAAAAAGAATTCGGTTAATCGAACTCTAAAACCTATTTAGTCTATTTGAACAATTTTAATCTATGACTGGACGATATAAACATATTAGATCAAAACATGATGTCGGAAATCTAAATAAGTTGTACAGAACTCAAAAAATGAATTCAGTCGCTTGCATTCTTCTCCTGTGCTTTCTTTAATCATCCTAAATTAGAATCAGAGCTTAGAGCTTGCTCACTTTCTTCAGCTATCCCTTCCAAAACTAGATATGGAAGAGCATTTGAGTACTTTGCACTTCTTGCCTCGCACGAGCCATGGTTGCGGCTGAGGATAAACGAACCCGAGTTATTGCTTTTGCTCAAAACAATCAAATTCATTGGACATACTCAGCAACAAAAACAGAGAAGTTCAAATTGAAGCACACACCTCTAATTGTGAAAATGCTTTGAACCCATCTCTTATAGATGAAGAACATTCTTGAGGACTCTCCATAATGTGTACCTGATAAAAGAAGCTCGTAGGACCTTGTTTCCCTGAAAATCTAACACCCTATGCTAACCAAACAAAATTTGTAGTATCAAAAGAATTTAGCTAAGCTATTATGCTTAAACAAATATAAACTGCTTAAATAAATATAGACGACACGAGATGGAAGAAAATTTTGTATCATGAAATCAAATACAAATATAACGATATCACGAGTATCAACTCCATTCTCACCTACCACCGTAGATCTATGAAAATATCAATAATCTAATTTATCATTCATGAATCGCAAACTTTTCGAACATGGCCAAAATAGAATCAGACATTTGAACTCGAAAATGAGCTCCATGAACATTCCAATATGACAGTAATTTTTATTCGGATTTATGATCTATGGATGTAAAATACCAGAGAATTATGGTGCCTTGTGAAGAAAAGTTGATAAGACAAGCAAGGTTATCAACAAAGAAAATGTAGATCACTCACCTGGCATAATTTATAGCATTGTGACATAAAAAAAGGGTCCGAGTTATTGCCAGGTCTCTTCCACAAGGATTACTATATTTCTCTTGGCAGATCCTTAACAAAGAAAACAATGATTTAGAAATTAAGGGATTCATAGTTTATGGGGGAAAAAGGATTTGATAAATAGGAAAGAAACCTTTCGTCGAAAAAATCACCAAAATCATCAATAATTACAGTAGCAGGAAAAGTTTTGAGGAGGTGAAATGCAGCAAAGAATTTCTTAATTCCTGCGTCGCTATCGGCATACCTTGAGAACGGAAATGGAAAATTTCTTTAATAAATGGAAACAGAATACGTTTCTTGTCGGTATTAAAATCTGGGACAAGAAAAATGACAATTACTTCATTCTTATGCGCTTAAGGGGATCACTGGTGGAATCAACTCCCTTGCAACGAAAACCCAAACTGAAAAAGGGAGAAAATTAAGAGAGAGAGAGAGAGAAAGAAAAAAGAGAGATGCCTGAGAGAGAGAATGGGGTTTCTTCTCCAGTCTCAATCGGTTGCAAATGAAGCCCACATTTCCTTCGAGGGCTGAGTTGAAAGCGAACTGGAAAAGTAAGGAGGTCTTCCCGCTGCCACAATAGTTGAAAAAATGGAGTAGGAAAAAGCAGTATAAAGGAGAGAGAAGAGGGGTTGAAGTAAATACCAGGAAGGAGGTCCAGACAGAAGCAGAATTGGGTTGGAATGGCGGTTTTGCCGCTCGTTTTGCTCAACTGAGAAGAACCTCTCCACCATTGTCTGTTGAAAGAGTTGATCAATAACTTCGTCACAACGAGTTCTGGAATTTAGGGCTAATATTTAGATGATTTTTAAAATTTTTGTATTAAAAATGATAGAACTAAACTCGTCAAAACCGATTCCAAACCGACACAAAATAAAAAAAAAAACTAAAATTTAAAGTTATACTTTTATATTATTTTAAAAAGATATTTTTATATTTAGTTGTATTTAAATTTATTTTGTTTTAAGTTGGAATAATTTATTGCATCAACTATTTGATTTTTATTAAGTACGCTATTGTTTTTTTAAAAAAATTTATGAATGAAGTTATATTTAATGTTTGTTTAGCATTTAATGTTCTAAATATTTGTTGATATTAATTTCAAGGTTTCTGCTTATTAAATGATTTTTGTTATCTTCAATGATTTTGAATTAAGAAAATTAGGGTTTTATAACGATCTAATTTAACCTAATTTGCAAATCCATTTGGAAAATTTTTTAGGGTTTTTAAATTGAGAAAAATTGAAATTAAATTTTGGGGTCGTACAGTTGGTATCAAAGCCCTAGGTTTTAAACAGTTCTATGACTACTCTGTATACTCACGTGCCCCTGGAAGATTGTCGATCAGCAGGTAAATGATCAAAAATTTATATTTTGATATAAAAATATGATGCTTTTTTGTAGTTTATTTTAAAGTAAGAAATTTTCCTTTTATTATTTTGCAAATATTTTTTTTATAAAATCTTAAATATGTTTTGGAACTTTAATGTATATTTTGTTTAAGAACTTCAAGTATTTATTTAAAGCAATTTCAAACTATTTTAAATTGTATTTTAGTACAAGTTTTTAAGTTTTTATAATTATTTCTATGATGTAGATCTGTCGCTGAACCTAAAATAGCAACTACTCTCGATTAAAAAATTTGATCCCGATTAATAAACTTCCTTAAAACATATATAAACCCTAGAGCTTAGGATACACATAAGAAACAAGTGAATTACGATTGAATGTTTGAGTATTAAACAACACCAACCTTGCTAATATCCTAAATAGTTTAAGAACCCTTGTGGACTCCTCTATAAAAATTTGGAATATTAACATCCAATAGTTAAGATTGAAATTTGTAACACCCGGCATTTCTGCCATGTAATTATTTCCCCGAAATGTATAAGCGGAAATTATATTATTTTAATACAACGTATATTTTGGTTGGAAGTGATGCAATGCTTAGGGGGACCAAACTAATGATCAACTAACCAAAACAAGTCAATTTGGTTAAAAGCCAATGGAAGGGTAAATGTGGAAGCAATTAAGGTTGGTGGGAGAAGACCAATAGATGATCGACATCTGGCGACTTGTTGAGGAAGCTAAGATCCTCTTCCTACGTGAATTTTTAATTCACTTCTCTGCTTCCTCCCATCTCCCTCAACTTTCTCTCTTCCTGGTGGTTGAAACAAAACTTCCACGCTTTGTTTCTCCTGTAATTTCCTGTCTTCTTCAGCGAAGGTCCGAGCGTTCCAGGGACATTTGAGCATCAGACACCGCAGCAAACAGGTAAGTTCATGCATTTACGTCGGCCCTTAAGGCCCTACAACTTGGAGGTACTAAGTATGGTTTGGGTAGATAGGTTTTATGTTATGCTTTAAGTTAAACATGTCTCCATTATATTCTGTTTTCCTGTTATACCATTTTGTCATCTGTGAATGTTAAGTTTAAGCATCGCACTTATTCATGCATACACGTTTTCCTGTAAAATCATGTAAATGTTTTCAGCACTGGTTTTGAAGTAAGTAAGATAAAATCTGTAATGTAATGTACGGTTAAGTGTGGATGAGGACTGGCATCCTGTCAAGTACTCCTGTTATGTCCTGAAGTGGCATGTACATCCTGTTGCGCCAGCTCCTCCTCCCACTTATACCTCCCTGTCCAGTGAAATGTAATGTAAAGTAATGTTCATGTATTTGAAACGTTCATGCATAGCATATGCATCACTGCATTTATTTCTGATATGTTCTTACTGAGCTCTAGGCTCATAGGTGAACTCCCTGTTGTAGGTACGGATACTCCAGATGAGGACCTTGTGCCTCATAATGACGAGCTGATGTAGTTGGGGAATTGAGCTCATTGGGGGTGGTTGCTGCAGCCAGACAAATTCTGTCCCGAGGTTTAAGTATTTAAAGTAAAGTCTATGTCTGTAAAACTTTTTCTGGAATTCTGGCGTTGTGTTTACAACTCTGTATAGTCCCGTGTCTTGTTTAAAACTCTGTAGAAAATTTTGCTGGATATGTAATGTATAGTTTCTTGTGTTTGAGTCTTAAATCTCTGTTTGACCATTGATAGTTGTTCCCTGAAATATTCTGTCGTTGATGTATTCAAAACCTCTGTATTTGACAGGTTGTATCCATATATTCTAAATGTTTTGAAAACATTCTGGAACTACTTGAGTTCTCCCTTTTCAGGTCATGCATGGATAGTCTCGAATTTTAGAGCTATCCATGCAGTTTGTCTGCTTGAACTCCTGTCATTTGTAGAGTATGATTCAAAAAATTTTGTTTTGAAATCGGGTTTAAGGGTCTGAAGCCCTCATACCTCCTGTTTCGATGTCCCCTGCCTGTAAGTCTTTATGTTAAAAATTGCCAAGTTTTATCTCAAAAATTGCATCTTCTGGTCACTGTTCACAACTCATCTTCCGGTTGACGTCAGCATAAGTCTTCCGTCCAGTGTAAATATGTCTTCCGGTTGACGTCAGCATAAGTCTTCCGCCCAGTGTAAATATGTCTTCCGGTTGACGTCAGCATAAGTCTTCCGCCCAGTGTAAATATGTCTTCCGGTTGACGTCAGCATAAGTCTTCCGTCCAGTGTAAATATGTCTTCCGGTTGACGTCAGCATAAGTCTTCCGCCCAGTGTAAATATGTCTTCCGGTTGACGTCAGCATAAGTCTTCCGTCCAGTGTAAATATGTCTTCCGGTTGACGTCAGCATAAGTCTTCCGCCCAGTGTAAATATGTCTTCCGGTTGACGTCAGCATAAGTCTTCCGTCCAGTGTAAATATGTCTTCCGGTTGACGTCAGCATAAGTCTTCCGCCCAGTGTAAATATGTCTTCGGTTGACGTCAGCATAAGTCTTCCGCCCAGTGTAAATATGTCTTCGGTTGACGTCAGCATAAGTCTTCCGCCCAGTGTAATATGTCTTCCGGTTGACGTCAGCATAAGTCTTCCGTCCAGTGTAAATATGTCTTCCGGTTGACGTCAGCATAAGTCTTCCGCCCAGTGTAAATATGTCTTCCGGTTGACGTCAGCATAAGTTTTCCGCCCAGTTTATTCACAGTTTCTGTTTTGTCTTCCGATGACGTCAGAACATCTTCCGGCTGACGTCATCACCTTCTGCCGGCTTCGCCTGTTGTCTGCCTCTTCCGATGACGTCATTTACCTCTTCCGATGACGTCACCCACTGGTTTCTCCTCCGATTCAGTTTAAAAATTTACATCTTCCGCCAGTTATTCGCCTAAGTCTTCCGCCCCGTTTTATTTATTTCTCTGACAATAAACCACCCGATTCCGGTATTCACTGTAGTCTTCTTTGAATACGTATTTCCATTTTTAATTCTGCCATTTATTTCTGAAGTCCAGTTTTTAATCATGTCTTTCCAGCCCTCAATCCAGAGGAGGTCTTCCAGTTTATTTTCACCCTTTCTGTTTTTCCTGCTTAATTCGTTTTCCTTATTTTAAGTCGCCCATTTCCGTTTCTGTTTTTCCTAGTTCTTCTGTTACTCATTCCTGTAACTCAGTCTTAAACTCGGTTTCTGTTTTCATAAGTTGTCCAAGCACTGGGTAAACGTTTTCTGCCTTTCTATTTATGTAACTCTGTTGGTTCAAAAAAAAATAGTCATCGTTTTCTGATAACTGTCCCGGAGTGACGGCTCCGATCCCGGATTCCGATCAGGTTTGGTTTCGGGCTGTCACAGTTATGGTATCAGAGAAAACAAGGTTTTAAAATCGATTCTGTATAATGTCTAACTGCGCAACCCGCCACGTGAGATCGCTCCACCAACTGTAAGTGTTTAAATTCCTGTCAAAGTTTTGTTTATTAAATTGGGTTATTCTGTTTATAGAGTTTCTTAGAAATGGTGAGAGGAAATCAAGGTGATGCAAACGACAGAGGCGATGCCCTCGACCGTCTAACCGAGTTGGCCGGCACTCAATCTCGCATGATCGAGCGTTTGATTGCGAGGGAGGGCAACGAAAACAACAATAACAATGCGAGTGCTCCACGTGATACAAGTGGAGAGAGGTTCCGGCGACTCCAACCGCCTATGTTCGATGGATTATCAACAGATCCTACTCATGCCGAAGAATGGATCCGACAGATTGAACGCATGTTGAATTATGCAGAGGTGGAAGAAAATAAGAAAGTGATATGTGCCTCATTTAATCTCACCCAGAGTGCTGGATTTTGGTGGGACACAGTGCAGTCAAACACCGTGGCATTGAGCTGGGAGGGGTTTAAAACACTCTTCTACGAGAAGTACTTTGACCGCAGCATGAAGAAGGAGAAGCTACTGGAATTCTCTCGGCTGCGACAATTTGGAACTGTGGCCGAGTATGTTCAAAAGTTCGAAACGTTGTCCCGTTATGCACCTCATCTGGTGGCCACCGATGAAAACAAGGTACACCAGTTTATTCAAGGACTGAAACTGGACCTCTTACGGGGGATTACAACCGGGGGATTTGACGAGGCTCCGTATACGAAAGTAGTGGCCAAGACTTATCAGTTGGAAGCCTTAGAGGTGAAGTCTCAGAAGTATAGGGATTCGTCAAAGAGGGTCTTGCAGCAAGATGTCGCTCTACAACAACGACAACAAAGGAGTCAATTTGGGCAACCACAACAGCAACAGAACAGAGGTGTTAAGAGGCCTAATGAAGTTGCCATTTACCAGGACAAAGGGAAGAGACCTATGGGAACTCCTCGGCTCCCTGTTTGCTCACGTTGCTAGAAGAATCATACAGGAGAGTGCAGGCTCTTTACTGGAGCATGTTTCCGGTGTGGTAAAGAAGGCCATCAAATTCGAGACTGCCCAATGCCCGACACCAGAACAGGACAGGCAGTGCCGAGAGTGTTTGCAATGATGGAGGATGTTGATGATGCTGATCTGCATACAGTGATTACAGGTACAATTTTAGTATGTAATGCACCTGCTTATACCTTGTGGGACACGGGGGCCACACATTCGTTCGTGGCAACAGACTTCGTAGTTAGACAGAAGTTTTGTAGTACGTCGTCAGATCAGCCCTATAGCATTATGCTACCGTATGGAGAGTTTATGCACTCCGAGCAGATTGTACGGGGTGATATAGTGTTAGTGGGAGACCAGAAATTTTATGCCGATCTTATCATCATCGGTATGAAAGGGTACGATGTCATTCTGGGGATGGACTGGCTATTTAGACATTATGCCACCATCAACTGTAGGTTCGGGCTTGTGTTATTTAAGCGCCCAAATGAAGTAGAATTCTCTTATCAGGCAGTACTGAAGAAACACTGTATGCCTGTGATATCTTCCTTGAAAGCTCAACGACTGATGAAGCCAGGATGCATCGGATTTCTTGCCCACGTTGTGGATGTTCAAAGGCAAAATGAGGTGGAACTTCAAAACATTCCGGTAGTCCGGGACTTCTCAGAGGTTTTCTTAGATGACTTACCGGGATTGCCACCTGATCGTGAAATCGAGTTTGAAATTGATGTATACCCTGGTGCGGAACCAGTATCGAAGAATCCGTACCGTATGGCACCAATTGAACTGAAGGAATTGAAAGCTCAGTTGAAAGAGTTAGTGGACAAGGGTTTTGTGCGCCCTAGTTTCTCTCCGTGGGGTGCACCCGTCTTATTTGTTAAGAAGAAGGATGGGTCCCTACGGATGTGTATTGACTACCGTGAGCTAAACAAATTAACTATCAAGAATAAGTACCCGTTGCCAAGAATTGACGATTTGTTTGATCAGCTACAAGGGGCTCGGGTATTTTCTAAGATTGACTTACGCTCCGGCTATTACCAGTTGAAGGTCAGAGCTGAGGATATTCCAAAGACTGCCTTCAGAACCCGGTACGGACACTATGAGTTCTTGGTGATGTCGTTCGGGTTGACCAATGCTCCGGCATCATTTATGGACCTAATGAACAGGATATTCCATGATGTCTTGGATAAATTTGTGATCGTTTTCATCGACGACATTCTGGTTTATTCCAGGAGTGAGGCCGAGCATGAGAAACACTTGGCTATGGTACTGTCAATCCTAAAGCAACATCAATTATATGCCAAGCTGTCAAAGTGTGAGTTCGGGTTAAGCAAGATTAATTTCTTGGGCCACGTGGTGTCTGCTGAAGGAGTATCTGTGGACCCAGCCAAGATCGAGGCTGTGAGGGACTGGCCAAGACCAAGGAATGCAAGCGAGGTACGGAGCTTTATCGGACTAGCTGGTTATTACAGGAAATTCATCAATGGGTTTTCGGTGATAGCGAAACCTATGACCAGCTTAACGAGGAAGGAAATCAAGTTTAAGTGGTCTGAAGCATGTGAGGTGAGCTTTCAGACACTTAAGCAGAAATTAACCATTGCTCCTCTGTTAGTATTGCCAGTTGAAGACGGCAAATTCAGTGTATATTGTGATGCGTCTAAGGTTGGCTTGGGATGTGTATTAATGCAAGAAGGGAAAGTAGTAGCCTACGCATCCAGACAATTGAAGAGCCATGAAGAGAACTACCCTACTCATGACCTTGAGTTAGCGGCAGTTGTATTTGCACTGAAAGTGTGGAGACATCACCTATATGGACAACCATGTGAGGTGTATTCTGACAACAAGAGTTTGAAGTACCTTTTTACTCAGAAGAAGTTGAATATGAGACAAAGGCGGTGGTTAGAATTTGTAAAAGACTACGATGTTGAGATCAAATACCATCCTGGTAAAGCTAATGTGGTGGCTGATGCGCTAAGCAGGATGCCAGCAACTATGCAACCAGTGATGTCAGCCGTATCGATGCCTTTGAAGACGGAGATACAAAAGTTCGATATGGAGGTAGTTTCAGGGCTATCGGCCATACTAGCAAACTTAACGCTACGGCCCACTGTCCTGGACCGTATTAAGGGAGCCCAGAAGACCAATTCAAAGGAAATGGCTGATATGGTGAGCAAAGTACCAATGGATTCTTCCAATTTCAGTTATTCGGGAGATGGTATTCTAAAGTTCAAAGATAGGTGGTATGTTCCGAGAGATGAAGAGCTACGAAAGAACATCTTGTCGGAAGCCCACTCGTCTTCTTTCTCTGTACATCCTGGAAGCACGAAGATGTATCAAGACTTGAAACTTCACTTCTGGTGGCCGAATATGAAGAATGAAGTGGCCAAATTTGTGGAGTCCTGCATGATATGTCAACAAGTTAAGGCTGAACATCAACGACCAGCTGGGACGCTTCAGCCTCTCCCGATTCCTGAATGGAAATGGGAGAATATTACGATGGATTTCGTTGTCGGCCTTCCGAGGACGGTTAAAGGCCATAACAGTATATGGGTCATTGTAGATAGACTAACCAAGTCGGCCCACTTTCTACCTGTGAAGACGACATTCTCTATGGACCAATATGCAGAGTTATACATTGGTGAGATTGTCAGGTTGCATGGTATTCCTGTGTCAATTGTATCTGACCGGGATCCTAGGTTCACTTCCAGATTTTGGAAAAGCTTGCAAAACTCCTTGGGTACAAAGCTGGATTTCAGCACGGCGTTTCACCCACAGACAGATGGACAATCTGAGAGAACAATTCAGATATTGGAAGACATGTTAAGGTCGTGCGTGTTGGAACTTCATGCTCCTTGGAGTAGATATTTGCCGCTAATTGAATTCGCTTATAATAACAGCTACCATGCTACTATCGGCATGGCTCCATACGAAGCCCTCTATGGCAGAAAGTGTAGATCTCCGTTATGTTGGGATGAAGTTGGAGAGTCCAGACTTGTCGGCCCTGAGATACTACAGCAGATGTCTGAGGTGATTGCTGTTATCAAACAACGAATCAACACTGCTATGAGTCGACAGAAAAGTTATGCGGATCGGAGATGGAGAGAATTGGAGTTTGCTGAAGGTGACGAAGTATTCCTGAAGGTGTCGCCTTTCAAGGGCGTAATGAGATTCGGTAAGAAAGGAAAGCTCAGCCCACGGTTCATTGGGCCTTTTCCCATCTTGAAGCATGTGGGAAGCGTGGCGTACAGACTACAGTTACCAGCGTCTATGGATGGAGTACACAATGTTTTCCACGTGTCGATGCTGAGGAAATGTGTACGAGATCCAACCCAGATCGTGGAACACGTTGACTTCGATATCATGCCGACACTGACATATGAAGAGAGGCCCATACAGATTCTGGATACCTCAGTCAAAGTATTGCGCAACAAGGTGGTCCCGTTGGTGAAAGTCTTATGGCGCAACCATAATGTGGAAGAAGCCACTTGGGAAAGACTAGAGGATGTTAGAGCCCAATATCCGGACCTCTTTGCTTAGGCAAATTTTGGGGACAAAATTTCTGTTAAGGTGGGTGGAATGTAACACCCGGCATTTCTGCCATGTAATTATTTCCCCGAATTGTATAAGCGGAAATTATATTATTTTAATACAACGTATATTTTGGTTGGAAGTGATGCAATGCTTAGGGGGACCAAACTAATGATCAACTAAGCCAAAACAAGTCATAACCAAAACAAGTCAATTTGGTTAAAAGCCAATGGAAGGGTAAATGTGGAAGCAATTAAGGTTGGTGGGAGAAGACCAATAGATGATCGACATCTGGCGACTTGTTGAGGAAGCTAAGATCCTCCTCCTACGTGAATTTTTAATTCACTTCTCTGCTTCCTCCCATCTCCCTCAACTTTCTCTCTTCCTGGTGGTTGAAACAAAACTTCCACGCTTTGTTTCTCTTGTAATTTCCTATCTTCTTCAGCGTAGGTCCGAGCGTTCCAGGGACATTTGAGCATCAGACACCGCAGCAAACAGGTAAGTTCATGCATTTACGTCGGCCCTTAAGGCCCTACAACTTGGAGGTACTAAGTATGGTTTGGGTAGATAGGTTTTATGTTATGCTTTAAGTTAAACATGTCTCCATTATATTCTGTTTTCCTGTTATACCATTCTTCATGCATACACGTGTTCCTGTAAAATCATGTAAATGTTTTCAAAGCACTGGTTTGAAGTAAGTAAGATAAAATCTGTAATGTAATGTACGTTAAGTGTGGATGAGACTGGCATCCTGTCAAGTACTCCTGTTATGTCCTGAAGTGGCATGTACATCCTTTTGCGCCAGCTCCTCCTCCCACTTATACCTCCCTGTCCAGTGAAATGTAATGTAAAGTAATGTTCATGTATTTGAAACGTTCATGCATAGCATATGCATCACTGCATTATTTCTGATATGTTCTTACTGAGCTCTAGGCTCATAGGTGAACTCCCTGTTGTAGGTACGGATACTCCAGATGAGGACCTTGTGCCTCATAATGACGAGCTGATGTAGTTGGGGAATTGAGCTCATTGGGGTGTTGCTGGCAGCCAGACAAATCTGTCCGAGGTTTAAGTATTTAAAGTAAAGTCTATGTCTGTAAAACTTTTCTGGAATTCTGGCGTTGTTTTACAACTCTGTATAGTCCCTGTGTCTTGTTTAAACTCTGTAGAAAATTCTGCTGGATATGTAATGTATAGTTTTCTTGTGTTTGAGTCTTAAATCTCTGTTTGACCATTGATAGTTGTTCCCTGAATATCTGGGTCGTTGATGTATTCAAAACCTCCGTATTTGACAGGTTGTATCCATATATTCTAAATGTTTGAAAACATTCTGGAACTACTTGAGTTCTCCCTTTTCAGGTCATCATGGATAGTCTCGAATTTTAGAGCGATCCATGCAGTTTGTCTGCTTGAACTCCTGTCATTTGTAGAGTATGATTCAAAAAATTTTGTTTTGAAATCGGGTTTGACGTCAGCATAAGTCTTCCGCCCAGTGTAAATATGTCTTCCGGTTGACGTCAGCATAAGTCTTCCGCCCAGTGTAAATATGTCTTCCGGTTGACGTCAGCATAAGTCTTCCGTCCAGTGTAAATATGTCTTCCGGTTGACGTCAGCATAAGTCTTCCGTCCAGTGTAAATATGTCTTCCGGTTGACGTCAGCATAAGTCTTCCGCCCAGTGTAAATATGTCTTCCGGTTGACGTCAGCATAAGTCTTCCGCCCAGTGTAAATATGTCTTCCGGTTGACGTCAGCATAAGTCTTCCGCCCAGTGTAAATATGTCTTCCGGTTGACGTCAGCATAAGTCTTCCGCCCAGTGTAAATATGTCTTCCGGTTGACGTCAGCATAAGTCTTCCGTCCAGTGTAAATATGTCTTCCGGTTGACGTCAGCATAAGTCTTCCGCCCAGTGTAAATATGTCTTCCGGTTGACGTCAGCATAAGTCTTCCGCCCAGTGTAAATATGTCTTCCGGTTGACGTCAGCATAAGTCTTCCGCCCAGTGTAAATATGTCTTCCGGTTGACGTCAGCATAAGTCTTCCGCCCAGTGTAAATATGTCTTCCGGTTGACGTCAGCATAAGTCTTCCGTCCAGTGTAAATATGTCTTCCGGTTGACGTCAGCATAAGTCTTCCGCCCAGTGTAAATATGTCTTCCGGTTGACGTCAGCATAAGTCTTCCGCCCAGTGTAAATATGTCTTCCGGTTGACGTCAGCATAAGTCTTCCGCCCAGTGTAAATATGTCTTCCGGTTGACGTCAGCATAAGTCTTCCGCCCAGTGTAAATATGTCTTCCGGTTGACGTCAGCATAAGTCTTCCGCCCAGTGTAAATATGTCTTCCGGTTGACGTCAGCATAAGTCTTCCGCCCAGTGTAAATATGTCTTCCGGTTGACGTCAGCATAAGTCTTCCGTCCAGTGTAAATATGTCTTCCGGTTGACGTCAGCATAAGTCTTCCGTCCAGTGTAAATATGTCTTCCGGTTGACGTCAGCATAAGTCTTCCGCCCAGTGTAAATATGTCTTCCGGTTGACGTCAGCATAAGTCTTCCGTCCAGTGTAAATATGTCTTCCGGTTGACATCAGCATAAGTCTTCCGTCCAGTGTAAATATGTCTTCCGGTTGACGTCAGCATAAGTCTTCCGCCCAGTGTAAATATGTCTTCCGGTTGACGTCAGCATAAGTCTTCCGTCCAGTGTAAATATGTCTTCCGGTTGACGTCAGCATAAGTCTTCCGCCCAGTGTAAATATGTCTTCCGGTTGACGTCAGCATAAGTCTTCCGTCCAGTGTAAATATGTCTTCCGGTTGACATCAGCATAAGTCTTCCGTCCAGTGTAAATATGTCTTCCGGTTGACGTCAGCATAAGTCTTCCGCCCAGTGTAAATATGTCTTCGGTTGACGTCAGCATAAGTCTTCCGTCCAGTGTAAATATGTCTTCCGGTTGACGTCAGCATAAGTCTTCCGTCCAGTGTAAATATGTCGTCCGGTGACGTCAGCATAAGTTCTTCCGCCCAGTGTAATATGTCTTCCGGTTGACGTCAGCATAAGTCTTCCGTCCAGTGTAAATATGTCTTCCGGTTGACGTCAGCATAAGTTTTCCGCCCAGTTTATTCACAGTTTTCTGTTTTGTCTTCCGATGACGTCAGAACATCTCCGGCTGACGTCATCACCTTCCTGCCCGGCTTTGCCTGTTGTCTGCCTCTTCCGATGACATCATTTACCTCTTCCGATGACGTCACCCACTGGTTTCTCCTCCGGTTCAGTTTAAAAATTTACATTTTCCGCCAGTTATTCGCCTAAGTCTTCCGCCCCGTTTTATTTATTTCTCTAACAATAAACCACCCGATTCCGGTATTCACTGTAGTCTTCTTTGAATACGTATTTCCATTTTTAATTCTGCCATTTATTTCTGAAGTCCAGTTTTTAATCATGTCTTTCCAGCCCTCAATCCAGAGGAGGTCTTCCAGTTTATTTTCACCCTTTCTGTTTTTCCTGCTTAATTCGTTTTCCTTATTTTAAGTCGCCCATTTCCGTTTTTGTTTTTCCTAGTTCTTCTGTTACTCATTCTTGTAACTCAGTCTTAAACTCGATTTCTGTTTTCATAAGTTGTCCAAGCACTGGGTAAACGTTTTCTGCCTTTCTATTTCTGTAACTCTGTTGGTTCAAAAAAAAAATAGTCATCGTTTTCTGATAACTGTCCCGTAGTGACGGCTCCGATCCCGGATTCCGATCGGGTTTGGTTTCGGGCTGTCACAAAATTAGCCAAAACTTGAACATTTTAGATAGAAGTGCTTGTAGAAAAATCATAAGCATATTTTTGTTTTTCAATGTACAAATTTTTAAATTCTCAAGTCAA
Organism: Begonia masoniana; assembly: GCA_022432975.1. Lineage (NCBI taxonomy): Eukaryota > Viridiplantae > Streptophyta > Magnoliopsida > Cucurbitales > Begoniaceae > Begonia > Begonia masoniana. The sequence continues at coordinate 17,260,156 of CM039505.1, read as the reverse complement.
GAATTCCATAACAATAAGAGATAAAGTAATATTATTGATTAATTTGAGAATATTAAACAAGACAATAAAACATCAAAATTTATTCAATGATTCTAGGGCTAGTTTATGAATAAGATGATTGTCTCTAGTAACAATTTGTTCATAATATTTATTGTAACACCCGAGTTTTTCGGGTTTCCGCTCCAAGGCTATTTTCGTAAATAAGTAAATTAGATCCGTTTTGCGAGCGGATAGTTTTATTAGGACCCTAGAAATTTACGGGAATTTGTAGAAGAATAAGTGAAATTTTAGAAACCCGAATCGAGAAGAGTAATACTAGAATTCCCGTTTTAGCCTTTTAGTATATTAATTTGTAAAAATAGCAAAATAAGTCCGTTTTGGAAACGGTGAGTTTTGTTAGAACTCTAAGATTAAATTGGAGTTTATGGAGATATACGGGATTTACGGAAGAGCGAAACGGTATATTAATGTTTTAATAGGAATTAGGATTATTATTATTATTATTATTATTATTATTATTATTATTATTAATAATAAAACAAAACAAAACAACAGAATTTTCATTCTGTTGTTTAAGTCGAGCCCGACCCCGACGCCAAGCGAGCCCCGACGACAGAGAGGAGACGCGCGACGATACCCTAACGGTTTCCGACCCTCGCCAACCAGACGCCGGCGACGTGGTGATTCCGGCCGACTCCGCGCGCAACCCGACCGGTATGGCTCGGTTTCACCTTGTTTTGGTTCGATTTTTCTCCCTGTTTTCGTTCTGCTTGTGGCCGTGAATGGTGAGCCAACTTGGGCTCCGATCTCCGGCCATTTTTGGCTAATCTCGGCATCAAATGGCCGGGTATTAGGCCGGCTTTGGTTGCCTGGCCATGTGGTGCCCAAATTGGGCGAAATTCAGTGAATGCCCGATTAGGGCAATTCGGGTTTTCTGAATTGGAACTCGATTTTTGGTTACATTATTCTAATTGAGGGTAGATATGGTCGATTGGTGATGAAATAGGTGGAGTTTGATGAAAAATTGAAAAAGAGAAATTTTGGGAATAAGGGGCAGTTCGGGTTTTGTGATTTTTGACCTAGTTCCGTTTATTTGTTTTAAAATCCATTTTGGCAGATTAAAATAGGCTATTAGAGGAGTACGTGGCCGCTAGAATCGTTCGATTCCGATAACCGACGCAAAAGTTACGCGCGTTTGAGTTTCGGGTCGGTTTTTACCGAACCCAAAATAGTGGCCCATTTAGTTAGATTTCAATTGGATTAGGCTAGAAATAGTAATTTGAGAGTAAATTGGTTAATGTGGGCTCGATTTAACGAAGCTTGGATGTTTGTCATAGGTCGGGCCATAGGCGACGAAATGTGCCAAAACCAGCGAACTACGGACGACAGGTAAGTTCTCGTGATCTTTTCTGGCCGATTGGCCTACACCGTACGTCGATGTCGCGTCGAGGATCATTGGTGAATTGTTTGTTTATATGCTTTGGTTGGGTAGTTAAGATTAGTTCTTTTATAGGTTATACATTTTTATTGTCTTGATGGTATATATGTAGAATATAGATTATGTTTCTTTTATTGTCTTGATGGTATATATGTTGAATGTTATATTGTGCACGTGTTCATGCATCATGGTTTTTAAAAGAACATAGAAAATGAACTTATGCACGATGTTTTCATGCAAAGAGATGTGGCCAGAAGGTGGGGCTATTGATCTATTGTGTAGGCCAAAAGGGGTCGGGCACAATACCACATCGCGGTGTGGCCGGAAGGTGGGGCTATTGATCTATTGTGAAGGCACGACAGGGGCTTGTCACAGTACCGCACCGTTACAGAGAAAAGAAAATGAATTTTCACGTTTCATTAGCATGCATTAGCATTTACGAAACTTGCTGAGCCTTTAGCTCATAGATTGTCTGTATGGTGTAGGTGATCCTGATATAGGTGAGGACGAGATCCTTCCACCTGAGGAGTGATGCAGTTGACGGAGGATGGCTCGCGGGGTGTGCTGGCGCAGTCGATGCTTGACTGACCCGTGGGGAGTATGTATAGATTTTGGGGATTTTTTGAATGTTATGGTATAGTGAAATGTATAGAACATTTTAGGATGCTTGGTTCTGGTAGTTGATAGGTTTATGTTTTAACATTTTTAAACGTTTTGGAACTGTTGTGGTGATTTTGAAAACAGGTGGGTTTGTTTATGTTTTAAACGTAACCACGCAGTTTGTTTTCCTGAAAAGTACTTAGTATTAAATACATTTTGAGTTGTTTATTGGGTGAATGGTGAAGTGTAAAAGAATGAGGGTATGAGTGTAACGCCCCCGAACCCACCCTGGCTCGGTGCGCTACTTGGCTCACTCTAACCCCGAGAATTCTTATAAACACCTAGGTATAAAATAAAACTGACATAGCGGAATTTAAAACTAATTTAAAATCATACCCAGTTGCCTAGACTCACTAATTCCCTTACTCCTAACCTTTAAGCACCACGGCGTCCTTCCCGAAAATTTCGGCAAAGTAACGCCTGAAAATGGCGCCTCCAAAATGCTAGGTACCTGCAACTAGATAAAACCCAACCAATCCAGAATATTTATATTCAACTATCCACTCAACTATCCAACATACGAAATCACCAAATAGCAGTAAGAGGGAAACTAAAAATACTAACATCCTTAAATGAAGAACATCCACAATATAGGGCGACACATCACTCTTAACTTAACTATACTTTCAGACACTACTTCGCGACGAGGAACCACTGCACATCTCTCGTGAGAACCTCCCGAAGCTTGCCATATTTCAGACACTACTTCGCGACGAGGAACCACTGCACATCTCTCGTGAGAACCTCCCGAAGCTTGCCATATTTCAGACACTACTTCGCGACGAGGAACCACTGCACATCTCTCGTGAGAACCTCCCGAAGCTTGCCATATTTCAGACACTACTTCGCGACGAGGAACCACTGCACATCTCTCGTGAGAACCTCCCGAAGCTTGCCATATTTCAGACACTACTTCGCGACGAGGAACCACTGCACATCTCTCGTGAGAACCTCCCGAAGCTTGCCATATTTCAGACACTACTTCGCGACGAGGAACCACTGCACATCTCTCGTGAGAACCTCCCGAAGCTTGCCATATTTCAGACACTACTTCGCGACGAGGAACCACTGCACATCTCTCGTGAGAACCTCCCGAAGCTTGCCATATTTCAGACACTACTTCGCGACGAGGAACCACTGCACATCTCTCGTGAGAACCTCCCGAAGCTTGCCATATTTCAGACACTACTTCGCGACGAGGAACCACTGCACATCTCTCGTGAGAACCTCCCGAAGCTTGCCATATTTCAGACACTACTTCGCGACGAGGAACCACTGCACATCTCTCGTGAGAACCTCCCGAAGCTTGCCATATTTCAGACACTACTTCGCGACGAGGAACCACTGCACATCTCTCGTGAGAACCTCCCGAAGCTTGCCATATTTCAGACACTACTTCGCGACGAGGAACCACTGCACATCTCTCGTGAGAACCTCCCGAAGCTTGCCATATTTCAGACACTACTTCGCGACGAGGAACCACTGCACATCTCTCGTGAGAACCTCCCGAAGCTTGCCATATTTCAGACACTACTTCGCGACGAGGAACCACTGCACATCTCTCGTGAGAACCTCCCGAAGCTTGCCATATTTCAGACACTACTTCGCGACGAGGAACCACTGCACATCTCTCGTGAGAACCTCCCGAAGCTTGCCATATTTCAGACACTACTTCGCGACGAGGAACCACTGCACATCTCTCGTGAGAACCTCCCGAAGCTTGCCATATTTCAGACACTACTTCGCGACGAGGAACCACTGCACATCTCTCGTGAGAACCTCCCGAAGCTTGCCATATTTCAGACACTACTTCGCGACGAGGAACCACTGCACATCTCTCGTGAGAACCTCCCGAAGCTTGCCATATTTCAGACACTACTTCGCGACGAGGAACCACTGCACATCTCTCGTGAGAACCTCCCGAAGCTTGCCATATTTCAGACACTACTTCGCGACGAGGAACCACTGCACATCTCTCGTGAGAACCTCCCGAAGCTTGCCATATTTCAGACACTACTTCGCGACGAGGAACCACTGCACATCTCTCGTGAGAACCTCCCGAAGCTTGCCATATTTCAGACACTACTTCGCGACGAGGAACCACTGCACATCTCTCGTGAGAACCTCCCGAAGCTTGCCATATTTCAGACACTACTTCGCGACGAGGAACCACTGCACATCTCTCGTGAGAACCTCCCGAAGCTTGCCATATTTCAGACACTACTTCGCGACGAGGAACCACTGCACATCTCTCGTGAGAACCTCCCGAAGCTTGCCATATTTCAGACACTACTTCGCGACGAGGAACCACTGCACATCTCTCGTGAGAACCTCCCGAAGCTTGCCATATTTCAGACACTACTTCGCGACGAGGAACCACTGCACATCTCTCGTGAGAACCTCCCGAAGCTTGCCATATTTCAGACACTACTTCGCGACGAGGAACCACTGCACATCTCTCGTGAGAACCTCCCGAAGCTTGCCATATTTCAGACACTACTTCGCGACGAGGAACCACTGCACATCTCTCGTGAGAACCTCCCGAAGCTTGCCATATTTCAGACACTACTTCGCGACGAGGAACCACTGCACATCTCTCGTGAGAACCTCCCGAAGCTTGCCATATTTCAGACACTACTTCGCGACGAGGAACCACTGCACATCTCTCGTGAGAACCTCCCGAAGCTTGCCATATTTCAGACACTACTTCGCGACGAGGAACCACTGCACATCTCTCGTGAGAACCTCCCGAAGCTTGCCATATTTCAGACACTACTTCGCGACGAGGAACCACTGCACATCTCTCGTGAGAACCTCCCGAAGCTTGCCATATTTCAGACACTACTTCGCGACGAGGAACCACTGCACATCTCTCGTGAGAACCTCCCGAAGCTTGCCATATTTCAGACACTACTTCGCGACGAGGAACCACTGCACATCTCTCGTGAGAACCTCCCGAAGCTTGCCATATTTCAGACACTACTTCGCGACGAGGAACCACTGCACATCTCTCGTGAGAACCTCCCGAAGCTTGCCATATTTCAGACACTACTTCGCGACGAGGAACCACTGCACATCTCTCGTGAGAACCTCCCGAAGCTTGCCATATTTCAGACACTACTTCGCGACGAGGAACCACTGCACATCTCTCGTGAGAACCTCCCGAAGCTTGCCATATTTCAGACACTACTTCGCGACGAGGAACCACTGCACATCTCTCGTGAGAACCTCCCGAAGCTTGCCATATTTCAGACACTACTTCGCGACGAGGAACCACTGCACATCTCTCGTGAGAACCTCCCGAAGCTTGCCATATTTCAGACACTACTTCGCGACGAGGAACCACTGCACATCTCTCGTGAGAACCTCCCGAAGCTTGCCATATTTCAGACACTACTTCGCGACGAGGAACCACTGCACATCTCTCGTGAGAACCTCCCGAAGCTTGCCATATTTCAGACACTACTTCGCGACGAGGAACCACTGCACATCTCCCGTGAGAACCTCCCGAAGCTTGCCATATTTCAGACACTACTTCGCGACGAGGAACCACTGCACATCTCTCGTGAGAACCTCCCGAAGCTTGCCATATTTCAGACACTACTTCGCGACGAGGAACCACTGCACAGAACCTCCCAAAGCTTGCCATATTTCAGACACTACTTCGCGACGAGGAACCACTGCACATCTCCCGTGAGAACTCCCGAAGCTTGCCCATATTTCAGACACTACTTTCGCGACGAGGAACCACTGCACATCTCTCGTGAGAACCTCCGAATCTTGCCATATTTCAGACACTACTTCGCGACGAGGAACCACTGCACATCTCTCGTGAGAACCTCCCGAAGCTTGCCATATTTCAGACACTACTTCGCGACGAGGAACCACTGCACACCTCTCGTGAGAACCTCCCGAAGCTTGCCATATTTCAGACACTACTTCGCGACGAGGAACCACCGCCAACAGACCACTTTCAATATATATCATACTCACATTTCAAAACCATGCTTAACCACCACCAAACATTTAAAACCATGCTTAACCAATCAAAACCAAGCAAGACAACCAAACCCAACAACAATCAAACAACAACCAAATAATACAAGGCAACCAAACAAACAACAACAACAACAAAATAAATCCTACCGTTCCGTGGTGTAGGCCCGAAGGCAAAACAAACGTCCTCTACTTACCTGAGTGCTCGGTTTTCGCGTGCACACTTCTACCGGTCAAATCACTCGTCCAACAACCTAAAATAATGAAACTTAGCTTAATAAGCCATCAATAAAATCTACAAATTCTTAAACCTAAAACTAACCAACACCTAAACACATTTCACTATAAAAATCCAAAAACCCGATTTTTGTACAATTTTGACCGTTAAACTTCAAACGGTCATAACTTCCTCGTTTTTCAACAGAATTCGACGTGCCACCCCAATTCGGAAACCTCTACACGTCTACTATCCATTGAAATGCTTAAATTAACCAAATACACAACTTAACCAACTGGAATTCCCTAAAAACAGAATCGGCCCTTTGATGCACAATTCCGATTTTTGTGTAACTTCCATCAAATCTTTAATTAAACACTTAATTAACCTAAACTAACACATTTAACAATTAAACTAACCAATTTGGAAAGAAAACCAACTTTGGAAACCAAAATTCGGAATTCATGGTTAGGGTTTTCCAAACCCTAACCAAAAACACTCAATACCCTTCAAAATCACCAACAATCAACACCTATTTGCATAAAAACCAAAACCCATTTGATTTTTACCTTGAAACCTTGAAGAATCGAAGGTGGAGAAGCTCTCCAATGGCAGCCAAAACTTGCGTGGAGAAGGAGGAAGAAGAAAGGTGTTTTGCCATTTTAACACCTAATTCACTAAATTTATAAATTAAACTTTCTACCTTTTTGTTTTTACCACCTAATTCTTTAAAATTACAACTCAAACCCACCTTTTTCTTCCTTTAAATCCAACGTGCAGCATCCAAATGAAACCCCTTTTCATGCACCAATTTATTTGAAATTTGATTGGTTAAAATCTCCTTTGAATTTTTCAACCTAACTTTTGACTTTTCCACCTTTGAATTTTCAACATTTCAAACCTTTCTTTTCCCTTCATCCCTCTCCCAACGTGAAACCACACCAACACAAAGCCTCTTTCATTCACACCATATGTAGAAATTTAATTGGCTTATTCAACTTTTATCCTATTGGTTGGAATTTGCCTTTGACTTTTTCAAACCATGTAATTTTTTCAACCAATTCCCACTTTGACTATTCAACTTCATTTCTTCCCCTTGCATTATTTCTAAACCTATCATTACTAAACATTAACCCTCTAAACGTTAAATCCTAAGCCTATACTTGTTATAGAAAATTTTTGGGTATTACAATGAGTGAGTTTGATTTGATGTTATTGTGTTGGTTAGGTGTTAGATTTTATGTCGATGTTTCAAATGTTTTGTTTAAACCATTAATTTAACGTTATGGTAATGTTTTTAGTTTAATTGGTAGTTGATACGTTTTAGGGTGTTTGATTCTGTTTAGTTGATAGATTTGTTTTATAAAACGTTTGTTAAGGTTTTTATTTGGGTTTTATGAACTGCTTGGTGATTTTGTAAACAGGAGGATATGTCACACTTTTAAACGGAACCATGCAGTTCGTTTTCGTGAAAATGTGTTATTTAATTGATTTTAATGTTGGTTTAAATAATTGTTTTGTTTTGTAATTGTTTTAAACGTTTCATTAAATTGTTTTCCACTTAAACATTTAGTATAAAAGAAAAGAAAAATTTTATACGAAAGATTAGGAATAGTGTAACGGGGTCGTTACAAACTATATGAAAAATTACTAAAAATATTATTCGAGTACTTAGAAGTTGGATTTGAGTTGATAAACTATTAATGTGGATAAAGTTAATCAATGAGAAGTTGATAAAACAAAAGATACTAGAATATACCTTACGATTTAGTTCAGAAATTCAATGATATTATCTTAAATGTTTATTGAGTTATTATGTTGAAGTGGGTATTTTAAGTTGATCATTGTTCGAAGAGATGAGTGTCATCTTTAGTAAAGAATTGTAAGGAAAAAAAAATTTAATGACGTGAGAATTTATGGTTGTCATTATATAGGGAAAACACCTGATCAAATTAGAGGTGACCAGTAAGCAGTGAAAATATTGATGATCATATATTGAAATATTTAGTCTAAGAAAAATTTGAGAAGGTATTAATGATTCTATTTGACAAATGTTTGGAATTAAATTAATTAGATTGAAGTTGAGGATTTAAGATAAAAAAATTTATCTCGTAAGTATTTAGTGTTGCTTAATTGAGAAAATATAGAAATTGGACTTTATTTAAGAAATTAGTATATCTTGAGAAATATAGTACATTAAAGAAAAGTTGAGAACCTTAGGTTCAAATTACAGCTGCGGGTGTTAATCTGAAATGATTATTGTTAGAGAAATCTAGGAAAGTTACATTTAGTGAAGAAATTATTAAAAACTCTTGCAAATATAGAAATAATGATTTAGAATAATCTTTGTTCGAGGGATTATAAATATGAAGTTATAATTTATGACTTTGAATTTTTGAGATTTTAATTTATTAAAATGAAGTCAAGGAATCTAGGAATAAATTATGTGTTTAAGTGCATAATTTATCGGGGACATGAATTAGATAAAACTTGATAAATAATTGATGCTATATTTGATCAAATTAAATGAAGTGGAAGTAATTATGAGATTTATATTCAAGTGTGTAGTTAGAGCGATCATTGTTTGACGAACCATAAGGATGATATTGTAGTTGGTGACTAATTGAATTTTGAGAATGTAGTTGATTGGAATGAACTCAAGGATATATACATCGATCATTATATCTGTAAACATGAGAGTTATATTGATCGTTATGAATAATCAGATTTTGAGGATATAATTGGTTGAGGATAAAAAAGTTCTAGAGAAAAGTTATTGAGTTTAAAATTTATAACAATTTTTTTGAAGAACTATAGAAATGAGAAGTAGTAGAAAACTTACTAAATTTTGAGGATATAGTTAGTAAATAAAAAAATAAAATAAAATTGAGGTATTTAAATCCCTCAATCTAATTTTGAGGATATAGAATGATCATAAGTTTAAGAATATAGTTAATCATAAAGAAGTTAAGGAATTAAGTCTGAAATATTTTCTAACGCAAAAGAACTTGAATATGAGATAACGCAGATGGTTGAAATTAGTAAATGATTATGATTGCAAAATTATATATCACCCTGGAAAAGCAAATGTAATGACTTACTCCCTTCACCGGCCTTTTTTCGCGTGGACGCACCGCTATCCGGGTCTGGATCCAGTATACGGGTCAGTCGTCACTCACAGAACTTTTTCCTCATGGAGCAGAGAATTTCATGCCTTTCCCATCACTCGAACCCAGGACCTCTAGGATATAATCCATAGGCTAAAATTAATCAAAATCCTAAGTTTGACACAATAAAAAGAATCTCGGTTCACCCCCAAAACTTTCGGTCGACACTTATTTCGCTTCTGTTTGCGTCGGATGATCCTCGAGGTCGACACTTTTGTTTGTTACACAGTAACCAGTCGACACCTTTAACTTCGGTCGACACCTCATTGGGCTCTGTTTTCTGATTGTACAGTGACCGGTCGACACCTCACAATAGTGGTCGACACTTTAAAGGGCTTTGTTTTCTGATTGTACAGTGATCGGTTGACACCTTACAATAGCGGTCGAAGTTCAAAGGCAAATTGACATCCTTTTTACGCCTAACATTTCACATTTCCTCCACACTTAACTAATTCTATTACTCATCATCAATTTTGTAACGCCCCGAGTTTTTTGAACCCGGTTTGTTACACATAGACCCGAACACAACTGATAAAATCTCGGACCAAATTTAAAACTTCATTCGTGAATTAAAATTTGAACGTTTGCTAAAAACATGAAAACTTGCAGCGGAAAAATCTTTGAACAAAGTAAGGTTAAGTCAAACTGTAAAATAGTGTTTGAATAATCAATTAAAATACTAAGGAAATGGTTTAGCCGGAAGAGGTAGAGGTTTAGACGTGAAATGTGTAAAGTTTTAAAAGTTAAACGCATCGCCCGCTGAACAAAGTCAACAGAAGAGGCTGAAGTAGATAGTAGAAGACCTCTTCCGGTGACAAACGACAAAAGACTTTCTACATCATCCGATGGATTTACACACGACATCCACCGGTCACTAAACGACAAAAGACTTTCTACATCATCCGATGGATTTACACACGACATCCACCGGTCACTAAACGACAAAAGACTTTCTACATCATCCGATGGATTTACACACGACATCCACCGGTCACTAAACGACAAAAGACTTTCTACATCATCCGATGGATTTACACACGACATCCACCGGTCACTAAACGACAAAAGACTTTCTACATCATCCGATGGATTTACACACGACATCCACCGGTCACTAAACGACAAAAGACTTTCTACATCATCCGATGGATTTACACACGACATCCACCGGTCACTAAACGACAAAAGACTTTCTACATCATCCGATGGATTTACACACGACATCCACCGGTCACTAAACGACAAAAGACTTTCTACATCATCCGATGGATTTACACACGACATCCACCGGTCACTAAACGACAAAAGACTTTCTACATCATCCGATGGATTTACACACGACATCCACCGGTCACTAAACGACAAAAGACTTTCTACATCATCCGATGGATTTACACACGACATCCACCGGTCACTAAACGACAAAAGACTTTCTACATCATCCGATGGATTTACACACGACATCCACCGGTCACTAAACGACAAAAGACTTTCTACATCATCCGATGGATTTACACACGACATCCACCGGTCACTAAACGACAAAAGACTTTCTACATCATCCGATGGATTTACACACGACATCCACCGGTCACTAAACGACAAAAGACTTTCTACATCATCCGATGGATTTACACACGACATCCACCGGTCACTAAACGACAAAAGACTTTCTACATCATCCGATGGATTTACACACGACATCCACCGGTCACTAAACGACAAAAGACTTTCTACATCATCCGATGGATTTACACACGACATCCACCGGTCACTAAACGACAAAAGACTTTCTACATCATCCGATGGATTTACACAGACACACCGGTCACTAAACGACAAAGGACTTTCTTCTACATCATCCGATGGATTTACACACGACATCCACCGGTCACTAAACGACAAAAGACTTTCTACATCATCTGATGGATTTACACACGACATCCACGGGTCACTAAATGACAAAAGACTTTCTACATCATCCGGTGACTTTACTGAAGACATCTTCCGACAGATAACACAATTCAATAGACTAAAAACATACACTTTTACACACATCACCCGATGACGTCAGCCGGATGATTTCCTTCATCCGATCGACTTATTACTACATCCACCGGTGACATCAGCCGGATGACTTCCTTCATCCGATCGACTTATTTCTATATCCACCGGTGAACTTCCTTGACTGATGGTGGAACATGCAAACTTTACTCAAAACATTCAAAACCACCTGACCCTAAGAAAATTCAGAAAAAATCCAACAGAAAACAGAACAACGTTTCAATTACTTAATTCTATGCCGTAACAGCTCTAAGTACAAAAGCCTATTTAATTCCCTAAAACCATTCAGAAACAACTCAACTCCTTTCACTACTCAAAATCCAGTAAAAACAAATACTAGAATCGGCAGAGTACTAATATCAGAGAAGTCTCAAAAATACATTTAAATCTTAAAATCATTTCTGTCATTAGAAAAACTCGACATACTTAAATTAAACCATGTTTCACAAAACCTTCACATTCTACAGACACCAGTCAAACCGCCCCATCAGATGCCAGATCGATGCCTGATTGCACCCCTCCAACCTGCCTAGTTCTCAACCAACTCAGAGAATTCACCTGCAGTATCCTCAGCACCTACATCACAAAACTCATCTATTAGCCTAATGCTAAGTAAGAAAAGTAGTAATGAAATGAAATACTGAAATATGAATTTCCTAGACATGCAATTTCTACTTTCTCATCTCAGTTGTTCATGCTTCGTTTCTGTTTAGATCCCCCTGTGAAATTGGGAGTTGGATCAACTCTCCCTTGACTCGTTAAGGGGTGGATTAATTCCCTTAACAGTAAATCTGATTCACATAGCTGTTTCCGATCCCCTTGTGAAATTGGGAGTTGGATCAACTCTCCCAAAGTATAAATATCCACTGTCTCATTAAGTGGCAGATTATTTCCCTTAACAGTAAAACTGATTCACATAGCTGTTTCGTTATGATCATTCCTCACTATGCCAACATGCATTCAAATTTATTTTCGTATACTTCTAAAACATGATGCATATCATACAGACACATTTAAATAAACATAATCCTAATGTTTTGTGATGTAGGCCCGATGGCACAAGCAAACTTCACTTACCTAGTCTCCTGGAAATCGCTCGGTTTCAACTACTTTGAAAGCCCTGTTCACCAAATGTCATAAACAGAATACTATTCAGATCTTCACTAAACCTCATCCTACACCATTCACAAATCTAAGGAGCTAGTTTAGAAGTTCGGGTCATCGCACATTCATGATTCAGCACTAAACTCGAACTCAACTCACTCACGGCATTCACAAAATACACACATTGCACTCTCTCCGCTACCTAGCCACTAAATATCGAGAAAACGAATGGAAAACTTACCTAGTTTGAAGGATGGAGATCGGAGGGGAAAATTGCCTGGAGCTCTGTTGAGCTTGAGCTGAATACCAATAAAGGAAAATGAAGGAACAGTGGCGGCTAAACCTCATTAAACCCTCCCTTAAATACTTTAACCACAATAAATTGTAATTTACCATTTTGTCCTTGCTCATTCACTTATTAACCTAATCGCTAATTCACCCAATTTCAATTATAAAACATTCACTATAAATGAAAAATGTAAATCGGTTAATTGAAACCGGGTGTTACAATCTACCCTCCTTAAAAGAATTTTGTCCTCAAAATTCAGTACCTGAATAATTCTGGATGCTGGTTCATCATGTCTTGCTGGCGTTCCCAGGTTGTCTCCTCTAAGTTCTGGTTGTGCCACAAGACCTTCACTAGAGGAACCTCTTTGTTGCGCAATACTTTAACTGCATAGTCTAAGATCCTTACTGGTTTCTCCTCATAAGCAAGAGTAGGATGAATTTCGATGTTCTGTTGTTCCACAATTTGATATGGGTCCCTTATGCACTTCTTCAACATAGAAACATGGAACACACTGTGTATCCCCTCCATAAAAGCCGGTAACTGCAACTGATAGGCTGCTCTCCCAATTCATTTCAGAATAGTGAACGGTCCAATAAATCTGGGGTTCAACTTGCCTCTCTTCCCGAATTTGACAACTCCTTTAAATGGTGATACTTTGAGGAAAACTTCGTCACTTACCTCAACGTCTGTCGGCTCTGGGCTGCCAGAATTCTCTGTCGGATAAGGGCAACCTTCTCGACGGTTTGTTGCACAATGTCAGGACCGAGCAGCTGTGTTTCACCAACTTCATCCCAGTACAAAGGTGACCTGCATTTTCGTCCATATAAAGCCTCGTATGGTGCTATTCCTATGGTTGCCTGAAAACTGTTGTTATAAGAGAATTCTACTAAGGATAGATACTTGTTCCAGGAACTTTGAAAATCCAATGTGCATGCACGAAGCATATCCTCTAATGTTTGAATGGTCCTTTCAGATTGTCCATCAGTTTGAGGGTGAAAAGCTGTGCTAAAACTAAGTTGTGTTCCCATAGCCTTGTGCAAACTTTTCCAAAACTTAGATGTAAATCTAGAGTCTCGGTCTGAAACTATAGTGCTTGAAACTCCATGCAGTCTGACAACTTCGTGCACATACAACTCAGCAAGCTGATCCATCGAGTAAGTCACCTTTATCGGTAGGAAGTGAGCTGATTTGGTTAGACGGTCAACTATCACCCAAATTGTATCGTGTCCCTTTGCTGTTTTAGGCAATCCCACAACAAAGTCCATCGTTATTTGTTCCCATTTCCATTCGGGAACTGGTAATGGTTGTAAGTTTCCTGCAGGCCTCTGATGTTCAGCTTTAACCTATTGGCAAATCAAACACGATGCTCCATATTCTGCCACGCTTCGTTTCATACCTGGCCACCAATAATGTTGTCTGAGATCCCTGTACATCTTTGTACTCCCAGGGTGAACAGAGAACCTAGAAAAATGTGCTTCGGAAAGAATCTCATCTCGAAGTTCTTTAATGGTAGGAACAAACCATCTATTTCTAAACTTGAGGATTCCATCAGCAGAATAGTTGAAATCCAAATTAACGGTAGACTCTATGCTTAATTTGTACTTGATGCACTCCACATCATTTGCCTGAGCTTCCTTTATTTTCTCCAGAATAGTAGGCTTTAAGGTTATGGCTGATAGTATGGCTGATACACTGGATACTGCTTCCAGATTGAACCTATGGAATTCCGATTCCAAGGCTAGTGGCATACCAAAAATCAAAGCTGGGGTTGATGTTGTTACTCTACTCAAAGCATCTGCCACAACATTTGCCTTGCCGGGATGGTATTTAATCTCAAAATCATAGTCTTTTACAAATTCCAACCATCGACGTTGCCTCATGTTCAGTTCCTTCTGTGTGAAAATATACTTCAGACTCTTATGATCCGAAAATATTTCACAGGATTGTCCATACAAGTAATGCCTCCAAATCTTAAGTGCAAATACCACTGCAGCTAATTCTAAGTCGTGTGTAGGGTAATTCTTTTCATGTACTTTTAACTGCCTAGAAGCATAAGCTACAACCCTTCCATCTTGCATTAAAACACATCCAAGCCGACCTTGGAAGCATCACAATAAATACTGAATTTACCATTTTCGATAGGAAGAGTCAATATTGGAGCATTGGTCAATTTCTGTTTCAAGGTCTGAAAGCTATGTTCACATTCCTCGGTCCACACATACCTCACATTTTTCCTTGTTAACCTAGTAAGGGGTGTAGCAATCTTCGAAAATCCTTCAATGAACTTCCTGTAATACCCTGCTAACCCAAGAAAACTCCTAATATCTGTAGCACTCTTCGGTTGTGGCCACTCCTTAACTGCTTGAACCTTTGCTGGATCAACCGATATGCCATCACCAGAGATGACATGTCCTAAAAAGTGAACTTGATCCAACCAAAACTCACACTTAGAAAACTTGGCATATAGTTGGTGCTGCTTTAGTAATCCCAGCACCAAGCTTAAGTGTCTTGCATGCTCCTCCTTAGTTCGAGAGTAAATCAGAATGTCATCGATAAACACTATGACAAATTTATCCAAAAATTCATGAAACACTCTATTCATGAGATCCAAAAAAGCTGCTGGTGCGTTTGTCAATCCAAAGGACATGACCAAAAACTCATAATGTCTATACCTTGTGCGAAAGGCAGTCTTTGAGATATTTTCAGATTTAACCTTCAACTGATAATAACCGGACCTAAGGTCAATCTTAGAGAAAACTCTTGCACCATTAAGTTGGTCAAATAAGTCATCAATCCTTGGTAAAGGGTACTTGTTCTTGACTGTTAACTTATTCAATTCTCTATAATCAATGCACATTCGCATTGATCCATCTTTCTTCTTAACAAAGAGGACAGGTGCACCACACGGTGAAAAACTTGGGCGTATGAACCCTTTCTCCAACAAATCCTCCAACTGTTTCTTTAATTCTTTAAGTTTTGTTGGTGCTAGTCTATATGGATTTTTAGACACAGGCTCGGCGCCGGGGTAGACATCTACAACAAATTCAATTTCTCTATCTGGTGGCAAGCCAGGAAGGTCATCTAGGAATACTCCCGGAAAATCTTGGACAACTAAAACATTTTCGGGGCTCGCTTTTTCTATGAGTTGTGTGTCTAAAACGCTAGCTAAGAAGCACAAATACTCTCCACACAGGGAAGGTCTAGTGTTGATAGAAGTCATCATAGACATTTCCTTACTCTTCTTTGAAGCTTGAAAGGTATGCTTAAAACTACCAGGGGGTTGGAAGCTAACTACTCCAGTCCTACAATCTATTGTGGCGTGATGTTTAAACAACCAGTCCATTCCTAGGATTACATCAAATCCTATTATATCCATAATTATAAGATCGGCAGGCAAGCTTACATTCCCTACTAACACTTCACTGTCAAGCATCATTTGGTTAGAGTGCATGCGTTCACCAGAAGGTAATGCAACATTAAACACATGCATGGAAGGGGTAAACTGTACATCTAACTTAACAGCAAATGCAGATGCTATAAATGAATGTGTTGCACCAGAATCTATCAAAGTAAAAGCAGGTACAGAGTTAATCAATATAGTACCTGACACAACAGTTGGCTGTTCCTCACCCGACTCCGTCATGGAGAATATTCGTGGTTTAATCAAAGCAGTGCCACTCTTAGGAACTGGACAATCTCTACTAATGTGACCGACCTTGTTACAGTTGTAACATCTGGTGACTCTAGGCTTCGAGCACTCTTTGAACGTGTGTCCAACCTCCTCATAGTTGAAATATTTACCAAAGCCCAGTCTGCATTCCCCCTGGTGGTTCTTCAAACACTTAGGACATTGGGGAAATTTCTTGACATTATGTACCTTCCCTCCCGCTCCTTGGCTATTTTGGCCTTCACTTGGCCTTTTCGTTCCTCTTTGTTGATGTGGCTGGTTAAACCTTTTTGGGACCTCTTTTGGTCCAGCACACTTCCTTTCAGCTTATTCCACTTCCAGAGCAGTGGACACAACCTCGCTGAACGTCAAGCCTTTAATACCACAAAATTTGACTCCCTGGTAAATTTCCGGCTTCAGTCCATGCACAAACTTGAACACCTTATCCTCATCCTTGTGAGCAAAATGTCCAGCAAACCTGGATAGAGACTCAAATTGCCTACTGTACTCAGCTACAGACCCTGTCTGCTTCAAGTTCAGAAATTCCAACTTCTTTGCGGTTTGGACAGTGCTGTTGAAATACTTCCCGTAGAAAATGTCTTTGAATTGCGACCAAGGCATCGCCAAAACATCTGTGGTGGTCTCTATTGTTTCCCACCAGAGTTGAGCTTCACCAGCCAAATAAAATGTTGCCAATGTGACCTTGTCTCCTTCTCCTATATTGGCACACCTAAACATACTCTCTATTTTTCTAAGCCATCCTTCAGCAATAACTGGATCAGATGACAGTCCATCAAACGTGGGTGGTCGTAACCTCCTGAATCTATCTCCAGATTGCTCATTGCTAGAACCCGAGTTAGCACTTCCTTGTGCTTCCCGGTTCAAAAGCACTCCTAATTGATCAGACTGTTGACGCACTATATCAGTCTGCTGACGCATCAATTCTGTCAGCTGCCTAATTACACTAGAGTCCTCTTCACGTCTTGGACTTGGTATCTCTCTTGGTATTCTTGGTCTTCCTGGTCGTCTAGCCATTTGCTAAATTCCTGAATAAAGTTAAATATTCTTATAAATACCTAATAGCTAAGGTTAACATAAACACTTACAGTTGTTGGAGTACTTCCATGCAACGATTGGCACAGATGAGTAATCTTTTGAACGGTTTAACTGAATATCTCTGATACCATACTGTAATGCCCCGAGTTTTCTGAACCCGGTTTGTTACACATAGACCCGAACACAACTGATAAAATCTCGGACCAAATTGAAAACTTCATTCGAGAATTAAAATTTGAATGTTTGCTAAAAACATGAAAACTTGCAGCGGAAAAATCTTTGAACAAAGTAAGGTTAAATCAAACTGTAAAATAGTGTTTGAATAATCAATTAAAATACTAAGGAAATGGTTTAGCCGGAAGAGGTAGAGGTTTAGACGTGAAATGTGTAAAGTTTTAAAAGTCAAACGCATCGCCCGCTGAACAAAGTCAACGGAAGAGGCTGAAGTAGATAGTAGAAGACCTCTTCCGGTAACAAAACGACAAACTTCTTCTATTCCATCCGATGGATTAAACACACGACATCCACCGGTCACTAAACGACAAAGGACTTTCTTCTACATCATCCGATGGATTTACACACGACATCCACCGGTCACTAAACGAAAAAAGACTTTCTACATCATCCGATGGATTTACACACGACATCCACCAGTCACTAAACGACAAAAGACTTTCTATATCATCCGATGGATTTACACACGACATCCACCGGTCACTAAATGACAAAAGACTTCTACATCATCCGGTGACTTTATTGAAGACATTTTCCGACAGATAACACAATTCAATACACTAAAAACATACACTTTTACACACATCACCCGATGACGTCAGCCGGATGATTTCCTTCATCCGATCGACTTATTACTACATCCACCGGTGACGTCAGCCGGATGACTTCCTTCATCTGATCGACTTATTTCTATATCCACCGGTGAACTTCCTTCAATGATGGTGGAACATGCAAACTTTACTCAAAACATTCAAAACCACCTGACCCTAAGAAAATTCAGAAAAAAGCCAACAGAAAACAGAACAACGTTTCAATTACTTAAATTCTATGCCGTAACAGCTCTAAGTACAAAAGCCTGTTTAATTCCCTAAAACCATTCAGAAACAACTCAACTCCTTTCACTACTCAAAATCCAGTAAAAACAAATACTAAAATCGGCAGAGTACTAATATCAGAGAAGTCTCAAAAATACATTTAAACCTTAAAATCATTTCTGTCATTAGAAAAACTCGACATACTTAAATTAAACCATGTTTCACAAAACCTTCACATTCTACAGACACCAGTCAAACCGCCCCATCAGATGCCAGATCGATGCCTGATTGCAACCCTCCAACCTGCCTAGTTCTCAACCAACTCAGAGAATTCACCTGCAGTATCCTCAGCACCTACATCACAAAACTCATCTATTAGCCTAATGCTAAGTAAGTAAAGCAGTAAGGAAATGAAATACTGAAATATGAATTTCCTAGACATGCAATTTCTACTTTCTCATCTCAGTTGTTCATGCTTCGTTTCTGTTCAGATCCCCCTGTGAAATTGGAAGTTGGATCAACTCTCCCAAAGTATAAATATCCACTGACTCGTTAAGGGGTGGATTAATTCCCTTAACAGTAAATCTGATTCACATAGCTGTTTCCGATCTCCCTGTGAAATTGGGAGTTAGATCAACTCTCCCAAAGTATAAATATCCACTGTCTCATTAAGTGGCAGATTATTTCCCTTAACAGTAAAACTGATTCACATAGCTGTTTCGTTATGATCATTCCTCACCATGCCAACATGCATTCAAATTCATTTTCGTATACTTCTAAAACATGATGCATATCATACAGACACATTTAAATAAACATAATCCTAATGTTTTGTGATGTAGGCCCGATGGCACAAGCAAACTTCACTTACCTGGTCTCCTGGAAATCGCTCGGTTTCAACTACTTTGAAAGCCCTGTTCACCAAATGTCATAAACAGAATACTATTCAGATCCTCACTAAACCTCATCCAACACCATTCACAAATCTAAGGAGCTAGTTTAGAAGTTCGGGTCATCGCACATTCATGATTCAGCACTAAACTCAAACTCAACTCACTCACGGCATTCACAAAATACACACATTGCACTCTCTCCGCTACCTAGCCACTAAATATCGAGAAAACGAATGGAAAACTTACCTAGTTTGAGGGATGGAGATCGGAGGGGAAAATTGCCTGGAGCTCTGTTGAGCTTGAGCTGAATACCGAGAAAGGAAAATGAGGGAACAGTGGCGGCTAAACCTCATTAAACCCTCCTTTAAATACTTTATCCACAATAAATTGTAATTTACCATTTTGTCCTTGCTCATTCACTTATTAGCATAATCGCTAATTCACCTAATTTCAATTATAAAACATTCACTATAAATGAAAAAGGTAAATTGGTTAATAGAAACCGAGTGTTACAAATTCACTTCCTTTGCTCTCTAAACATCTTTCAACATCCAATACACTCTTAAATACGCTATAAACTTAACGATTATACTTTAATAACATAATAATTTGTCACTATATCTACACCATGAGTACTTAGCGAAATTCTAGAAACGAACTGCATGGATACGTCTAAAATAAACGTATCCATACACATGAAAATCAAAAGGCTCCCTAACATCTCAAGTATTTCAAAATAGGAAATCTAACTATCTATAAGCTACTTATACACATCAAAGTTAGAAACGTCACCCATGACACACATACACATTGCCCACGGGTCAAAATACGCTCCAACAGCCACAAGCACCCTACCACGGACATTCTTCTTCAACTGTTTCATTCATTGGGTTGAGGTGCATTATCCTTAACTTCTTCGATGTCACCTTACACCACAGAGACAACTAATGAGCCAAAGACTAAGTAAGCTTTGTAAATGAAAATGCATGTCGTGCATATGCAGTTCATAAAATCATGCAGTCATTGCATTCATTACGTTACATAGGAGGATGTCACCGGGGGTTTACTC
Source organism: Begonia masoniana (assembly GCA_022432975.1). Classification (NCBI taxonomy): domain Eukaryota; kingdom Viridiplantae; phylum Streptophyta; class Magnoliopsida; order Cucurbitales; family Begoniaceae; genus Begonia; species Begonia masoniana. The sequence continues at coordinate 17,239,487 of CM039505.1, read as the reverse complement.
TCACTAGATGGAGATGACACATCTTGCGGTTAGACAGCCATTTCCATCTATCGGGGGAAAAACATGCTCCTCTTTTCAAGACAACAATGTCTGTCCGACATGACCGGGATTACATACATTCATATCTTTTCATTAGTCGTTTCTTTTCATGAAAACATATACAGAAATTTATTTTTTATGCTATTTCAGAAAAATATGATGTATGGACATGTACGATGCATTAAACGTAAATAAAACATATAAAAAATCAATTAAAATATAAAAACATCTTATAGCTTAAACAACCTAACTACCCATTTTATTTACACTAAAACAACCTAAATAATCAAATTCCTCAATAAATGAACTTTCTTGTGGTGTAGGCCTAATCGGCCAAGCAAAGCAGGAAGACTTTACCTCAGGTCTTTCGCAATTAAATCTTGAAAGTCCTTAGTCTTACTTTTGCCAATCTTAAATAACCTAACAAGACATCAAAATCAAATATTTAACACACACAAGAAGTTTTTGGATTTTACACTACAAATTTTTGTCCAATTTCAAACGCTCATAACTTTCTCGATGTAACTCGGAATCAAGTAATTCCAAGTGCTATGGAATCCTCTAAGAGTCTACTTTCTAATGGTACAAACTATTTACTAAAAGAAAACCAATTAGTCAATCGAATATCACAAGAACAAAACCTGTTATGTTTTCAGCGTTTTCAAAACAATTTTTCTACTTTTTGCAAACCAATACACCAAACTCCTATACAATCCTATAACAATCCTTATAACATCATTTTAACACATTTAACTCATCAAACAAGAAGAATTTCAGAAGAAAATCAGAATTTTCGTTGCTCAAAAACCCACTCCAAAAATTCATTCAAAACTTGAAACTAATCAACTAACCTATCTAAATCATAAACCATACTTTTCTTACCTTTTATCTTCAAAGAAAAGGCGGTTTTGGTTGAGGAAAGATCATCTATTTGATCAATTTGGTTTCTCATTTTTTTTTTTAACGTGTCTTTTTGATTTTCTTTGCAAACATTGAATCCTCCTTTCATTTAAATCATAATCTTTAATTGTTTAATACTAATTTTCATCTTTTCCTTTGTTATTTTCATCTATCGTTTGAAACAATCTATTGATTATTATTAGGACAAAATGTACAAAAGTTTCTGGTGTTACATTCCACCCTCATTGAACAAAAATTGTCCCCAAAATTTAATTATACAAAGAGTTCAGGATATCGATTCAACATATCCTGTTGTCTTTCTCACGTGGCTTCCTCCACTTCGTGATTTCGCCACAAAACCTTCACCAATGGAATCTCCTTGTTGCGTAGCACTTTGATTGAAGACTCCAGAATCCTCACTGGTTTCTCTTTGTATGTCAACATTGGTTGAACTTCAATTTCTCTCTGTTCCACAATATGTGATGGATCCCGTACAAACTTCCAGAACATAGACACATGGAATACGTTGTGAATTCCTTCCATAGTTGCCTGAAGTTGTTACTGTTAGCTTAAATGCGTTTAAGTAACTATGTTTTTTATGATTATAATTAATGTTGATCATGGAAATATAAAATGATTGTTATAAAATGTTTGTAAGAAATGGATGATATTAATAATTTGCATTTATCTGAACATGCCCTTTGAAAAAGGGGTATTATGTTGTCTGTGGAAATCATTCGTCCACAGTCATGTCAGAATCATTCGTCCAAAGTTCAAAACAAGAATCAGTGGTATCAATCGTCAACGTGAAAGAAAACAGAAACAGACGCAGTCGTCCACGCTAATGAAAGACGCAGTCGTCCACGCTAATGATTGACGCAGTCGTCCACGACAATGAAAAACGCAGTCGTCCACGCTAATGAAAAACGTAGTCGTCCATGCTAATGAAAGACGCAGTCGTCCACACTAATGACAGACGCAGTCGTCCACGCAAAAGACAGATGCAATTGTCCACGCAAAAAATAGACACTGTCATCCACAAGAAAGAAAGACGCTGTTGTCCACAATGCAGTTGTCCAAAGTACTCGTCCAAAGTCTTAGCGCCAGATTTTAAAAAGATCGCGAAGCGATAGCGATACTCATCCAGTGTCTTAACTACAAACCATTAATGGCTGCGAACGATAGCGACTTTGTACATCAACGGCTAGCTGTCGTCGTACGGATGTTTCTCCAACGGCCATATTTCTAAAAGCAGATAAGGATCTTTCCGAATGCGAAGCAAATTACAAACAGACTATAAATAGAAGAATAAAGCTCAGGAGAACAATTTTTTTTCTGCTAAAAAAATTCTCTCTGAATCCTTACACGCAAAAATCTTTGTAATACTCTACAATTTCCTACCCCTCTCCAGATTTTAACTTGAGATTTGATATTTGTGAGAGTGTAGCCTGTGCTGTAAATCATATCAATCATGATTTGTAAAAGGCAGTAGATCGACGCCCGAGAAATTTGATCTAAATTTCTCGTGAGGAGAAGGAAAGAATCTTCAAGGGGGAGCCTTGGAGCGTGGAAGTAGGCAGATTTGGCCGAACCACGTTAAAAACTTGGTGTCATTTTTCTCTCTCTCACTCTTACTTTTATTTGTTCAATATTATTTGCTGTTAGTGCAATCTCACCAAATAGTGAGAAGAAAAGATAAACCTAATTCGCAAATCTAAAAATCGATTAGATTAAGAAATTTCTAATTCACCCCCTCTCTGCAAAAGTCTCTGCAAAAGTCTGTAATTGGCTTCTCTTCTGGAAAGCTTCTCATATGAATATGGAAATATATGACCGTTGGAGAAAACAGCTAAACGTAGCCGGTGCGTTCTGGAGTTGCTATCTCTCGCAGCCATTAATGGTGGAGTTAAGGCTCTAGACGACTATCACTGTCGCTCGCGGTCTTTTAAATCTGGCGCTAAGACTATGGATGATTGCGCCTTTCCTTTGACCGTGGACAACTGTGTCTTTCCTTTGATCGTGGACGACTGCGCCTTTCATTGGCTTTTGAGCGTGGACGACTACGTCTTCTTTTGAGCGTGGACGACTACGTCTTCTTTTGAGCGTGGACGACTACGTCTTCTTTTGAGCGTGGACGACTACGTCTTCTTTTGAGCGTGGACGACTACGTCTTCTTTTGAGCGTGGACGACTACGTCTTCTTTTGAGCGTGGACGACTACGTCTTCTTTTGAGCGTGGACGACTACGTCTTCTTTTGAGCGTGGACGACTACGTCTTCTTTTGAGCGTGGACGACTACGTCTTCTTTTGAGCGTGGACGACTACGTCTTCTTTTGAGCGTGGACGACTACGTCTTCTTTTGAGCGTGGACGACTACGTCTTCTTTTGAGCGTGGACGACTACGTCTTCTTTTGAGCGTGGACGACTACGTCTTCTTTTGAGCGTGGACGACTACGTCTTCTTTTGAGCGTGGACGACTACGTCTTCTTTTGAGCGTGGACGACTACGTCTTCTTTTGAGCGTGGACGACTACGTCTTCTTTTGATAAACCTTAATTCGCAAATCTAAAAATCGATTAGATAAGAAATTTCTAATTCACCCCCTCTCTGCAAAAGTCTCTGCAAAAGTCTGTAATTGGCTTCTCTTCTGGAAAGCTTCTCATATGAATATGGAAATATATGACCGTTGGAGAAACATCCGTACATAGACAGCTAGCCGTTGCGTTCTGGAGTTGCTATCTCTCGCAGCCATTAATGGTGGAGTTAAGGCTCTAGACGACTATCACTGTCGCTCGCGGTCTTTTAAATCTGGCGCTAAGACTATGGATGATGGACGACTGCATCTGTCATTTGCATGGACGAATGTGTCTTCTTTTGAGCGTGGACGACTGCGTCTTCTTTTGAGCGTGGACGACTACGTCTTCTTTTGAGCATGGACGAATGCGTCTTCGTTTGAGCGTGGACGACTATGACAGTCTTTCGCGTGGACAATTGTGAATTCTCTCTCGTGGACAACAGCGTCGTGGACAACTGCAACAGTCTTTCTTGTGGACGATTGATTTTGTGTTGACCGTGGACAATTGATTCTGACTATTAACACTTAGCCAAGAAATGTTAGAAAACCATAATACCCTATTCCAAGAGCATTTCCAGATAAAAAAAAAATAACACGATAATTCATTTATTCAGTTCAAATTAATCAAGCTCATCATATTTCATATTTCATATTTCATATTTCATATTAATCATTATCATCCATATTAAACAGATTCATAAAAAACAGTTACTTAATCATATTTAAGCTAACAACGTAGGCATGGACACCTTAGCTAAGATTACTAAGAATAATTTAGTTAGAGGGATTCCCAAAATGTCCTTTGAGAAGGATAAAGTCTATGAAGCTTGCCAAATGGGCAAGCAGATCAAAAGTTTCTTTGCATCAAAGAATGCAATCTCTACCTCCAAGCCTCTTCAACTTCTTCACATGGACCTCTTTGGTCCTTCTAATGTTGCTAGTTTAGGAGGCAAACATTATGCCTTTGTCATTGTGGATGTCTCTAGATTTACTTCGGTGTTCTTTCTAAAGTCAAAGGATGAAACTTTTGACACCTTCTTTAACTTTAGGAAGAGAGTTCAAAATGAAAAAGAGCTCACCATTATAGCTATTCGTAGTGATCATGGTGGAGAATTTGAAAATGAGAAATTTGAACTCTTGTGTCTCAAATATGGAATTGAGCACAATTTCTCCTCCTCTAGAACCCCTCAATAAAATGGTGTTGTTGAGAGGAAAAACAGGTCCTTTCAAGAGTTAGCTCAGACCATTCTCAATGAAAATTTCCTTCTTAAGTATTTCTGGGTTGAAGCTGTCTCCATAGCTTGTTACGTGTTAAACCGGGTCTTCATAAGACCTATTCTTGAGAAAACTCCCTATGAGCTTTAGAATAGAAAAATTTCTTCTGTCAAATACTTTAGAGCTTTTTGTTGTAAATGTTTTATTCTAAACACCAAGGACAACTTAGGGAAATTCAATTCTAAATCTGATCTTGGAATTTTTTATGGTTATTCCCTAACAAGTAAAGCATATAGGGTGTTCAACAAAAGAACACTAGTGGTTGAAGAATCCGTGCATATTAATTTTGATGAGACCCTTCAACCCACAATCAATGTGGATGAGGATGATATTTTAGAAAAACAACTGGATTCTCTCTCCTTAGACAAGCCTACAGAAACCATTCAAGGAGAAAACTCATTAGTCCCTTCCTCAAATTGTCTAGAACTTGTTCCAGTCAAGGCTGAAGATATTGTTCTTTCTAGAGACTGGAAATATGTTAAAGATCATCCTCTAGATAAAGTTCTAGGTGATCCAAAATTAGGAGTCAAAACTAGAGCCTCTCTTAGAAATCTTTGTGCAAACGTTGCTTTCATATCTCAAATAGAGCCCAAGAAGTTTGAGGAAGCCGAATTGGATAAATGTTGGATTGCTGCTATGCAAGATGAGTTAAACTAATTCGAAAGGAACAATGTTTGGGAACTTGTTCCAAAACCAGATGACCATCCTATTATTGGAACCAAGTGGGTTTTTAAGAACAAATTGGATAAAAATGGGATAGTGGTCAGGAATAAAGATAGGTTAGTTGCCAAAGGTTATAACCAAGAAGAAGGAATAGACTTTGAGGAAACCTTTGCACCCGTAGCTAGACTTGAATCTATTAGGATGCTCTTAGCCTATGCTTGCTACAAAAACTTCACACTCTTTCAAATGGATGTTAAGAGTGCATTCTTAAATGGTTATATCTTAGAAGAAGTTTATATAGAACAACCCTTAGGATTTGAATTCTTTGACAAACCTGATCATGTATATAAGCTCAAAAAGACTCTCTATGGACTTAAGCAGGCTCCTAGAGCTTGGTATGATAGGTTGAAGAATTTCCTCGAGGAAAGGAAGTTCAAAAAGGGCAAAACAGACTTAACCTTATTTACCATGCAAAAGGACAATGACATTTTTTTAGTTCAAATCTATGTTGATGACATTATTTTTGGTTCAACTAATGTCTCTCTGTGTGACGAATTTTCCTATCTAATGCAAAGTAAATTTGAAATGAGTATGATGGGGAAACTAAAATTCTTCTTAGGATTTCAAATTAGTCAAACTCCTGATGGCATTTTCTTCTGTCAGGAAAAATACATTAAGGAGCTCTTAAAGAAATTTGGATTAGATTCCTCTAAATCCTCTAGAACTCCCATGAGCACAACTACTAAACTGGACAAAGACGAAAATGAGATATGTGTGGATACTAAGTAGTATAGAGGTATGATTGGTTCTCTGTTATACCTAACGGCTAGCATGCCAGATATCCTATTCAGTGTGTGCTTATATGCTAGGTTTCAAGGTTCCCCTAAGAAATTCCACCTTACTACAGTCAAGAGAATTTTTAAATACTTAAGTGACACTTCTAATTTAGGTTTGTGGTATTCAAAGGGAACCACATTTGACTTAATTGGATATTCAGACTCAGACTATACAAGAAGTCTGGTTGATAGAAAAAGCACTAGTGGAACATGTCAATTCTTAGGAGAATCTCTTGTCTCCTGGTACTCCAAGAAACAAAATTCTGTTGCACTTTCAACAGCCGAAAGTGAATATATTGCTGCTGGCAGTTGTTGTGCACATATTCTGTGGATGAAGCAGACCTTGGAGGATTATAATCTTTTCTATGATAGGATTCCCATTTGGTGTGATAACACCAGTGCCATCAATATTTCCAAGAATCCCATACAACATTCTAGAACCAAACACATCGAGGTTAGATATCATTTCATTAGAGATCATGTTCAGAAAGGAGATATCACCTTAGAATTTGTTAATTCTGCTGATCAATTGGCAGATATCTTTACAAAGCCTTTAGATGAGAAAACCTTCACAAATATTAGAATAAGGTTAGGCCTCATTAGGATTGAGTAAAATTAAAGTTCTTCTTCTGTTGAATAATATTGTGCCATAGAGCAGATTGATTCATGAGGGTATGGACGTTGTCTCAATGGACATTCCTTCACACTGGTTCAAAAGCCCTAACTTTAGAAATCTGACTTCTTTTCATCCTCCACCTCGTCGAGAATGGGAATAATTAGAAATACTCAAGGTGTGTTGGTTGAAAAAGGTGGTCGAGGAAATGTTTCAAGGCGCCTACTTATTTGTGATGAAGAAGAGGAAGCAAGTGCTCCTGATGACATTAGGCTTCCTGTCCTTGATCCTCTGCCGCCTCCAGTCCTTCTGCTTCAAGCTCCTGAAAGGTCTGTTTTGCTCCAGATCACATTCAAGAGCCTATTAGTGATCCTGATCCTCCTTAAGTACAAACTGACCTCTCACGCCCAATCAGTCTAATTCGTGCTCCCTTTTCACCTCCAGTACCAGCTCGTGCCCCTCCTAGGCCTAAAGGTCACCCCACTCCTCCAGTGAGACCCTCTCTTTCTGAGGAGCAATTTCAAGAGCTTCAAGCTAGTATTGCCAGCCTTGGCACTGGTCAGGAATCCTTTCAAAATCTATATCTGTCCAGACAAGATTAGTTTGAATCTTGTGTCCTCTCTCGTCTTGAAAATCTTGAAGCCTTCACCCACACTCAGGCTGATCATTTTGCTGCTACCATTCAAGGCATCAACTTTAGACTTGATCTACTGGAATCCACTCTCATCAGACGCATTGATTTATTGGAATCCAATCAAAGTAAAGCTAATGATGATGTCATTGATTCTGTTAGATTTCAAACCAATCTTTTGGAAACCCAATTGCAGCGACATAGTCATAGGATTCTCACTCGTATTTGAGACATTGACACTCTTTTGCGAAGGGGTGATGGTCAGCCAACTCTTGCTGGTTTGGCCTTGGATGAAGATGTTGAAGACATTGGTCCAGATTGTCCAACTCCTTCTGCTGCTCCAATTATTGTTGACCAGCCAACTCCTTGTTTTGCTGTAGATATTTTCCTTGAACACCTAAGACATATTATGGGATGGAATAATCCTTCCTCCCCTGATAACTAGCAGACTTTTGCTTTGCGATCGAATATTTTTTATTATTACTATACATGATCCTTGCTTTCCTCTATGTTGTGCTGAATGCCATGCATGATCTTTTCTGTTTATTTTTGATAATGTCAAAGGGGGAGATAAATGTGTGAATGATAAAGATGAAGATTATTTATTTTGATTGCATGCATAGAGTATGGGGGAGTTAGAGAAGTTATTTATAATTCTGAGATTATTATGGGGGAGAAAATAGTTAATCATTATATATATTTGTCATCATAAAAAAGGGGGAGATTGTTAGCTTAAATGCGTTTAAGTAACTATGTTTTTGATGATTATAATTAATGTTGATTATGGAAATATAAAATGATTGTTATAAAATGTTTGTATGAAATGGATGATATTAATAATTTGCATTTATCTGGAAATTCCCTTTGAAAAAGGGGTATTATGTTTTCTGACAATTTTGGCTAAGTGTTAATAGTCCAAAGTCAGTCGTCCACAGTCAAGTCAGAATCATTCGTCCACAGTCAAGTCAGAATCATTCGTCCACAGTCAAGTCAGAATCATTCGTCCACAGTCAAGTCAGAATCATTCGTCCACAGTCAAGTCAGAATCATTCGTCCACAGTCAAGTCAGAATCATTCGTCCACAGTCAAGTCAGAATCATTCGTCCACAGTCAAGTCAGAATCATTCGTCCACAGTCAAGTCAGAATCATTCGTCCACAGTCAAGTCAGAATCATTCGTCCACAGTCAAGTCAGAATCATTCGTCCACAGTCAAGTCAGAATCATTCGTCCACAGTCAAGTCAGAATCATTCGTCCACAGTCAAGTCAGAATCATTCGTCCACAGTCAAGTCAGAATCATTCGTCCACAGTCAAGTCAGAATCATTCGTCCACAGTCAAGTCAGAATCATTCGTCCACAGTCAAGTCAGAATCATTCGTCCACAGTCAAGTCAGAATCATTCGTCCACAGTCAAGTCAGAATCATTCGTCCACAGTCAAGTCAGAATCATTCGTCCACAGTCAAGTCAGAATCATTCGTCCACAGTCAAGTCAGAATCATTCGTCCACAGTCAAGTCAGAATCATTCGTCCACAGTCAAGTCAGAATCATTCGTCCACAGTCAAGTCAGAATCATTCGTCCACAGTCAAGTCAGAATCATTCGTCCACAGTCAAGTCAGAATCATTCGTCCACAGTCAAGTCAGAATCATTCGTCCACAGTCAAGTCAGAATCATTCGTCCACAGTCAAGTCAGAATCATTCGTCCACAGTCAAGTCAGAATCATTCGTCCACAGTCAAGTCAGAATCATTCGTCCACAGTCAAGTCAGAATCATTCGTCCACAGTCAAGTCAGAATCATTCGTCCACAGTCAAGTCAGAATCATTCGTCCACAGTCAAGTCAGAATCATTCGTCCACAGTCAAGTCAGAATCATTCGTCCACAGTCAAGTCAGAATCATTCGTCCACAGTCAAGTCAGAATCATTCGTCCACAGTCAAGTCAGAATCATTCGTCCACAGTCAAGTCAGAATCATTCGTCCACAGTCAAGTCAGAATCATTCGTCCACAGTCAAGTCAGAATCATTCGTCCACAGTCAAGTCAGAATCATTCGTCCACAGTCAAGTCAGAATCATTCGTCCACAGTCAAGTCAGAATCATTCGTCCACAGTCAAGTCAGAATCATTCGTCCACAGTCAAGTCAGAATCATTCGTCCACAGTCAAGTCAGAATCATTCGTCCACAGTCAAGTCAGAATCATTCGTCCACAGTCAAGTCAGAATCATTCGTCCACAGTCAAGTCAGAATCATTCGTCCACAGTCAAGTCAGAATCATTCGTCCACAGTCAAGTCAGAATCATTCGTCCAAAGTTCAAAACAAGAATCAGTGGTCTCAATCGTCAACGTGAAAGAAAACAGAAACAGACGCAGTCGTCCACGCTAATGAAAGACACAGTCATCCACGCTAATGAAAGACGCAGTTGTCCACGCTAATGACAGACTCAGTCGTCCACGACAATGAAAAACACAGTCGTCCACGCTAATGAAAGACGCAGTCGTCCACGCTAATGACAGACGTAGTCGTCCACGACAATGAAAAACACAATTGTCCACGCAAAAGACAGATGCAATTGTCCACGCAAAAGATAGACGTTGTCATCCACAAGAAAGAGAGACGATGTTGTCCACGATGCAGTTGTTCAAAGTACTTGTCCAAAGTCTTAGCGCCAGATTTTAAAAAGACCGCGAAGCGATAGCGATACTCGTCCAGTGTCTTAACTCCAGACTATTAATGGCTGCGAATGATAGCGACTCTAAACATCAACGGCTAGCTATCGTCGTACGGATGTTTCTCCAACGGCCATATTTCTAAAAGCAGACAAGGATCTTTCCGAATGCGAAGTAAATTACAGAGAGAGTATAAATAGTAGAATAAAGCTCAAGAGAACAATTTTTTTCTGCCAAAAAAATTCTCTCCGAATCCTTACACGCAAAAAGCTTTGTAATACTCTACAATTTCCTATCCCTCTCCAGATTAGCTTGAGATTTGATATTTGTGAGAGTGAATTCTGTGCTGTAAATCATATCAATCCTGATTTGTAAAAGGCAGTGGATTGTCGCCCATGAAGAGCAATCCTGATTTGTAAAAGGCAGTAGATCGATGCCCGGAAAGTTCGATCTAGATTTATCGTGAGGAGAAGGAAAGAATCTTCAAGGAGGAGCCTTGGAGCGTGGAAGTAGGCAGATTTGGCCGAACCACGTTAAAAACTTGGTGTCATTTTTCTCTCTCTCACTCTTACTTTTATTTGTTCAATACTGTTTGCTGTTAGTACAATCTCACCAAATAGTGAGAAGAAAGATAAACCTAATTCGCAAATCTAAAAATCGATTAGATTAAGAAATTTCTAATTCACCCCCTCTCTTCAGTTACCTGTAGGCCGTCATCCCAATTCTTTTCACGATAGGGAAGGGTCCCACATAACGAGGACTAAGCTTTTCTTTCCTTCCGAAACACATAACTCCTTTGAATGGAGAAATTTTTAGGAATACATTTGCCCTCATTGAATTCCAAATCTCTTCGTCTGTTATCAACGTAACTTTTCTGTCGGTTTTGAACTATCTCTATACACTGTCTGATAATGGCGATCTTTTCTGGAGTTTGCTGTAGAATGTCAGGGCCAATTAAATTAGTTTCGCCAACTTCATCCCAATACAGTGGAGATTTGTATTTTCATCCATATAGCGCTTCATACGGAGTCATCCTGATCGTAGCTTGAAAGCTATTATTGTAGGAGAACTCGATAAATGGTAAATATTTACTCCACGAACCTTAAAATTCCAACACAAAGGCTTTAAGCATATCCTCTAGAATTTGATTCTTTCTTTCTGTCTGTCCATCGGTCTGAGAATGAAAAGATATGCTGAAATTCAGTTGAGTTCTTATAGCTTTATGTAGACTTTTCTAGAATTTAGAAGTGAACCTCGGATCTGTGTCAGAAACAATCGAAACAGAAACCCATGCAGTCTGATAATTTCTTGAACATAAAGCTCTGCAAGCTGATCCATGGAATACGTCATCTTGACTGGTAGAAAATGGGGCTGACTTTGTCAAACGGTCCACTATAACCCAGATTCCATCTTATCTTTTCCTAGTTCTAAGTAGTCCAACAATGAAATCCATCAAAATTTGTTTCCATTTCCATTCAGGAATCGGTAGTAGTTGTAAAGTACCAGCCGGCCTTTGGTGTTTTGCTTTGACCTGTTGAAAAATTAAACAGGTTTCCACATACCTAGCAACTTCCCTCCTCATATTAGGCCACCAAAAGTGCTGTTTTAGGTCTCTATACATCTTCGTGCTACCGGGATATACATAGTAAGTCGATGAATGCGCTTCCGATAAAATCTCATTTTTTAATTCTTTATCATCAAGCACGTACCACCTACTCCTGAATTTCAACATTCCATCATCTAACTGTTTAAAATCGGACGAATCATCAGAGATCATGCTCAATCTAAAGCTCTCACACTCTCTATCTTTCGGTTGAGCTTCACAAATTTTGTCCAAAATCATTGGTTTCAGCGAAATGGAAGTAAGTATAGCTGACAGATCCGAAACAATCTCTAAATGGAACCTGGAAATTTCAGCTTTCAGCGATACAGACATTGCTGAAGTTGAAGTTTGGCTCGCCATAGACATTCTGCTCAAAGAATCGGCTACTTTGTTTGCTTTCCCCGGGTGGTATTTGATCTCAAAATTGTAATCCTTGACAAACTCTAACCACTTCTTTTGCAGCATATTCAACTTCTTCTGCATAAACAAGTATTTCAGACTCTTGTGATTTGAAAATATCTCGCACTGCTGTCTATAGAGATAATGCCTCCATATTTTCAACGCGAAGACAACTGCCACTAACTCAAGATTATGAGTCGGCTAGTTCTGTTCGTACGTCTTTAACTGTCGAGAAGCATACGCAATAACCCTTTCTCCTTGCATTAGTAAGCATTCCAATCCGATCTTAGATGCATCACAGTATATGCTAAACTTGTCACCTTCAACTGGTAACGTTAGGACCAGAGCTGAAGTTAACTTCAGTTTTTGTGACTGACGACTGACCCGTATACTAGATCCGGACGTGGATGGTGGTGCATCCGCGCGGGAAAAAGACCGGTGAAGGGGGTACGTAGTAGCTCAAGTGGTACCACCACTTGTAGCCCATGGATTATATCCTGGAGGTCTTGGGTTCGAGTGGTGGGGAAGACATGAAATTCCCTACTTCATGAGGGAAAAGTTCTGTGAGTGACGTCTGGCCCGTATACTGGATCCGCACCCGAATGGCGGTGCGTTCGGGCCAAAAAAAAGCTTGTGAAGGGAGTAGGTCATTACAGCAAATGTGGTGGCCGACAGATTAAGTAGAAAAACCTCTTCAAATGTTTCGGCACTAGGTTTGATTCCGAAAAAGTTAGTTGAAGAAATGCAGAAATTTGACTTTAAGATAGTACCTTCTGGATTGATTAAGAGATTATATGTGATGGTGCTACAAGCAAGCTTGTTCAAATAGATTAAGGACAAACAACATGACGATATTTTCTTAAGTAAGATAAGAGATCAATTGAAAGGTGAGAAGGTATCAAAATTTTCTATGACGGAAGATGAAGTTATTAAATTTAAAAAAGATGGTGTATACCTGATGATATTGAATTGAAAGAAGTTATATTAAAGAAAGCACACTCAACTCCATACTCGGTACATCCTGGTGCAACCAAAAAATATCAAGATTTGAAATAGCATTATTGGTGACGATGATTGAAATTGGATGTAGCAAAATTTGTTAAAAGATGTCTTACATGTCAGTAAGTCAAAGCAGAGCATCAATGCCCTACTGACATGTTACAGCCGTTATTTGGCACTCAATGGAAATGAGAACATATCAGGATGGATTTCGTCACTGGACTCCCAACGTCAAATAAAATTTTTGACTCTATTTGGGTGATAGTTGATAGACTGACAAAATCAATGCATTTTCTTCCTATACGGACTACATTTAATATGCCTAATTATATATTAAGGACATCATCAGACTACACGGTACGCCTATCTCTATAGTTTCATATAGAAATACTCGTTTCAAGTCAAAGTTCTGGAGGAGTTTACAGAAAGAGATGGGCACACAGTTAAATTTTAGTACAGTTTTCTACCCTTAAACAGATGGACATTCTGAAAGAATGATTCAAACCTTGGAGAACATGTTGACAACTTGTGCAATTGATTTTCCAAGAAATTGATGTAAGAACTTGCCGCTAGTAGAATTTTCCAATAACAATAGTTATCAAGCTTCAATTAAAATGACGTCTTATAAAGAACTTTATGAAAGAAAGTGTAGATCTGTAGTACATTGGGATGAAGTCGATAAAGGTATTCTTGTTGGACCTGATATTTTAAGACACACTACTGAGATCGTTATTCTAATTCGAAAAAGAATTCTTGCGGCTCAAAGTAGACAGAAAAGCTATACAGATCATAGAAGAAGAAAATTAGAATTTGCCGAAGGTGATCAAGTATTTTTGAAAGTTTCTCCAATGAAAGGTGTAATACGTTTTGGAAAGAAGGAAAAACTAAGCCCAAGATACATAAGTCCATTTGCAATTTCAGCAAGAATTGGAGAAGTTGCTCCAACTGAATCTGCCTGAGTCACTCAAGCAAGTTCACAACGTGTTTCACATCTCGATGTTGAGGAAATACATACCAGATCCCTTACATATTTTGCCGATGAGACCTGAAGAAATTGTGCTCGACCCTAACTTATCCTACGAAGAAAGATCGATTCAGATTCTAGAATCAGAAGAAAGGGAGCTGCGGAACAAGAAAGTCTCACTTATAAGAGTTCTATGGAAGAATTGAAACGTTGAGGAAGCAACTTGAGAAATTGAAGAAGAAATGAGAATGATCTATCCAGAGCTTTTCAGGTAATTGTTTAAATTTCGAGGACAATTTTTTTTTAAGGAGAGTAGATTGTAACATACCAAAAATTTATTCCCAATTTATGCATCAAACCTTAATTTTAGTCCATCAAAAATAATCCCCAATTATAATGTTTAGCCTTAAAATTTAAGAAAAATTTTCTTTTTCAATGTATGAAATTATGGAAACCGATTAAGAAAAAATCTCAAATCCCTAACATAAGGAAATCAACACCTAATTAAGGTTTTATTTCTAATATAAGAAAAAGAAAGATTTTCCTTTTCCTTTTGTTACTAAATCTGCCATTTGAAAATGCCACACTCCTAGAAAGATTCGTGTTCCTACTTCTATGGAAAGAATCAGAGGAGCTCCCCTACAAACTTAGGAGCTTAGTGAGGAAGAATCACAACAAAAATCTCTTTCTCGTTCAGTAAACCAGAGAGAAACTAGAGAACACCCCTACCTTGCATAATCGCCGTACTCGACCTCCAACCACAACAAGTTGCTCCGACCCGGTCGAAATTCTCAGAGGAAGCATCAATCTCACTCTGAACGGCCGAACGTTCCTCCAATGAATTTCCCTTTTTCCTCAGCCGAAGTCATTTTTGTGTCAACGCAACTTCCTCTCTCAACCGAACCATTCTTAGCGTAAGTAGATATCCCTTTCTCGTTCTCAGCTCTCTCTCTGTTTCTCACTCTCACTCTCAATCGCCGTACTCGACCTCCAACCACAACAAGTTGCTCCGACCCGGTCGAAATTCTCAGAGGAAGCATCAATCTCACTCTGAACGGCCGAACGTTCCTCCAATGAATTTCCCTTTTTCTCAGCCGAAGTCATTTTTGTGTCAACGCAAACTTCCTCTCTCAACCGAACCATTCTTAGCGTAAGTAGATATCCCTTTCTCGTTCTCGCTCTCTCTCTGTTTCTCACTCTCACTCTCTCTCTCTCTCTCTCGGCAGAACACCACGAAAAGGAAGAAGAAAGACAGTCATAATTTTATTCTGAGCCGAACCAGACCACCAACACATTTTTAAAATTGAACTGAACCAGTGACCCAACCGGCCTAATTAACCGAACCAGCCCAAACAAAAAATTATTCAACTAAATATTTTGGATCGTTAAGGACGCCCAAATTGATCCGAAAATCCAACGCTAGGATTTTATTGGTAAGGAATTTCTACCCTAGTTGTTTTCAAAAGGACTATTTTGGGGATGAACGAGAAAGTTTAAAATTCTCTAATTTTTAGACAGGAAAAATACCTAAAACTTTATTTCCTTACTCTCTCGGAAATCCAGGTAAGTGAAAATATCACATTTTTGCAACGTTTTAGCTTAGCCCTACATCACAAAATCTATATTATTTTATTACAGTTTTATTTTATATTTCTGATATTTGAGCACTTATGTTTAGACATTGTTATATAATTGTTTAAAAGATAAAATTAATAGGACATTTGTATGTGTATGAAAACGATAGAATTGACGAAAAGTACGTGATAGCAAAAGCCTGAATGACAATGAGATGGTGAGCTTGATCGAAGGTTGGAACAAGTTTTAACCAGTATGTGACATCTAAACGAAGGTTGGAACAAGTTCTAAATAGATGTGATACTTAACCGAAGGTTGGAACAATTTCTAACTAGAGGTGATATTTGACCGAAAGTTGAAATAAGTTCTAACTAGATGTGATACTTGACCGAAGGTTGGAACAAGTTCTAACTAGAGGTGATACTTGATCGAAGGTTGGAACAAGTTCTAACTAGATGTGATACTTGACCGAAGTTGGAACAAATTCTAACTAGAAGTGATACTTGACCGAAGGTTAAAACAATACTTGACCGAAGGTTGAAACAAGTTCTAACTAGATGTGATATTTGACTGAAGGTTGGAACAAGTTCTAACCAGAATGTAACTGATAAGATAGGATTTAGGAAAAAGTAAATGTTGACACTAGCACATATTTTTTCTTATTGAGTTTTCTCATAGTTTTTAATTTTGTGATGTAGGTGAGTTTTTATCTGAGGAAGAACTAGCTGTGATCGAGAATCCTCGAGACAGGCGAGCATACAGAGGAGGATGTGGTCGTCGGTTTTGAATAAAATTTAAAGTTATGTTTTTATATTATTTTAAAAATATATTTTTATATTTAGTTGTATTTAAATTTATTTTGTTTTAAGTTGGAATAATTTATTGTATCAACTATTCGATTTTTATTAAGTACGCTATTGTTTTTTTAAAAAAAATTTATGAATGAAATTATATTTAATGTTTGTGTAGCATTTAATGTTCTAAATATTTATTGATATTAATTTCAAGGTTTCCGCTTATTAAATGACTTTTGTTATTTTCAATGATTTTGAATTAAGAAAATTAGGGTTTTATAGCGATCTAATTTAACCTAATTTGCAAATCAATTTGGAAATTTTTTTTAGAGTTTTCAAATTGAGAAAAAATGAAATTAAATTTTGGGGTCGTTACATAATCAAATGATTAAAATAACATATCTATATCCATCAACAAAATTCAAGTAGCAGCAAGCCAGACATATAAGTGTTAGAGTTAATTCCACATTGGTTATGGAAGAGGCTTGATGATAGTTTATATGTGTGAGAGAAAACCTCACATTTTAAGTTTGTTTTTGGGGTTGGGAATGCCCAAAACCACCAACATATATAAACTAACACCAAACCCCTTTTACATCTGATGTGAGATTAACTCTTACAACCTCCATATTCACACATCGACCTTAAGTCGAATAACCAGACACTGATTTTTCTGGGTTGGGTGAAGACTTATTAGTAGACTGAGTTCTGATACTAGTGTTGGTGGTCTTGGACCTTCTCAATCCAAAAAGCTAGCTGAAATGGTGAAGATTTTTCTCACATTTATAAACTACCACAAAACCCCTTCCACAATCGATATAGAATTAACCCTAACAATAAATCTTCCATTTTGCTAAACATTTCAAGTCTGATTCTCTCTACAAGTGATGGAATTCTCTTCAAAATGAAAAGTGTTCAGGAAAACTATCATTCTGCCTATCATAAAACTTTAATTGGACTTTTATCGTGGATGATTACTTTAATGTATAATCCAATGTTTATACGAAAGTAGATCTACCAAATTATTGTTAATAATTCTAACAAATAGGTGTATCCTATATGTCATGTGGAATTTCAAAATATATTATTATTAGTAAAATCCCCATTTTTGAATAAATTATTTTCAATTAAAATAATAATTGAGCATAATTTTTTAACAACAAATTTTTTTTGGATATATATATACATACTTTTTAATTTTGGGTGGAAAGGGAACATGACATGGAGATTTGAAAGCTTATTCTAATTATAATATTTACGATAATAAAAGTAATTTACTTGTAATATTTTTATGAACTTTGATGTGTCCGGCCCTTTTCACTTGGAAATAATGTTTGCGGTAGTTAAAAAAATGTCACACATACATAATATATAATTTTACGCACTAATAATATATATAGAAATTTATGATGATAAAAAGGAAGAAAATAAAAAGGTCCATCATCCAAGTTAAGTATTATTTAATGTCCCCAACTTGTCAAGTAGATGCCACAAATTCATAATGAAATTTGTACAAGTTGTGGAAATAGGAATATCATGCCTTAAAATTTAATTCAAGATTTCGTCCAAATTTACATAATTATTAAACTCAAGCTGCGAAAATATATGCACGACTCTAGGTCATTGCTACGACATCCACAATGCAATACAAAAGAGGGTATTAAAATGCATGAAAATAGTTATATAAGACATTTTCATGTCATGTTATACATGAGATGTCATGACAATTTATCCATCGATCAAGATAATTCTAGAATGACGTTACTTAAATTTCAATTTGTTATCACAGTCATATAATATGGTCGTAAGTTATTGTGTTCGATTATATCAGTCTTAATTAAACGTAATTACGAGCAATATGTAAGTGCTCGAGTTATACAAGATTGGTTAAAATTGAGTGAACTAGTAATTCTATTGGATAATAAAAACCCGATGGGCTGTTGTTGGGCCGAGTTGGCCCAATTGATGACTTGAAATTTATTTTGGGTTGGAGCCGTTTGACCCAAAAAAACCTGGTCTAAGGTCCATTAAACCACAGTCAGGCCCAAGGTCAACGTCCCTTTCGTCACTCCCGCTTTCCGTGTTCGGCGTGGCCCTCTGCTTCTCCTTCTTGCTCAGTTCCTTCTTTCCAACATCTTCTGGGTCTTTGCCATGGCGTCTAAATCTTCATGTATTCGCTTATACAGTCATGATTTGCTGTTAGGATTTATCACTATGTTTTATGTGGTTAGGGTGCCCTACACCAAGGTTGAAGAGAGTTTTAATGTTCAGGTAGTCTTGATCTCTGTTTCTTGATTAAAACTAAATCAGTTCAATGAATTTCGAATGCGAAGACAAGATGTCGAAGATGAAGCTATGACCTTGAGCAGGTTTTGACAAGGTTTAAAAGATGATATAAGACGCGAGCTTATCCTTCGAGGTGTCAATTCCCAAGATCATGCCTATTCCTTAGTTCAAGACTATGAACTAGTGACTAAAATGTCGTATGGTAAACGAGGTGACAATAGACCCCCATAATCCCGACTCCTGTCACCCCTAAGTCTCTCTTAGGACCTCCTCCATCTAATACCTCTTTGGCGAGAGAAAACAAAGGAAAAAGTGTAGACACCTCGCGAAACTCTTCGCGTTTACAGTGTTTTAATTGTAAGGGTTTTTGTCATATTTCTTCTAATTGTCCTAACCGAAACCTAGTTTTACAAGAATGTAAAAATGAAGTTGGGGAGACAAGTGAAGAACAAGTTTATGAGCCTAACATTGAGGAATTCGAAGAAGTGGACGATGATAATTTTTTAGGATGTCTCCGACCCACATCAAGGTCTACTTCCTCCGATTCACCCCGATTGAGTGTCGTGAGATGTACGCTTACCCAACCTAAGGACGTGGAAGATTGGCGTCGTCATTCTATTTTTCACACATATATCAAGGTAAATAACAAAGGCTGCAAAGTTATTGTGGATAGTGGTAGCTGTATTAATGCAGTATCAGCAACCACGATAATCCTTCTAGGGTTACAATCAGTTCCTCATCCTCGTCCTTATAATGTCTCATGGATAGACGCTTCCTCTATATTTGTGAAGGAGCGTTGTTTGGTTCTTATTCAATTTCTCGAATATAAAGAACAACTCTGGTGCGATGTTATCCCCATGGATGTCAGTCATGTCATTCTAGGTCGTCCTTGGTTATTTGACCTGGATGTCACTATACACGGCCGGTCAAACTCTTGTTCTTTTGTGTTCCAAGGAAAGAAAATTCATCTTAAACCCCACCACCAAACCCAAAACCACTAGAGACTCCTCAAACGAAAAAAATTATGGATCATAAAAGATTAAATATTATTAGTCCTACCGAGTTTGTGTGTACATGTAACACCCGGTTTATTAGAATTAAAATAATCTATTAATCTTCTAAGTGTGAATTTTATAGAATGAAATTAGGGGTAAAATCAATTAGGTTAATGAGTAACTAAGTGAGGGCATAAGGGTAATTGTCAATTTTGCAAATGGATAACGTATTTAAGGAAAGAGTAAATGAGGTATAGCCGTCATACTCATTTCACTCTCGGTTTTCAGCTCAACCCAGCAGAGCTCTCTAGGCGATTTTCTCACCGATTCCTCCAACCCAGGTGAGTTTTGATTCGATTAATTGCTGATTTTAGTACCTAGGTAGCTTAAAGATCCCAATGTATGCATTTTGATAATGTTGCGAGTGAGGGATTCTGCTTGAGGATTAGAACAGAATTGGGAATGTTAGATAAATAGAAAGGCCAAACCAACTCCTTAGATTTCTGAACAGCTTAGATTAAGGTTTAACATTTTGTTTATGAATATAGGTGAACGAACCCCCGAGGTAGCTCTTAACCGAGCATTTGCTAGGAATCCAGGTAAGTAAAGTTTGCTTGTGCCTTCGGGCCTACATCACAGAACATTAGGATTTTTGTGTGTTTGAATGTTTTCCTGTTTCATGCATCAAATATTTGAAAGTATACGAAAATGAGTTTACATGTTTTGATATAGTGAGGAAGTGAACATTCTGAAGCGATTTATGTGAAATATTTTCTGTTAAGGGAACTAATCCAACCCTTAATGAGCCAGGGATCATACTTTGGGAAAACTGATCCAACTCCCAATTTCGAAGTGGATCTGAACATTGATCAGTATATATATTCACTGTTAGGAGAATTAATCCAACTCCTAATGAGACAGGGATGTTCATACTTTGGGAGAAGTGATTCAACTCCCAATTTAGAGAGGAATCCGATTATAACGATGAATATGTAACAGAGATGAGAGAAGTAGAAACTGCATATTAAGATGTTGTGTTTTCAGCTTTTCATACATTTTTGCTTTACTTGCTTAGCCTTAGGCTAATAGATGAGTTTTGTGATGTAGGTGAAGAAGATTTAGCAGGTGTGTATACTGAATCTGCCGAAAACTAGACTGGTTGGGGGGTGCATCTTTGTAACAATTTGGCAGCTGATGGGGCAGTTCAACTGATGTCTGTTGGAGTGAGGGTTTATTTGTTAATGCTTCGTTTTAGATGGATTGAGTTTTCATAACAGCAGTGACCTCAGTGTTTTGAACAAATTGAGTTTTCTTTTCTGATAGTGGTATTCCGTGTTGGTTTTAATACCGGATTTTACTGGAGTTGAGTAACATGAAGTTTTAAATTGTTTTTCTGAATGGTTTCAACAGAATAGACAAGTCTTTACTGCAGTTGTGTTGTTCAGATATAGATTATGAGAAGTTGAAATATTGTTCTGTTTTCTATCAGTTGGAACCGTGAGTTTTGTCTACCGGAAGATGTAGTATTGTTTTCATTAGTAGATGTAGTGTTGTTTTCATCTGAAGATAAAGTCTTACTTCTATCGAAAGATGTCTTCGGTAAAGGCATCGGAAGATGTAGCCTTGTTGGGCAGTTCAACTGATGTCTGTTGGAGTGAGGGTTTATTTGTTAATGCTTCGTTTTAGATGGATTGAGTTTTCATAACAGCAGTGACCTCAGTGTTTTGAACAAATTGAGTTTTCTTTTCTGATAGTGGTATTCCGTTGGTTTTAATACCGGATTTTACTGGAGTTGAGTAACATGAAGTTTTAAATTGTTTTTCTGAATGGTTTCAACAGAATAGACAAGTCTTTACTGCAGTTGTGTTGTTCAGATATAGATTATGAGAAGTTGAAATATTGTTCTGTTTTCTATCAGTTGGAACCGTGAGTTCGGCAGATGCAGGTTGCAAAACCTGTAGTTTTGCTATCGGCAATGAAGTATGTGTGCTGTCGTGTTGACTTTATCGGCAGATGAAGTCATGTTGACTTCATCGGCAGATGGAGTTGTAAGTGCTGTCGTGTTGACTTTATCGGCAGATGAAGTCATGTTGACTTCATCGGCAGATGGAGTTGTAAGTGCTGTCGGGTCGACTTTATCGGCAGAGGGTGTTGCGTTGTTTGTACACGTCATCGGCAGATGAAGTCTACCGAGTGATGTCTTTTGTTTTCATTCCTTCCGGCGGACGTCATCGGCAGAAGTCTTCGATTTTCTGTTTCTGCTTCTTCCGTTGACTTAGTCGTCGGCAGATGAGTTTGACTTTGTAACTCCTTGTGCAGTTCATGATTTAAAATCTCA
Organism: Begonia masoniana; assembly: GCA_022432975.1. Lineage (NCBI taxonomy): Eukaryota > Viridiplantae > Streptophyta > Magnoliopsida > Cucurbitales > Begoniaceae > Begonia > Begonia masoniana. Next base: position 17,217,337 of record CM039505.1, on the reverse strand, counting down.
TTTCTTTTGACCGATCACTTCAAACATTTCCGTTAATTACCCCAACCATATTTTCCACAGTTTGTCTAACTCCACTGTTGCTTTAAAAGATTTTCCGCTGCAAGATTTCAAATGTTTTGAACGTTTAGAAAGTGTCAAATTTTAACTGTCGAGTAAAGTTTTAAATTTTATCCGAAATTTCTTAGTCATGATAATGTATTGAGTAGCGAACCGGGTTCAGATAACTCGGGGCGTTACAGCATGGTATCAGAGACATGCAGTTAAACTGTTCAAAAGATTACTCATCAGTGCCAATCGTTGCATGGAAGCACTCCAACAACTGTAAGTGTTTATGTTAGCTTTAGTTATAGAATGTTTACGAGAGTAGTTAACCCTATGCAGGAAATTTAGTATAATGGCTAGACGACCAGGAAGACCAAGAATACCAAGAGAAATACCAAGTCCTAGACGTGAAGAGGACTCTAGTTTAATCAGGCAGCTGACAGAATTGATGCGTCAGCAGACAGACATAGTGCGTCAGCAGTCCGATCAGCTAGGTGTGTTGTTGAGTCGGGAAGCACAAGGGAGTGCTAACTCTGGTTCTAACAGTGAGAATTCTGGAGATAGGTTCCGGAGACTAAGACCACCCACGTTTGATGGTCAGTCAACTGATCCAGTCATTGCTGAAGGATGGCTTAGGAAGATAGAGAGCATGTTCAGGTGTGCCAACATTGGAGAGGGAGACAAGGTCACTTTGGCAACATTTCATCTGGCTGGAGATGCTCAACTTTGGTGGGAAACTATTGAGACCGCCACTGATGTTTTGGCGATGCCTTGGTCTCAATTCAAGGACATTTTCTATGAGAAGTATTTTAGCAGCACTGTCTAGACAGCAAAGAAGTTGGAATTTCTGAACTTGAAGCAGACGGGGTCTGTGGCCGAGTATAGTAGACAGTTTGAGTCTCTGTCCAGGTTTGCTGGACATTTTGCTCACCAGGATGAGGATAAGGTGTTCAAATTTGTGCATGGACTTAAGCCTGAAATTTATAGAGGGGTTAAATTCTGTGGAATTAAGGGTTTGACATTAAGTGAAGTTGTGTCCACTGCTCTGGAAGTGGAAGAAGCTGAAAGGAAGTGTGCTGGACCGAAGGAAGCCCCACAAAGGTTTGTTCAGTCACATCCTCATAGAGGGATGAAGAGGCCAAGTGAAGGCCAAAGTAGCCAAGGAGCAGGAGGAAAGGTGCAGAATGTCAGGAAATTTCCTCAGTGTCCTAAGTGCTTGAAGAACCACCCCGGGGAATGCAGAATGGGATTTGGGAAATGTTTCAACTGTGAGGAGGTTGGACATACATTCAAGGAGTGCTCGAAGCCTAGAGTCACCCGATGCTTCAATTGTAACAAGGTTGGACACATTAGTAGAGACTGCCCAAATCCAAAGAGTGGCCCTGCCTTGATCAAACCAAGAATATTCTCCATGATGGAGTCAAGTGAAGAACAGCCCGCTGTTGTGTCAGGTACCATATTGATCAATTCGGTGCCTGCTTTTACTTTATTAGATTCTGGTGCAACGCATTCATTTATTGCATCTGCATTTGCTGATAAGTTAGATGTACAGTTTACCCCTTCCATGCATATGTTTAATGTTGCTTTACCCTCTGGAGAAAGCATGCACTCCAACCAAGTGATGCTAGACAGTGATGTGTTAGTAGGAAATGTGAGTTTACCTGCTGATCTTATTGTTATGGATATTTTGGGATTTGATGTGATCTTAGGAATGGACTGGTTGTTTAAACACCATGCCACAATCGATTGTAGGACTGGAATAGTTAGTTTCCAACCCCCTGGTAGTTTGAAACGTACCTTCCAAGCTTCAGGGAAGAGTAAGGAAATGTCTGTTATGACTTCTTTAAATTTTAGACCTTCACCATGCAAGGAGTACTTGTGCTTCTTGGCATGTGTTCTAGATACACAACTTGTAGAAAAGGCAACTCCTCAAAATATCCTTGTTGTCCAAGACTTCCCAGAAGTGTTTCTAGATGACCTTCCCGGTTTGCCACCAGATAGAGAAATTGAGTTTGTTGTAGATGTCTACCCTGGAGCTGAACCTGTGTCTAAAAATCCCTATAGGTTAGCACCTGCAGAACTCAAGGAATTAAAAGAGCAGTTGGAAGAGTTGTTAGAGAAAGGGTTCATACGCCCGAGCTTTTCACCGTGGGGTGCACCTGTCCTTTTTGTCAAAAAGAAGGATGGATCAATGCGCATGTGCATCGATTATAGAGAACTGAATAAGTTAACTGTTAAGAACAAGTATCCCCTGCCTAGGATTGATGATCTATTTGACCAGCTCAATGGTGCAAGAGTTTTCTCTAAGATTGATCTGAGGTCAGGTTATTATCAGTTGAAGGTTAAATCTGAAGATATCCCAAAGACTGCCTTTCGCACAAGGTATGGGCATTATGAGTTTTTGGTTATGTCTTTTGGTTTGACAAATGCACCAGCAGCATTCATGGACCTTATGAACAGAGTGTTTCATGAGTATTTGGATAAGTTTGTTATAGTATTCATAGACGACATTCTGATCTATTCTAGAACTAAGGAGGATCATGCCAGGCACTTGAATTTGGTGTTAGGAGTACTTAGGCAGCACCAGCTTTATGCTAAGTTTTCCAAGTGTGAGTTTTGGTTGGATAGAGTTCACTTTCTGGGTCATGTGATCTATGGTGATGGAATATCAGTCGATCCAGCCAAGGTTCAAGCAGTTAAGGAATGGCCCCAACCGAAGAATGCTACTGATATTAGGAGTTTTGTTGGACTAGCAGGGTATTACAGAAAATTTATTGAGGGATTTTCAAAGATTGCAACGCCCCTCACTCGTTTAACTAGGAAGAATATCAAATATGATTGGACAGAAGAGTGTGAAATTAGTTTCCAGACTTTAAAACAGAAACTGACCAATGCTCCAATCCTAACCCTTCCTGCTGAGAATGGTAAATTTAGTATTTATTGTGATGCATCCAAGATTGGTCTTGGTTGTGTGTTGATGCAAGATGGAAAGGTAATAGCCTATGCTTCTAGACAGTTGAAAACTCATGAGAAGAATTACCCTACACATGACTTGGAATTAGCTGCAGTGGTTTTTGCACTTAAGATTTGGAGGCATTACTTGTATGGACAATCTTGTGAGATATTTTCAGATCATAAGAGCCTGAAGTATATCTTCACACAGAAGGAATTAAATATGAGGCAGCGCCGGTGGTTAGAGTTTGTGAAGGATTATGACTTTGAGATTAAATACCATCCCGGCAAGGCAAATGTAGTAGCTGATGCTTTGAGCAGAGTGACAACATCAGTTTCAGCATTGATTCTTGACTTACCATTAGCCTTAGAATCTGAATTCCTAAAGTTTAATCTAGAGGCAGTATCCAATGTAACAGCTATACTTTCGGCCATAACCTTAAGACCTACAATTCTTGAGAAAATAAGGGAAGCTCAGTCAAATGATGATGAATGCAGCAAGTACAAGTCAAGTATGGATTCTACGGACAATTTAGACTTTAACTGTTCTTCTGATGGAATCCTTAAGTTTAGAAACAGATGGTTTGTTCCTGCCATTATGGAACTTCGGAATGAGATTCTTTCTGAGGCTCATTCTTCTAGGTTCTCAGTTCACCCTGGGAGTACGAAGATGTATAAGGATCTTAAACAGCATTATTGGTGGCCAGGTATGAAAAGATGTGTGGCAGAGTATGTTGGATCATGTTTGTGTTGTCAGCAGATTAAAGCTGAGCATCAGAGACCCTCAGGAACATTACAACCTTTACCAGTTCCTGAATGGAAATGGGAGCAAATAACCATGGATTTTGTTGTGGGATTACCTAGGACAATTAAAGGACATGATGCAATTTGGGTGATAGTTGACCGTTTGACCAAATCATCCCATTTTCTGCCTATGAAGATGACATACTCGATGGATCAACTTGCTGAGCTGTATGTTCAGGAAGTTGTTAGATTGCATGGAGTTCCAAGCACCATAGTTTCGGACCGAGATGCTAGATTTACATCTAAGTTTTGGAAGAGTTTGCACAAGGCAATGGGGACTCAGCTTAGTTTCAGTACAGCTTTCCACCCTCAAACAGATGGACAATCAGAAAGAACCATCCAAACATTAGAGGATATGCTCCGGGCATGTGTTTTGGATTTTCAAGGTTCTTGGAGCAAGTATTTGCCCTTGGTGGAATTTTCTTATAACAACAGTTTTCAGGCAACAATAGGAATGGCACCGTATGAAGCATTATATGGACGAAAATGCAGATCACCTTTGTACTGGGATGAAGTTGGTGAAGCACAGTTACTTGGTCCTGATTTTGTGCAGCAAACTGTTGAGAAGGTTGCTCTCATCCGTCAGAGGATCTTAACAGCTCAAAGCCGACAGAAAAGTTATGCTGACAGAAGACGCAGAGAGTTAGAGTTTGAAGTTGGTAGTGAGGTTTTTCTTAAGGTATCACCATTCAAAGGAGTTGTAAGATTTGGGAAGAGAGGGAAGCTTAACCCAAGATATGTTGGGCCTTTCTCAATCTTGAGGAGGATTGGGAAATCAGCATATGAGCTGCAATTGCCAGACTCTATGGAAGGAATCCACAATGTGTTCCATATTTCTATGCTTAAGAAGTGCTTGAGGGATCCATCTCAGATTGTGGAACAACAGAACATTGAAATTCAACCTACATTGACCTATGAGGAGAGACCAGTAAGAATCTTGGATTATGCAGTGAAGGTATTACGCAACAAGAAAGTTCCACTAGTAAAAGTCTTATGGCATAATCAGAATATAGAGGAGACAACATGGGAACGCCAGCAAGACATGATGGACCAGCATCCAAGATTGTTCAGGTACTGAATTTTGAGGACAAAATTCTTTTAAGGAGGGTAGATTGTAACACCCGGTTTATTAGAATTAAAATAATCTATTAATCTTCTAAGTGTGAATTTTATAGAATGAAATTAGGGGTAAAATCAATTAGGTTAATGAGTAACTAAGTGAGGGCATAAGGGTAATTGTCAATTTTGCAAATGGATAACGTATTTAAGGAAAGAGTAAATGAGGTATAGCCGTCATACTCATTTCACTCTCGGTTTTCAGCTCAACCCAGCAGAGCTCTCTAGGCGATTTCCTCACCGATTCCTCCAACCCAGGTGAGTTTTGATTCGATTAATTGCTGATTTTAGTACCTAGGTAGCTTAAAGATCCCAATGTATGCATTTTGATAATGTTGCGAGTGAGGGATTCTGCTTGAGGATTAGAACAGAATCAGGAATGTTAGATAAATAGAAAGGCCAAACCAACTCCTTAGATTTCTGAACAGCTTAGATTAAGGTTTAACATTTTGTTTATGAATATAGGTGAACGAACCCCCGAGGTAGCTCTTAACCGAGCATTTGCTAGGAATCCAGGTAAGTAAAGTTTGCTTGTGCCTTCGGGCCTACATCACAGAACATTAGGATTTTTGTGTGTTTGAATGTTTTCCTGTTTCATGCATCAAATATTTGAAAGTATACGAAAATGAGTTTACATGTTTTGATATAGTGAGGAAGTGAACATTCTGAAGCGATTTATGTGAAATATTTTCTGTTAAGGGAACTAATCCAACCCTTAATGAGCCAGGGATCATACTTTGGGAAAACTGATCCAACTCCCAATTTCGAAGTGGATCTGAACATTGATCAGTATATATATTCACTGTTAGGAGAATTAATCCAACTCCTAATGAGACAGGGATGTTCATACTTTGGGAGAAGTGATTCAACTCCCAATTTAGAGAGGAATCCGATTATAACGATGAATATGTAACAGAGATGAGAGAAGTAGAAACTGCATATTAAGATGTTGTGTTTTCAGCTTTTCATACATTTTTGCTTTACTTGCTTAGCCTTAGGCTAATAGATGAGTTTTGTGATGTAGGTGAAGAAGATTTAGCAGGTGTGTATACTGAATCTGCCGAAAACTAGACTGGTTGGGGGGTGCATCTTTGTAACAATTTGGCAGCTGATGGGGCAGTTTAACTGATGTCTGTTGGAGTGAGAGTTTATTTGTTAATGCTTCGTTTTAGATGGATTGAGTTTTCATAACAGCAGTGACCTCAGTGTTTTGAACAAATTGAGTTTTCTTTTCTGATAGTGGTATTCCGTTGGTTTTAATACCGGATTTTTACTGGAGTTGAGTAACATGAAGTTTTAAATTGTTTTTCTGAATGGTTTCAACAGAATAGACAAGTCTTTACTGCAGTTGTGTTGTTCAGATATAGATTATGAGAAGTTGAAATATTGTTCTGTTTTCTATCAGTTGGAACCGTGAGTTTTGTCTACCGGAAGATGTAGTATTGTTTTCATTAGTAGATGTAGTGTTGTTTTCATCTGAAGATAAAGTCTTACTTCTATCGGAAGATGTCTTCGGTAAAGGCATCGGAAGATGTAGCCTTGTTTCCATCGGCAGATGCAGGTTGCAAAACCTGTAGTTTTGCTATCGGCAATGAAGTATGTGTGCTGTCGTGTTGACTTTATCGGCAGATGAAGTCATGTTGACTTCATCGGCAGATGGAGTTGTAAGTGCTGTCGTGTTGACTTTATCGGCAGATGAAGTCATGTTGACTTCATCGGCAGATGGAGTTGTAAGTGCTGTCGGGTCGACTTTATCGGCAGAGGGTGTTGCGTTGTTTGTACACGTCATCGGCAGATGAAGTCTACCGAGTGATGTCTTTTGTTTTCATTCCTTCCGGCTGACGTCATCGGCAGAAGTCTTCGATTTTCTGTTTCTGCTTCTTCCGTTGACTTAGTCGTCGGCAGATGAGTTTGACTTTGTAACTCCTTGTGCAGTTCATGATTTAAAATCTCATTTCTTTTGACCGATCACTTCAAACATTTCCGTTAATTACCCCAACCATATTTTCCACAGTTTGTCTAACTCCACTGTTGCTTTAAAAGATTTTCCGCTGCAAGATTTCAAATGTTTTGAACGTTTAGAAAGTGTCAAATTTTAACTGTCGAGTAAAGTTTTAAATTTTATCCGAAATTTCTTAGTCATGATAATGTATTGAGTAGCGAACCGGGTTCAGATAACTCGGGGCGTTACAGTACACTTAAAAGTGCTTCAATTGTTTTTGTCGTGGTGGTAATGGAGAATGGGTCAAACCCTCCACTCATGATCTCTGCTGAAACCCAATCAATTATCGACGAATTTGAGGACGTTTTTTCTGAAGACCTCCCTGACAAGTTACCCCCGTTGCGAGATATTCAACATGAAATTGAATTCATCCCTGGGGTATCTCTTCCGAACTTACCTCACTATAGAATGAACCCCACTGAGCAAACTTAGCTTCAGAGACAAGTCCACGAACTTTTAGCTAAAAGATTTATTCGTGAGAGTTTAAGCCATTGTGCAGTTCCAGCTCTTTTAACCCCAAAGAAATATGGCACTTGGAGAATGTGCATTGACAGTCGGTCATCAACAAGATAACGGTAAAATATCGTTTCCCTATCCTTAGACTTGATGATTTACTGGACGTCATGGCCCATGCGAAGATATTCTCAAAAATTGATCTTAGAAGTGGATATCACCAGATAAGGATCCACCCCGGTGACGAGTAGAAGACCGCATTTAAAACCAAGGATGGACTTTATGAGTGGCTTGTCATGCCGTTTGGTCTCACCAACGCCCCAAGCACCTTTATGAGAGTAATGACTCATGCTCTTAGGCCTTTTATGGGGAAGTTTCTAGTTGTTTACTTCGATGATATCCTCATTTTTAGCCAAACTTTAGATGAACATCGTAATCATCTCCAACAAGTCTGTTCCATTCTTCGGTCGTCAAGCCTTTATGCCAATGTCAAAAAGTGTGCATTTTTCACAGAGAGTGTTTCCTTATTTTTTTCGTCTTTACTACAGGAGTATCCCCTGACCCCTTGAAAGTTAAGGCCATTGTTGATTGGCCTGAACCTAAAAGTTTAAATGACGTCTGAAGGTTTCACAGACTAGCTACCTTTTATTGTCGCTTCATCAAAGGGTTCAGTACGATTATGGCTCCTGTTACCGAGTGTATGAAAAAGGGCGAATTTCACTGAACATTAGTAGCATCTAGGGCCTTCAAAATTATTAAAATCTGAATGACGGAAACTCCAGTAATGCGTCTTCCTGATTTTTCCAAGGTTTTTGAGGTTGAGTGCGACGCGTTGGGGGTAGGGATTGGTGGCGTTTTTAGCCAAGAGCGACACCGCGTCGCTTACTTCAGTGAAAATTTAAATGATGCCAAACAACGATACTCAACATACGATAGGGAATTGTATGCAGTTGTGCAAGCTCTACGTTATTGGCGTCACTATTTGCTACCTCATGAATTTGTGCTTTATTCGGACCATGAAGCCTTACGATATCTCAATTCTAAAAAACGATTAAACTTTCGACATGGTCGTTGGATTGAATATTTACAAGCATACTCGTTTGCCCTGAAACACAGAAAAGGGATAGAGAATCAAGTAGCTGACGCGTTAAGTCGTCGTATATCTATTTTAAATGTCATGAGTGCGAGAATCATCGGTTTTGAAAGACTGAAAGAGGAATATGAGTCTTGCCCTAATTTTAAAGATATTGTTCTCGCTTTGGAAAATGGACAATTGAACGATAACAATAACTTTCATATGAAAGACGGGTATCTTTTCAAAAGTAACAAATTGTGCATTCCCAAAACATCCGTTAGAGAGTTTATCATTTGGGAAATTCATGCAGGAGGATTAGCTGGTCATTTTGGACGTGATAAAACAATAGAAGAAGTTGAGCATCAGTTCTTTTGGCCTGGCTTAAAGAAAGACGTAAGCAAAATAGTCAGCACTTGTAGAGTTTGTCAAGTGGCTAAACAAAGACGTCAAGATACTGGTCTTTACACTCCTCTACCTGTCCCCAATCGTCCCTAGGAAGATGTTAGTATGGATTTTGTACTTGGACTGCCTCGCACTCTTAAAAAACATGATTCTATTTCGGTTGTAGTTGATCGTTTCTCAAAAATGGCCCACTTTATTCCATGCCATAAAACGTCGGATGCATGCATCTAAGGTAGCTCGATTGTATTTCAATGAGATTGCCAAACTTTATGGTCTACCTAAGACAATTGTTTCAGACAGGGATGTGCATTTTACTGGTCATTTTTGGAGAACTCTATGGCATATGGTAGGTACAACACTAAAATTTTTGCCTTCCTACCATCCTCAAACTGATGGTCAAACTGAAATTGTTAATCGAAGTCTTGGAAATTTATTACATTGTTTGGTCAAAGAAAATCTTAAGAATTGGGATCTGATTATCCCCACCACTCAGATTGCATATAATAGTTCCGTGAACCGAACCATAGGTATGAGTCCTTTTGAAGTTGTCCATGGTTTTAAACCTAGAAAACCCTTAGACCTACTCCATATGTCACCGCATGCTAGTGTGTCTATGTCGGCTGAAAATTTTGCTCAACATCTTCATAATTTACATATTGAGATCAATAAACAAATAGAGACTAGTAATGCATCATATAAATTACGAGCTAATTTACACAAACGACATGTTGAATTTAATATTAGAGATTATGTTATGGTTCGAGTTCATCCTGAACGACGATCATCCGAATCTGGTTCTAAATTGCAAGCTCGTAGTATTGGTCCTTTTAAAATTGTAAAGCGCATAGGTTCAAATGCATATGTTGTTGATCTTCCACCTAATTTTGGTTATCACTCTACTTTTAATGTTGAAGACTTGATTGCTTATAAATGCCATTTTAACCCTGCTGCTAACCCTTTTTTACCTTCATCAATCGACTTTGAGCCTCCATCGGCCAATTTAAACTCCCCAATACCTCCTGTCACAACACATAAGGATAAAATTGATGCTATTTTAGATTAACAAATTGTATTTACTAATGAAGGTGAGGTTCAACGTTTCCTGGTTCGTTGGGTGGATCGACCAGATAGTGATTGTACGTGGATTTTCAGAGAGACACTTCAGCAGTTGGATCCAGACCTTTTGGAGTTCTTTCGGAGTCATCAGGATCTCTCTTTGCCGGATTCCAACACTGTTTGGAAAGACACTCGGTCCAGACCTCCAGTTTCACGAGTCTACAGACGCCGGAAGAAGGTTGCTCAACCGCTTAACTTATGGTTGGGTGATTGATCAGCTTGCTGCAGTGTGGTCCTGTCAACTTGAGTGGTTGATTCTTCTACCGGGAGAGTTGATGAGGACATCCTTCATCCTTTGATTTAGTCATGTTATTTATTTTTATTATTTCCCATGCGAAATTTATTATTATAGTTTTTAGTATTTTATGATTTTCTGATATTTGTTTAATGGCTCATTAGTGCTTGGCCTTTCAAACTTCTAATGTTGAACTTTCCTATTTAAACTTGCATTGTAATTGGATTGATGATTGATGATTGAATGATAAAAATGAGTTTGAGTTTTCCTGAATCTCCCTTCTCTTCTAATCTCCTTTTCTGTTACTTCTTCCTTCCCCTTTTTTGAACTTCTTCTCGGTTTCTTCTTTCCCTCTCTATCTAATCCTTATTTTTATCCGCTGCTGCATCAGATAAACTTAGGGGAATCTCAAAGTAGGATGTCTGGATGTGATTTATTTATCATGCAGGGAGGTAGAAAAAAAGTCAGTCTGATCAAAGAGAAAGTTTCTCCTCAACCACCCAGGTGAGGAGAAACTTTCTCTTTGATCAGACTGACTTTTTTTCTACCTCCCTCTGTGTGATAAATAAATCACACCCAGACATACTACTTTGAGATTCCCCTAAGTTTATCTCTCTCACTTGCATCCTAACTAGTAAGCTGAAATTTCTCTACCAATCTCAAATCTATAAAAGACCAATTAAAGAAAGTAATATCCATCCATTTGAGCAGACATGAAGTTAGACGATCAAACAAGTTATACCTAAAATAGTCAGCATGGTGGAGAGGTTAAAATCAAGAGTTAGAATTACCATTTGAGATTATGTGACACCGTTGTTGATTATCCATTGTTTCTAGAGGCCTGAGACTAACTTTTCCAGCCATGGGGCTAAGAGTATTAAAATGCGCACGACTATACAAACCATCATGATATTCAGGAAGAGAATGAGGATGAAAGGTTGGAGCTGCTTGAAATTTTAAAAGGCAAGGTGAATGACCAGAATCGACAAAGCCAGATTTATTGCCAGTGGATTCAGCTCGCATTTGGGATGACAAGCTACTGGGAACACTAGAAGATATTCCATTGTTTGATACAGTTTCCAGAGATTGAAGCTGCAATGCAGAGTGTAATCCCAAAAGTGATCCATTATCCACACTGCTACATGTATTCCCTTCTTTCAGATTCAGTGCTGTCAAAAATTGATTGTGAAATCCAAACAAATTAATAAAATTACATGATGAAAAAGCATGACTTCATGGAAAGTAAGATACCAGGTAAACCAACAGCACGGTTCATAGGAGCGCTACTTTGCTGCAGATAAGGACCAACATCTTTTTTCTCCAACACTGGATGGAACTGTTGCGGCAAACTGCATCCATAATTAACAGAAAACAAAGAGAGAGTATTGGTAAAGCACACATCTGAAAGCAAACAAACATTGACGACAAAAATCACCTCAAAATGTATAAAGAAGAGATAGGCCAACTTCAAACTTGAAGGAATGAGTTTTAAAATAAAAGAGCAACATTTATGTATAAAGTAAGCAGCATAATTGTAAATAAAGTTTGTTCTAAAGCATCAACACCTTAAAGTAAGCACGCACTTATATTATAAGGGACATACCTCCATCTTCCACCAACAGTATGGTTGGGATCTAGCTTAATTTGCTTGCCTACTATTTCACTCCAATTTAATGCACGTAGAGCAGCCTCCGCAGCTCTTATATCATAAAATTCAATAATTTTATGGCAACTTTTATGTGGAACTTCTTTGACCTGCATTGAAGAAAAGAAACTGACATTCAATTAAGACTTGAAATTGCACATGATACCGGAGAGCAATAGCCAAAATCAATGCCTAAACTTACCTCCTTGACTTCTCCATAAGCTCCAAAAATCTGAAAAAGTTCCTCATTTGATACATTTGAATCGAGGTTCAAAACAACAAAAGAACCCTGATTAATGTCTTTTTCAGAAGGGTTATCCTGAAGATGAATTATTCGTAAAGTGAGAAATCAAGGTAGAATGTAATTCTGATCTTTGAAAATATCCTTAAATAAAAAATCATAAAAAGTAACATAAATGCCAAAACTCACACCACAGCAATGCCAACAACAGATATAAACAATGTTTCGTTCATTAAAAAGCATGAAAATCCTGCAACCTTTGGAATTGAGAAGTGTATGTCAAGCTTCCTCCTTCTAAGTGGCTTGTTCTGAAGGGCCTTCATTGCATTTCGGGCTCCTCTGATATCATAATAGGAGATCATGACAAAACCACGATGTTTGCAAGCTGTATAAAGTGTGTGAATATCTCCATATTGCTGCATATTTAAAACATCACCATTTAAAATAAAATAAACAGCAAATGTGATGTAGAAGGAGACAAAAGATGAAGAAAAGAAGCACCTCAAAAAGGGCCCTCAACTCAGAATCTTCGACATTGCTATTTATATTTCTCACAAACAATGTCCTTGAAGGATGTTCGCCTAAAGGGTGTTCTCTGGCTACTGAACCATTACACATCCCTGGTTGACCGTGGGAAGAAGATTCAGAATTCTTTAGCCCCATAGATAAACCATCATCTCCCAAATCCATCCCTCCAACATTACTAAAAAAGTCCAAATCCTCAGCATCTTCCCCTCCAGTTTGTTGAATGAAAAAGTCAAGCCCATCAGTCAATCCAGAAAGCAAGTCATCATCGTCAGGGAGAAGGTTCCCAATGGTTTGGGCCTCTAGTTCTTCAAGAGATTCTAATTGTTCCTCTCCCTCATAGTGTGAGGCAACAGGATCAACAGAATGGCCATAGAGAGCATAATTTGATGATAATCTCACTGCAGCAAAAAAAATGCCATTAGAATGCCAAGGTCATTGCGTCACTCTAAATTTTTCATGAGGTAAGCACTCAATATTATAGGGAACTTACCCTTCTTAGTAAATAATTCGGATAATGAGCTCGAGAAGAAACTACTCTCACATTGAGCACCTATTACATTAACTTCATTTCTTTGCACCAGATAAGATGAAGACCGTAAAGATTGTGTTCCTACATCACAGTCAACAGACTTTAACAAAGTCGCAGACTGACTGCCTTGTCTATCCATTCCAACTGACTGTTTATTGAAGATGAGCTCTAATTTCTGGTCTTGTAATAAAAAAGGATCACCATGTTTCATGGACGTCAATAACATGTGTTCAGCTGGTATAAATTTCTCCAAAGATGATGAAGCAACTGTCCCAGTACCAGCTGGTCATCAACAATCAGCAAATAATATTTATCAACAGCCAAATCTTCCCAAGTGGTAGTGGCACGTCTCAAAATATGCCATTAACTATAACAGGGACAAAACTGAGTAAGAAACAAACTAAGTTTCTTAAAGCAATTTCTGAAGTGTTATTCCGAGTGAGATTAATGGCAAGGTTACTTTGTTTTTTTAACTATTTAAACTTTAGCCTCAACGCTCTCTAACTTGTGAAACTCGATTGAAACATTTCATGGATATATTTTGTCTCAAGACCACCAAGGGAAACCTCAATTTAGAACATATGCTTGATAGAGTCCTATTATATAAAAATTAATGTGATAAAGTAATAGTGATATATTCCTTCAAGCAGAAAAACTAATGAACTTCAATTGTTTAATTTGAGATATATTCCTAGCAGAAAAATTTACTAACCCAAAAAAAATTAGTTACCACAATGAAGTGCAAATAAATTACATCATATAGCTGTGTTACAGGGAATAGTTTATTTTACTGCTTCTGTGAGTATACCAGCATATCAATGTTATACATGATTTCATAGATTTTTGCTTTCAGTAAATAACAGGCCAATCAGCTCAATTGTTTAATTAATACCTTGGCTCTTTCTCTTTACCTTAAAACAGGAAAATAGTCTGAAATAACAGAAAATAGGAAAAAAAAAAAGGGCATTTGAATGGTTCGTTATACTGACCATGATAATTAGGCACATTTGCAGACTTCCAATATCCAACCTGCCTCCTCGAAGTATAGAAACAAGGAGAGGTGAGTGGTTAATATATAAAGACGGGAAGGGATATCAGAGAAATGGAACGTCAAGCTCTGAAAGGATGTCAAATTCAAAACCAATCAAAAACTTGCAAATCTTGACACCCATAGTCTATACTTTGTTTTCTAGATGTACAACCTCGGAGAAGTTAGAGGACGGGGATAAACTCTTCTGATCCACAACTTGAGAGGGTATTGGCATTATAATACCACGAATGAACCGACAACAAACAGGTAAAACTCAAAATACCATCTCCAGCACTTTCTACGCAAGAGAAGCTTTAATCGACTCTAAATTTCCTTTCCAGTCAGTAAGTTAAATTGAGAGACTGAAAGCAACAGGTAGAAACCGTATTGGCAATTTCCGTGAAAAAACGAGCAAACAGAGCTTAAAGACAGACACAGCATACAATGAGAAAATAAAATGAAGGAAAAGTAAATCAGTTGATTTAAAATCTTGAATTTAAAGAAAGCAATCCTTCGGAATTGAACCCATAAATGACAAACATTTAATGTACAGATAATATAAATGCATTTTTCTCATACAGGTACAGCTGGCAGCTGCCTAGTGGATTAAAAAACAAAAGCTTTGACAATTACTAGAAATTCCAAAATTCAGAAGGAGATCAACGAGATCACCAGGTTATCAACAAATAATCACACACAGAATTGATCTCCATGACTCAAAATCTGATATTTAAACGAGTACCTCGGAAAATGTTCCGACTAGGTCTGACGAGGCCGATCGAAGAAATTGTCATGACAGGGGGCCCCCTTAACGGATTCCACAGCTGGGCCACCACGAAGAAGCGTAGCCAGCGCAGGCGAGCCCAAGCCCAAGTGCATGGAATGCAGGTTGCCGACGTGACCATGCATGCCGACGTGTCCAAGCCGTTAGAGAAGGAAATCCATTAAAGCAGCGAGGAGGGGCGTGAGCAGGCGGGTTGTTGATTATCTGTTTTTCTCTTTAGATTTGCTTTTTATGTTTTTCTTTCTGTAGTTATCTCCCTCGTCTTTCCTTCTATAAACGTTTTTGTGAGAATATATCAGAATATTTTCCATTAATACGGGCATTCTCACGACAGTAGTATCAGAGACTCTACGTTCAAAGCAATGGCTGAAACTAGAGCAAAGACAAATGAAGAAGCTATGAAGAAACTCACAAGAGGGTACCACGTGTTGGGAATAATGTGCCCAACAAGCAAATGTTATGAACATTTTTATTGCTGTAATTAATAAATAAATTTTATGATTAATTTTTATGTTTGCATTATTCGATATGCTCTATAAATTCAAAAGAAAAATCATTGATTATTTGTGCAATTTTAAATTTACATATATATTGATATATGTGGAATTAAATTTAAAAAGAAATAATCATAATAGTCCATGACTTATATTTGAAGTATATGATCTTTAAATTAATAAAGTCATAAATACAGTTCACTTCGTTGAGAACGTATAGTCATATCCCGACTATATATGTAGTGACATAAAGTAATTGTATTTTATATGATATGATTATATAGGACTGGACCAGATGAAATTATATTGTTCTTATAATATCCGTTAAATGAAGAACAATTAATTTTATCATAATGATGGTCATATATGTATGATCTTAATTCATTGTATTTAGTAGACTCCTATTTCATTTTAATTTATTCTTTGATTTACTCGGTACAGTTTTGTATGAGTTACATTACATAAACCTTGTATTTTGGGAATAAATTAAATGAGTAGCTGGGAATGCTAACATTGATACAATGAAATCCATAATACAAGATTCCCTTGTTTGTTAGTTCAGGGATTGAATAATTAGCGCGCAAATTCATAAATATTATGAATTAATTATTCAATCAAGAACTAATGGCAGTCAAAGATAAAGATGTAATATGAGAGGTTAACGGATTTTATACCTAGCTCTATTACGAATCTTAATGGAGGATTAATACATATGTAATGATTATATCAATGGACATTACTTTGAGTAAATATACTCTATAGTTCTAAGAGTGCAACTCTAGGTATTTAGTGGAATTACTCTATAGTTAATAATTGTGTTATTTAATATAAAGAGTTTATATTAATTAACAAATATTATTGGAGCTTAGAACTATAGGTCTATCGGTCCCTCTGTTATCTTATATCACTATTTGATTTCCATGTTACGAGAATAAATAAATAAATAAATAATTAATTAATTAATTAACCAAAACATCTCAATTCTCCCCACTCAACAGCCGAACCCGTGGGGCCCATGGTTGAGTCCACCTGCCCGGTTGCCGCTCTACCCGTCGGCACCCGTAGAACATCCACGATACGACTATCAGCTACAGAGGTTGCCGAAACTCGAGCTACCATTTTTCACTAGAGACAATCCTAAAGAGTGGGTATGAAAAGTTGAAAGATATTTCGATCTACATCGAACTGCCGAGAGTCAAAAATTGGAGTTGGCAGAATTCTTCTTGCGTGAAAAAGCAAATGTGTGGTATCAGGGGTGGATAGTGACGAGACCCAGGGTAACCTGGAGACAATTTACCACAGCTTTATGCAAGCGTTTTTCGGCTAACTCGGGAGAAGATGTTCTGGAGACGCTTAGCAAAATTACACAGATGGGGACCGTGTCCGATTACCTAGAGAAGTTTGAGGAGTTGAAGGCTCAAGCACAACCTCGCCTACCCGAAATGCCTAAATCCTTCTGGATAGCTGGATTCACTAGCGGATTGAAAGAAGAAATACGGGCGATGGTCAAAATCGCCCGATCATCGACTCTGGAGCAAGTTATAGAGGTAGCATCACTTCAAGAATCCGCTCTTGGGGTTATTAACAAAGGGGGAAAACTCATACACCAACCAGTGCTCGCTAAGTGGAATGATTTTCCTAGGGCAATTCCGACAAGTGTTGTGCCAGGTGAAGTAGAGAATCCAAAGCCGCCTTACAAAATGCAAAAAATACCACAGTCTGACCTCCAGCTCAAACGGAAACTGGGCCTCTGTTTTAAGTGTGATGAGAAATATGTCGCCGGGCATGTTTGTAAAAACTGGGCACTAAACGTACTCATCGTGGATCTGATTGAAGAAGAGGTTGAAGACTCTTCTGGGGAGGCACAACTGGAGGTCACACAGGAAAACACACCGTTAGAAGTTTCACTCCACTCACTCACCGGCCAGACGACTAATTCGACAGTGACAATTTCCGGGTGACTGGGCCAGCAACCCATCTCTATCCTCATTGACAATGGAAGCACTAATAGTTTTATCGACGAGCGGCTGACGACTCATTTTCGGTTGCTGACAATAGTCGAAAAGTCTGCCCAAGTTATGGTGGCCAACGGCAAGAAGATGGTGAGCAGGGAGCTGACGGACCCGGTAACGTGGACCATGTCGGGTCTCTCCTTCACTTACCCACTAAGAACTCTGTGATTTGGAGGAAGTGATATGATTTTGGGTATCGATTGGATCTCAGCCCACAGCCCAGTGACGTTCGATCCACCTCATAATCAATTGCTGATCCACTACAAGGAAGGCCCAATAATCATGCCCTACGCCAACCCATTAGATGCCAGCACGATAACCAGCCCAAAAGCAATTAAAACCTGCTGGGCTAAACAAACCGGAGGATTTATTGCTCAACTCAGCCTGCAGGAGACTGGTTCCACACAATGGGGGCCAGGTTGTATAAGGGCCATTGTTCAAAACTTCTCAAACGTTTTTGCCCATCGATCGGGTTTACCACCGAAAAGAAGCCACGATCACCAGATTCCACTTAAACCAGATGCCAGACCTTTCGAATAATGCCATACCGATGTCTGTTCTCACAGAAAACGAAGATCGAGAAACTGGTGCAAGAAATGTTGAGGGAGGGCATCATCGTCCCGAGCAATAGCCCATTGGCTTCGCCGGTGCTTTTAGTGAAAAAAAAAAAGATGGGCAGTGGCGGTTTTGCGTTGACTACCGGCAGCTGAATGCCCTCACCGTTAAAGACAAGTTTCCGATGCTTATTATCGATGAGCTTCATGGCTCGACGGTGTTCTCTAAAATAGATTTGCGAGCTGGATATCATCGAATTCGGGTGAGGGAGGAAGATTGCCATAAAACGGCGTTCAAAACTCATCAGAGTCTCTATGAATTCAGAGTAATGACGTTCGGCCTCACCAATGCACCGGCAACATTTCAGGCGCTCATGAACACCATTTTTCAACCTTATTTATGGAGATTCGTTCTGGTTTTTTTTGACGACATATTGGTGTACAGCTCGACCATGGAGACCCACTGCACACATCTGACAACCGTGCTAGAAATGTTGCAGGATCATAAGTTAGTAGCTAAGGAGGCTAAGTGTACCTTTGGCCAATCGGAGGTCAGCTATCTCGGTCATATTATGTAACACCCCTATTACTGTACCCAATTTCCTGTAATTATTTTGTTTTTATACTTATTATTTTAAACAAACTTAATTAAACTGTAAACGGAAACTAAACCGAAATTGAAATCAGAAATTGAAAGCTAACTTTCAAAGCTTTGAAAACAACTTAAAAACAATTAAAATAAAACTATTTAAAATAGTTAAAATGATTTAAAACATTTAGAAAACCGCAGAGGGGTAAAACCGGAAAACAGAGAGGAATGAAGGCAGCGACTGATCGCTGTAGGCGCTGCACTTTGCAGCGACCATTTTCCCCTCTCCCTCTCTCTGGAATCCGAGATTCCAGAGAGCAATTCTACTTCATCTCCCTAATTTTTACAAGTGCTCTCTGGAAATTCCAAAGAGCAAAACATCACCCTGTTTCATCATTTTTTCCAATTCCATCACTAATCATTTTCAATTTATCATTTAAACTCGACTAAAACGTGTTCTAAACTTAATCAACTTGCAGCGAGCTTTGCGAAATCCAACTGCGTGGATAGCTCTAAAAACCGAGCATATCCGTAACAAATCCTAAAACCATTTAAAACATTTCTATAACATTCAAATAAAAGACTTAACAAAACGTTTTAAATACGATTACCAAAACATTTGAAACATCAAAAGTAAACCTATCAACTACCAGACCAAGCATCCTAAAATGTTCTATACGAATTAACATCATCCCAAACATAACAAAATCCCAAAATCTATAAATACTTCCCCCACGGGTTAAAACGCGCCTCGACTGCCCAGCGCACTCCCACGGGCCATCATCCATCAACTGCCTCCGACATCAGGAGGAGGAACGTCGTCCTCACCTGGATCTACGTCACCTAGAATGTCACCTACACCATACAGACACCTATGAGATAATGAAATCTTAGTAAGCTACGTAAATGCAGATGCATGCGTGCGTATGCCATTCAGAAAACATGCAGAGTCAGATTCAGATACAGATTCATTACGTCGCAGACAGACAAATTGTCACCGAGATCGCAACCCACTAACCGGAGAGAGCCCATCCTGCGGTCGGACTACTCTTTCCAGCTAGAGGAGGGGGGTACACGCTTGCAACACGCACAGCCGTGCCTGAGCCCCACCTCGCATGACCAGATACAGACAGATTACGTTCATTCATTACAGAGTTTCATTTTCTTTTTCTTAAAACACGTGCGGAAATTCATTTTCATGACATTTGAAATACGTGATGCATGAACAGTTCATATCATAATTTAAACATACAGCAGAGTGAGCATACCATCCAGACCGTCACCACAATCAACCTATAAAGTAACTAAACCTAAACTACCCAACCAAAGCAATTTAAACAAACAATACTCTAAGATCCTCGACGCGACATCGAAGTACGGTGTAGGCCAATCGGCCAGAGTAAGTCACGAGAACTTACCTCGTGTCCAAAGCAGCTCAAGCTCCGTCGACGAGCGTTGTTCACCTAAGCAATTCATAGCGTTTATCGTTAAAACGAATTTAAACTTCTAAACGTCCAAATTCAACAAAATTCTTAACTAAAGAATTTTCTTAAAATCTTAATCTAACTAATCGAAGTATTTAAACAGCGATTAACGTCCAATAGTTTAAAATCACAATTAACGTGTTTTCCCCCAAAACCCGAAAATTCCCAATTTTTAACATTCGTCCTAAATTAATCAAATTCGTCCAATAACGTTCAATACGTCCGTTATATACTTAATCAAGGCTAACCTATTAATTACGAACCCAAATTCGCGTTTTTTAACGAAAACCTAACGAAAACCTAATTGTTTAAACTTCGTAAAAACCAAAGTAAATGCTCTAAGGTTGTAGACTCATACCTAGGGTAGCAAGAGGAGGAGAAATAACGAAGAACGGAGGAGAAACGGAAGAGAACGGAGGTCGGATTGTTGAGAATCGCTGGCAGACAGTGAAGGAGAAGCTCTCTGTTCGCGTGAGCTCCAGGGAAGAAAGAAGAAAGAATGAGGAAGAAAAGAATTTTGGTTATTTTTATAAAATTGATTTGGTAAATTACTAAATTTCCCTTAGCACTTAATTCTATTTGTTTCGTCCTTCGTTTCGTTAATCGTCCAACGATTTGGATTCACCAAGTCTCCATATTTCACCAATAAGTCCAACTTCTTATTTGGGTTCTATTAAAACTATCAGTTCGCAAAACGGACTTCGTTTGCTATTTTTACGAAAACGTCTTTTGCATTACAAGAAATGTATTTACTCGGAATATAGCGTCTAAACTCCGAAAATTCTCATAATTTCCTTAAAATTCCTATTAATCGTTAGGATCGTAATGACGCTTCTTTTTCGTAAAACGGGCTTGATTTGACATATTTACAAAAATGCCATTATATATTAAAATATTAATATAATATATTAGATCAAAAATCCGTACAAGCCGAATATTACATATTATATCCAAGGTAGGGGTCAAGGCCGATCCGGCCAAGATCGCGGCAATGGTAAACTGGCCTTCTCCCACCAATGTCAAGCAGCTACGGGTTTTCTGGGTCTCACCGGATACTACAGGAAATTCATTCGCGGCTACAGAATAATGGCAAAGCCCCTCACTACTTTACTGAAGAAGAATGCGTTCGTCTGGGATAGGGTGGCAGAGGAAGCATTTCAGACTCTCAAGGCTGCTATGAGTGAACCCCCAGTCCTAACGCTACCGGATTTTTCCCAGCCGTTTATCATTCAAACCGATGCCTGCCAAGGGGGAATAGGTGCCGTGTTATTGCAGAACCGACAGGCGATAACGTTCATGAGCAAGCCATTTAACTCGAAAAACATGGGGCTGTCAATTTATGAGAAAGAGCTACTGACACTGGTTTCAGCGGTACAACTTTGGCGACATTATTTAGAAGGCAACTCCTTCATTATCCAGACCGGCCACCAGTCACTGAAATATCTCCTTGAGCAACGAATCACCACCCCGCTGCAACAAAAGTGGTTATCCAAGCTGCTGGGGTTGGATTACCAGATCGAATACAGGGAAGGGAGACACAATGTAGTGGCTAACGCTCTCTCACGAGCACCCTCTATTTCACTGCCGACCAGTCCACAGTACCGGGCTATGACCATAAATTCACCACAGTGGATGCAGGAAGTTATCTCTAGCTACGAAGGAGACGCATGGGCAGCAAATTTACTCACCAAAACTTCGCTGGCCCCGTCGGCAGATCCCTCCTTCTCTGTTACTAATGGGATAATTCGTTTCAAAGGTAAATTGGTTCTGGGACAGGGGAACACCATACGCTCCAAAGTTCTCAAGACTCTGCACGATTCGGTGGAGGGGGACACTCAGGTATCCAAGCCACACTCCATCGGGCCAAGTCCTTGTTCTGGTGGCCAGGGCTCACCACCGACGTCCAGAATCACGTGTAAAACTGCGACACGTGCCAACGGTGCAAACACGAGCATGTATATTACCCCGGCCTTCTCCAGCCACTGCCAATCCCTTAGCATCCTTGGACTCACATCGCCATGGATTTCATAGAAGGCCTAGCCAGCTCCCTTCAATCCAATTGCATTCTCGTGGTGGTGGATCGCTTCACCAAATATGCTCACTTTCTGGCTCTCCGACATCCCTTCACTACTGTCCAAGTAGCCAACCTTTTCCTGGATAACATCTTTAAACTACATGGCATTCCCCAGTCGATGGTCTCGGACGGGGACCCGATATTCCTCTCCACCTTCTGGCAGTCGGTTTTCTCTTCCCTGGGCACCTCGCTGGATACCTCCACCGCCTACCACCCAGAATCTGATGGTCAAACAGAATGTTTGAATCAATGGTTGGAGATGTACCTTCACTGCATGACATTCCGGAAGCCGTCAGTCTAGCGGCAGTGGCTTCCTTTAGTAGAGTGGTGGTACAACACCACGGTTCAGTCAGCCATCAAAATGACCCCGTTCGAAGCTCTTTACGGGCTGCCACCTCCTCGGCTGGTTTTGGGTCCTTACCTCCAATCCTAATCCACCGCCGCGGATGGTTATCTCCGTGATCACCACGCAATGGATAATTTACTCAAAGAAAACATCTCCCAGGCTCAAAGTCGGATGAAACTTTATGCCGATCGCAACCGAACCGAACGGAGTTTTCAGCCTGCTGACTGGGTATATCTCCAGCTTCAGCCATACAGGCAACAGTCGGTGGTCGCTAGACCATCGTACAAGCTCGCCTCGAAGTATTTTGATCCCTTCCAGATTCTGGCTCGGGTTGGCCAAGTCGCATATAAGCTGGCGTTACCCATCGGGGCACGTATACACCCGATCTTTCATGTCTCCTTATTGAAGAAAACAATCGGCCGACAGGCAATCTCCTCCCCTCTTCTTCCTCCGGACTTCTATGCCGACAACTTGTCTGACGTTCCCCTCTGTCTCCTCCAAACCCGCGTCGTCAAGCGAGGTAATTTTCCAGTTACACAATGGCTGATTCAATGGCAAGACCGCCTGGTTTCCGACGCTACATGGATAGATTCCGATGTCATTACCGCTCAGTTTCCTGAGTTCCGACCTTGGGGACAAGGTCAGTCTAAGAGGGAGGACTGTCATGACAGGGGCCCTCTTAACGGATTCCAGAGCTGGGCCACCACGAAGAAGCGTAGCCAGCACTGGTGAGCCCAAGCCCAAGTGCATGGAATGCAGGCTGCCGACGTGTCCATGCATGCCGACATGTCCAAGCCGTTAGAGAAGGAAATCCATTAAAGCAGCGAGGAGGGGCGTGAGCAGGCGGGTTGTTGATTATCTGTTTTTCTCTTTAGATTTGCTTTTTACGTTGTTATCTGTAGTTATCTCCCTCATCTTTTCTTCTGTAAACGTTTTCGTGAGAATATATCAGAATATTTTCCATCAATACGGGCATTCTCACGATAGAAATCCCAAAGAAAAACCAAATTGTTGATGAAATTCAAACAATAGCATAGAGATCGCAGAGCCAATTTTGAGGAGGAAGATATGAAATATAATAACACAAACAAGAGAGAAAGAAAATAAAAATTAGTATAAACTATGGCATAAGGCAGAAGAGAGATTGCAGCAAGGATCAACTAGGCATCTCTGTCGTGCAAGATCCTCAAAAAAATTTTGATGCCGCGGTTTCCTACATTGCACGTAAACCACAACCTGAATGCTCTCCAATTTTCAGATACCTTCGAACTTCCACTCTCTCTCCTGACTCCCTCAACAACATAAACAATCCACCTCTTCGACAAGCGCCGGCGAAGATTGCAAGATGAAAAAATGGAAATCCCGGCGAGAGGCTGAAAATCTCAGGGAGATCCCGAGCCCTCGCCTAAGAAACAAGGAAGAAATGAGCTATGGGGTGAGAGTAGAGAAGGGAAAATTGGACAGTGGAGTTAGGACGATTACGGACACGAGAAAGGTGGGTCGTCGCGGTCAGTCTAAAAAACGTTAACCGTTAACGCCGTTAGATCCTCCTAATCCGTTATGTTGTCGCATTAAGTCTAGGGTTGTGCAAATCGAACTGGAACCGATGAACCGAACCGAAACCGGTGAAATCGGTCCGGTTTGGATCGGTTTTGAGCAAAACGAAACCGAACTTCGGTTCTATTTTGTAGGAACCGAATTTATAGGTTCGGTTTTCGGTTTGGATCATTCAAAACCGACAATAACCAAACCGAATCGAACAATTAAGGATTTCTGGAAAACCCCCTTAGTTTAAAAAAAAAAACGGTCCACCTTCCCCCATAAAATCAATCCTATTTTTTCTGAGCCCTAAATTTCTTCTATCTTTCTCTACGCTCTTCGGCAGATAGGCAACGCGATGCGACGCCGAAGCTTTCCTTTCGTTCCCTCGAGTCCTCGACAACATTTCGAAGCTCAACTCTCTGGATTCCATCTGATTGTGCATCAAAACCAGACCAAGAAAGGACAGATTTGAAACCCGGCGGCATCAAATGCGCAAAGGAGACTCTGCCGGTGACAAACACGACGGCACCGTTAGAGGTGGGTACAGATTGCCGGTTGTTTCTCTGGTTTAAGTTTCTTCTTCTTCCTCGCCACTGATCCAGTTAAGTGCTTTTGATTAGGCCTGGTTTTCTCATTTGCTTTCTTCCCTATTTTTGATACTTGATTTGTTTGATTAACTTTCTGGGCTCAATGTGTTTTCTGTGATTTGAGCAATACAATGGTGTATCCATTTCAACTATGGCTTTCTATAGTTTCCCCTATATTTTTTGTCTCTGCCTCCATCGATTGGGCTGGCTTCCTGCTTGTTTTTGGTAGATTTGATATCATTGATTGGTATATTCATAAAATTAGTAAGAACAAGAACTAAAAATTTCTGGAGCTGTGTAACACCCGGTATTTTTGGCCATGGAATTATCCCTTGAATTATCGATTGGGATTATTTCACTATTAATATAGTGAATATTTTATCGAACTTGTGGGAGAAACCAAGCTGAGGTGTAACCGAAACAACGAACTAAATAACAATTTAGTTGGAAACCAAAGAGGGGCAATTTAGGAAGCAATTAAGGTTGGTGGAAGTAAACCAATGGAGGATTGACATTTGGCAACTTGTTGAAGAAGACAAGCCTTCTCTCTCCCTTTGTGCCTTCTTCTCTCTCTGCTACGTGAAAACCTTGCATTTTTCCCATCTTCTCTTCTCTGTATTCTCTCTTCTTCTCTTTATTTTTAGTTTCTTCTCCAAGCGACAGAACTCCTTTCCTCCGTTTCTTCCATTTTCTTCGATCAATGTTTGAGGCGCATAGAGGTAACACGATCAAGGCTCGCAAACTCTACAGTAAAGGTAAACGTCTACTAAAGCTAACATTTTGGATAAGTTAAAAAGTGAGTTTTTACCGAAGTTTAGGGTTTCGGTATTTGTGAAAACTCACTGTTTTTGGATGAAAACACGTTGTTGTTTTCTAAGGATTTGAAAGATGCTGCTGTTGATTTCTAACAGCTTATTAGTTAGCATTTGTAGCGTGTTTTAAATTCTCTACATGCATGCTACAGGTCCGAGCATTTCTGACACATTCAGAACATCAACGCGACAGCAACCAGGTAAGTTCATGGTTGCCCTTAAGGCCCTGCAACTTGGAGGTACTAGGAGTATCAGTTCTGTCGGTTCGTTTTGGGTAGAAAAGTTAGAATAAGTTCTGAGTTGTCTGTCCGTAGGTTGGCCCTTAAGGCCCTGCAACTTGGAGGTACTAGGAGTATCAGTTCTGTCGGTTCGTTTTGGGTAGAAAAGTTAGAATAAGTTCTGAGTGTTTTGTTTCACTCTCTGTTGTGATATTCTTGTTGCCTGTTATTTTAGGTTCAAGCACCGTCCATGCATACCCATTTTTCTGTAAAATCATGTAAACGTTTTATGTACACAGTTTTGAAGTTAAGTAAGATAAAACCTGTAATGAATGTATGGTTAAGTGTGGACGAGGACTTGCATCCTGTTCTTGTCCTTCCCTGGGACTTATGTAAAAATTTATCCCCGCCAAGGATACCCTGTACCTTGTCCTTCCCTGGGACCCGGCAAAATTACTA
This sequence comes from Begonia masoniana, assembly GCA_022432975.1. Taxonomy (NCBI): domain Eukaryota; kingdom Viridiplantae; phylum Streptophyta; class Magnoliopsida; order Cucurbitales; family Begoniaceae; genus Begonia; species Begonia masoniana. The sequence goes on along the minus strand of CM039505.1, from coordinate 17,191,212 downwards.
ACCAGTGTCATGTCCTGTTATGTTATGTGTGTTTATGCGCCAGTTCCTCTATAAGCCTCACTTATACCACCCTGTCCAGTGAAATGTAAAGCTCTGTTCTGTAACTGTATTTTTGAAAAGTTCATGCATAGCATACTGCATTCTGCATGTTATATGTTCTTACTGAGTTTTAGACTCATAGGTGAACTCCCTGTTGTAGGTACTGGACCCGTGACTGAGGACTTTGTGCCTCAAACTGAGGAATAGGTGGCTGGTGGACGAGCTCTCGGGTTTTGGTTGCTGCAGCCAGACAAATTTTGTCCCGAGGTTAAGAATTTAAAGTAAAGTCTGTGTCTGTAGACCCTTTGTGGGATTTTGGTGTTGTGTTTTACAATTCTGTATAGTCCTGTGTTTTGTTTAAAAACTCTGTAGGAAATTCTGTTGGATATATAGTGTATTGGGTCTGGTGTTTAAGTTTTCAAAACTGCTGTATTTGACAGTTAAATTATATTCTAAAGTATTCTGGGATTGCTTGGGATATTTTCTGTTAGTCTATGCATGGATGGTCTCTGGTTTTAGAGCCAGCCATGCTGTGTGATTCTTATTAAGTTTCTGTCATGTTCTCTGTTTGTGTTCGAAAATCCAGTTTGAGCCGTTTTGAGAATTTGAAACTCATACTGTTCACACTTTGCATCTTCCGGTCACTGTCACACTTTGCATCTTCCGGTTACTGTTCACACTTTGCATCTTCGGTCACTGTTCACAATTTGCATCTTCCGTCACTGTTCACACTTTGCATCTTCGGTCACTGTTCACAATTTGCATCTTCCGGTCACTGTTCACAATTTGCATCTTCCGGTTACTGTTCACACTTTGCATCTTCCGGTTACTGTTCACACTTTGCATCTTCGGTCACTGTTCACAATTTGCATCTTCCGGTTACTGTTCACACTTGCATCTTCCGGTCACTGTCACACTTTGCATCTTCCGGTTACTGTTCACACTTGCATCTTCCGGTCACTGTTCACAATTTGCATCTTCCGGTCACTGTTCACACTTTGCATCTTCCGGTCACTGTTCACAATTTGCATCTTCCGGTCACTGTTCACACTTGCATCTTCCGGTCACTGTCACACTTTGCATCTTCCGGTTACTGTTCACACTTTGCATCTTCCGGTTACTGTTCACACTTTGCATCTTCGGTCACTGTTCACAATTTGCATCTTCCGGTCATGTTCACACTTTGCATCTTCCGGTCACTGTCACACTTTGCATCTTCCGGTCACTGTCACACTTTGCATCTTCGGTCACTGTTCACAATTTGCATCTTCCGGTCATGTTCACACTTTGCATCTTCGGTCACTGTTCACACTTGCATCTTCCGGTTACTGTTCACACTTGCATCTTCCGGTCATGTTCACACTTTGCATCTTCGGTCACTGTTCACACTTTGCATCTTCGGTCACTGTTCACACTTGCATCTTCCGGTCATGTTCACACTTTGCATCTTCCGGTCACTGTCACACTTTGCATCTTCGGTCACTGTTCACACTTTGCATCTTCGGTCACTGTTCACAATTTGCATCTTCCGGTCACTGTCACACTTTGCATCTTCCGGTCACTGTTCACAATTTGCATCTTCCGGTCACTGTTCACAATTTGCATCTTCCGGTCACTGTCACACTTTGCATCTTCCGGTCACTGTCACACTTTGCATCTTCCGGTCATGTTCACACTTTGCATCTTCGGTCACTGTTCACAATTTGC
>CM039505.1:16571276-16589366 GCA_022432975.1 Begonia masoniana | reverse complement strand
TGCACTATTTTTATCGAGCAATTTACTCTCGACACCTGAAAATCCAAATTACGAGTTTATCCAAAAATCTCGAATTTTCACAATTTCGGACATTTTTCACGAATCGTTTCTAACTTCGTCCTATAACGGTTCAATACGTCTTTTATATCGTCAGTCACAATCAAACTATTAATTTCGGACCCTAAATCGACATTTTTTCAAACCCTAAACGAAAACCCTAATGGTAAACTTCACGAAATTCGAAAACTAACGTTCCGAAATCATAGATTCTACCTAGGGTTGCAAGAGGAGGAGAAAAGCACGAAGGAAACGAGACGATCGGAGGTCGGAACGGAGGAGAATCGCCGCGGGCAGAGGAGAGAAGCCGAGAGGGAGAGGGTTTGGTCTTCTCTGGAAATCGATTTTCAGAAGTGAAAATCGATTAAAGTTCTTTTGCCTTTAATAAGTAATAAATAATTAAATGCTAAATGACGATCTTGCCCTTCCTCTTAATTTTCTATTGTTTCGTCCTTCGTTTCGTTGATTGACTAGCTATTCCGTTTCACCAAATCTCCTTATTTCGCCAATAAGTCCAACTTATTACTGAGATTATTAAAACTGTCCGCTCGCAATTCGGACCTCATTACTGTTTTTACTAAAACGTCATTTACATTACGATGGAGGTATTACTCTGAATATAGCGTTATTACTCCGAAAATTCTCGTAAATTCTTTAAAATTCTTATTATTCGTTATGATCGTAATGACGCTTTCTTTTCGTGAAACGGACTTGATTTGACATATTTACAAAAATGTCATAATATAATATAATATACGAATCCGTACAAGCCGAGTATTACATAGTGGCTGTGCAGTCGATCAGTCTACAGAATCAATTTTAAAACCCGGGGGCTCTGATACCATAAATTGTAGTGACCCTTACCCGTATCCTAATTTTTACCGTATTAATTTTTTTTTATAAACTTTAATGACGTTCGTGCGGAATTAAACTGTTTAAACCTGAATCAGAACCAGAATTAAAACGTTGAAGTTCATTTAGAAAATCACTTAAAACGAATCTTAAAAAATCAGTTTAATAAAACTTAAAACAATTAATATAAAGCTTAAATTTATTAAAAACCATCGGCTATACATGGGAGGGCAAAATCATCAAGTGCCCGCAGAAAAGAAGCAGCGATCGATCTCTGCATCAGCGATCGATCTCGGCGATCGATCGCTGCAGCAGCAATCGATCACGGCGATCGATCGTGTCACAACGAATCGATCACGGTGATCGATCGCTGCCCATCACAGCGATCGATCGCCCACTTGGATGATCTCTGCTTCCTTCACTTCCCCGATCCCTGCTTTCTTCTCTTCCCTTTTGTCTTAACATGATCTCTGGAATTCGAAAATTCCAAAGAGCTTTCCTCTTTCATTTCACCTCCCCTGCGCATATCCTCTTCTACACTTACTCCCTTAAACTCTGAAATAACGTTATTTGTCTCTCGTTTATCAACCACCAATTAAACGACCTAAAACATATTTTAAAACATGTTTAAAACATAATAAACTTTCATGAAAACAAACTTCGTGGATCTGTTTAAAAACGAGCATTTCCACCTATTAAAATTCACCAAACAGTTTATAAAACAGGTTTCCAACAAGTTTAAAACACCAAACATAAACCTATCCACTACCAGATTCAAACATCCTAATATGTTCAGCTATACAAATTCGTATCGTGTCCCCAAAACATATACCTACATCCCCACGGGTCAGAATGGGCACCGACTGCCCAACGCACTCTCACGGGCCATCTTTCTTTAACCGATCATGCCTCGGGGGCAGGGATCTCATCCTCATCTGTGTAGAGGTCACCTACACCATAGATATAGTCGTGAGCTTAAGGCTCAATAAGTCTACGTGATTGCAAGTGAATGCTATGCATGCAGTTCATAAAACATGCGTACTACCTTTTCGCTATTCATTTCATTTCATTTCATTACAGATACGTCATTGGGGCCTCACTCTCGCTAGATAGGAGCGGCACATCCTACGGTTGGATAGTCCCTCGTATCTAACCGGGGAGAAAACATGCTCCCCAAGCAGCCATGTCTGAACCACCGCCACCGATGTGACCAGATTACATACATTCATACATTTTCATTATCCTTTTCCTTTTCATGAAAACATGCATAGAAATTCTTTTTCATGCTTTTCAGAAACATGATGCGTGAACATGTGCAATGCTATAAACATAATTAAAACATACAAACAATGAACATAAACATATAACACTTAACTAAACTAACTACCCAACCTATTCACCAAACACAATCTATATTCTCCAATTTCCTCAAACAACAGAAGATCGCATGGTGTAGGCCAATCGGACAAGTCGCGAAGACTTACCTGATGTCCTTAGCAAATCGAGCGCCGTCCGTGAGCCTTGTTCACCTAAGCCAATTCATAACAGTTGTTGTTAACACGAGCTGAATCCATTAAACGTCCAAACTAACAAAACCTTAACTAAAGAAATCTCCTAAAATTCCAACTCAATTTATTGAGCTATTTCTGTAACACCCCTAATTCCGTACCCGTATTTCCGTAATAAATTTTTCATTTTATACTTTTTACTTTTCTATGTCTATGCTTTAAATAAAACTTTGTGCGGAATAAAAACTGAAGTTGAAAACTGAACTGAAATCGGAATTAAATTTGAACCTTAAAAGCATTTAAAACAAACTATAAAACAATTAAAAAAAAACTTAAAAACATTAATTAAAAACATTAAAACAGATCAGAAAAGAGGGAGGGCAGAATTGGAACTCTGCCCTCGAAAAGATGCAGCGACCGGGCGCTGCTATATGCAGCGCTCGGTCGCCGAGTGCGCTGCATAATGCAGCGCACGATATCTGCATTATGCAGCGCCTGGTCGCTGCATTCGCAGCGATCGGTTGCTGCCTGCAGCGCCTGGTCGCTGCATTTGCAGCGATCAGTTGCTGCCTGCAGCGTCTGGTCGCTGCATTTGCAGCGATCAGTTGCTGCCTGCAGCGACCATCACGGCGCCCAATCGCTCTCTGCCCTCCAAGAACCAGAACACTTAGCTCCCTGAAATTTCCAGAGAGCAAACACTCCATTTTCACTCTCTGGAATTCGGTTCCAGGAAGCACTTCTCATCCACCATTCTTTACAACCCTTTCTCATTTTTCACCACCTTCACATTCTCTATCATAAACACTTATAGCTTAAATCCAACCGACTCACAGCGGACTTTACGAAGTCCAACTGCGTGGATAACTCTAAAAACCGAGCCATCCGTATCCATTTAAAAACAATTCATAACATTTAATTTAACAACCAAACAGTTCCAGAATTTCTATAACGTTTAAATAACTGTTTTTAAACTAAACATTTTATACATTCATCAAAACAGTTTAAACCAAAACGTTTTACATACAATTACCAAAACGTTATCTAATCTCTATCCAGATCCAAACAACCTAAATATTCTATACAGTTACCAATCACACATCCCAAAATAACCCCAGAGTCCATACATACATCCCCACGGGTCGTATTGCGCCTCGACTACTCAGCGCACTCCCACGAGCATCATCCATCAACTGCCTCCGACATCAGGAGGAGGAACGTCGTCCTCACCTGGATCTACGTCACCTAGCAGATCACCTACACCATACAGACACATATGAGATATTGAAATCTCAGTAAGCTACGTAAATGCAGATGCATGCGTGCGTATGCCATTCAGAAATCATGCTCAGATTCAGATTACAGATACAGAATTACAGATTACAGATTCATTACGTCACAGACAGACAGAATTGTCACCGAAACCTCTACCCACTAAGCGGAGAGGGCCCATCCAGCGGTCGTACACGCTTGCAACACGCACAGCCGTGCCTGAGCCCCATCCCGCGTGACCAGAAACAGACAGATTACGTTTATTCATTCAGATTTCGTTACAGATTTCATTTCAGATATACGTTCCTTTTCTTAAAAACACGTGCAGAAATTCCTTTTCATGACTGTCGAAAACCGTGATGCATGAACAGTTCATATCAGCGGAAAGTAAACAAACAGTTCATATCAGCAGACAATATAACATAACCTATAAACAATTAACCTAACTACCCAACCTAAACAACGTAAAACAAGGAACCCTCAAGGATCCTTGATACGACGACGAAGTATGGTGTAGACCTTTCGGTCAAGCAAGTCACGAGAACTTACCTTGAGCGCGCAGAATATCAAGCTTCGTCCACGGGAGTCGTTACCTAAGGAAATTTCACCAATTGACGTTAATACGAGCTTAAACTCTTAAATGGCCGAAACTAATAAAATCCTTATCTTAGCTAATCGATGTTTTTACATAACGATTTAACGCTCGGAAATCTCGAAATTCATATTACAAGTTATTTCCGAAAACTCGAAAATTTAACAATTTATAACTTTTTCGCAAATTGATTTCTCTTCGTCCAATAACGTCCAATACGTTCAATTTATACTTAATCACGGCTAACCTATTAATTACGAAGCCTAAATCGCGTTTTTTAACGGAAAAGCTAATTTAAACCCTAACCCTAAATCGAACAAAAACTCGAAATAAACGACCGAAGACTAAAGCTACATACCGAGGGTAGCGAGAGAGGAAGAAAACGTGAAGGACGGAGGAGAAACGGAAGAGAAACGGAGGTCGGAATCGTTAGAATCGCCGGCGGCAGAGAGAGGGTTTGCTCTCTGTTTTCGTGCGATCCAGAGAGAAAAGAAAGAAAGAGAGAAAGTGAGGGAGAAATGAGGGTTTGTGGTGTTTTTAATAAAAATTATCTTGCAAATTACCATTTTGCCCTTCTTACTTAAATCGATTTGTTTCGTCCTTCGTGTCGTTAATCGTCCTTCGATTCGGATTTTCGAAAATTCCATATTTTGCCAACAACTCATATTCATCACCAGGGCTTTATTAAAACTGTCCGTTCTCCATTTGGACCTCATTTGTTATTTTACGAGAACGTCTCTTACATTACGAAAAGCGTATTTACTCGGAATATAGTGTTTGATCTCCGAAAATTTCCGTAAATTCCTTAAAATTCTTATTATTCGTTAGAATCGTAATGACGCTTTCTTTTTGTGAAACGGACCTGATTTGATATATTACCAAAATGCCACTAATAATATAATAATAATAATCAAAGGTCCGTACAAACCGGATATTACATTCTACCCTCCTTATTCAGAATTTTGTCCACAAAATTAAATTACACAAACAGATCAGGATACTTAGTCATCATATCCTGCTCTCGCTCCCAGGTAGCCTCTTCCACCTCGTGATTCCGCCATAGAACTTTGACTATCGGAATTTCTTTGTTGCGTAGAACCTTGATGGAATGCTCCAAAATACGTACTGACCTCACCTCATAGCTCAAGGTAGGCTGCACCTCGATCTCTGTAGTCTCTACGATATGCGACGGATCGCGCAAGCACTTCCGAAGCATAGATACGTGAAATACGTCGTGGATACCCTCCATAGAAGCCGGAAGCTGTAATCTGTACGCCAACTTCCCGATCCTCTTCAGAATAGGAAAGGGTCCCACATATCGAGGGTTTAACTTACCCCTCCTTCCGAATCTCGCAACGCCTTTGAACGGAGAAACTTTAAGGTAAACCTCGTCACCTTCCTCGAACTCTAGCTCCCTCCGTCTAGTGTCAGCATAGCTCTTCTGCCGGCTCTGAGCTATCTCGATGCGCTGTCGGATAACGGCAATCTTCTCTGCCGTCTGCTGCAGAATCTCAGGTCCAACAACGCTGGCCTCGCCAACCTCGTCCCAATACAGCGGAGATCTGCACTTTCGACCATATAAGGCTTCATACGGAGCCATACCGATAGTAGCCTGGAAACTGTTGTTGTACGAGAACTCGATCAGTGGCAAATACCTGCTCCACGATCCCTGAAATTCAAGCACACACGCTCTGAGCATATCCTCCAAAATCTGATTCGTCCTCTCTGTCTGACCATCAGTCTGAGGATGAAACGCTGTGCTGAAGTTAAGCTGAGTCCCCATAGCTCTATGCAAACTCTTCCAGAACTTCGATGTAAACCTCGGATCTCGATCCGAGACAATAGAAACCGGCACTCCGTGTAACTTCACAATCTCCTGTACATAGAGCTCTGCGAGCTGATCCATAGAAGACGTCATCTTCACAGGCAAAAAGTGAGCCGACTTTGTCAATCGGTCCACAATAACCCAAATGCCGTCATGGCCTCGCGTAGTCCTCGGGAGCCCCACAATGAAATCCATGGAGATCTGCTCCCACTTCCACTCCGGAATCGGCAGTGGTAACAGTGTTCCAGCGGGTCTCTGGTGCTCAGCCTTTACCTGCTGACATACTAGGCAGGTCTCAACGTACTTGGCAACCTCCCTCTTCATGTTCGGCCACCAGAAATGCTGTTTCAAATCCTGGTACATCTTGGTACTCCCCGGGTGCACAGAATATGCCGAGGAATGTGCCTCGGCCAATATCTCCTTCTTCAGATCCTCGTCGCTAGGCACGTACCACCTATGCCTGAACTTCAGAATACCATCCTCCGATAAATGGAAATCCGACGAGTCTCCCAATGTCATACTAGATAGAAGCTCCATACACTCCGAATCACTCTGCTGAGCCTCGCGTATACGATCAAGAATGGTTGGCCTGAGAGAAATGTTGGCAAGCATATAGGACAACTCTGCCACTATCTCCATGTCGAATCTCTCAATCTCAGACCGCAGCGTAACTGACATCGCTGCTAATGATGGCTGACTCACAGAAGGCACTCTACTCAATGCATCGGCTACCTTGTTCGCCTTTCCTGGGTGGTACTTGATATCAAAATCGTAATCATTGACGAACTCAAGCCATCGCCTCTGTCGCATGTTCAGCTCCTTCTGCGTAAATAAGTACTTCAAACTCTTGTGGTCGGAGAATATCTCGCACTGCTGCCCATATAAGTAATGTCTCCATATCTTCAGTGCGAAAACCACAGCTGCTAGCTCAAGGTCGTGTGTGGGGTAGTTCTGCTCATACGGCTTCAGCTGCCGAGATGCATAAGAAATAACCTTGCCCTCCTGCATCAATACACAACCGAGTCCCACTCCCGATGCATCACAATAAACACTGTACCTGACACCTTCATCAGGTAGCGCCAGTACTGGGGCAGTGGTCAATCTCTGCTTTAACTCCATAAAGCTGTCATCACAAGTAGACGACCATACAAACTTCTCGCTCTTCCGAGTCAATCGTGTAAGAGGAAGTGCGATCTTCGAGAATCCCTCTATAAACTTCCGATAATAACCGGCCAATCCGAGAAATCCACGTACCTCACGTACGTTCTTCGACTGTGGCCAATCTCTGACCACCTGAATCTTGCTCGGATCCACAGAAACTCCGTCCTAGGATATAATATGGCCCAGAAAAGTCACTCTGTCAAGCCAGAATTCGCACTTTGAAAACTTCGGATATAGATGATGCTGACATAACGTGCTCAGAACTATCCTCAGATGGTCCTCGTGCTCTTCCTTCGTCTTAGAGTAAACCAAGATGTCGTCGATAAACACCACAACGAACTTATCCAGATACTCTCTGAAGACACGGTTCATCAAGTCCATAAACGCTGCAGGAGCATTAGTGAGTCCAAAAGACATAACGAGGAACTCATAATGCCCATACCTCGTTCGGAACGCCGTCTTCGGTATATCATCCATCCGGACCTTCAGCTGATTGTAACCCGAGCGTAGATCAATCCTGGAAAATACTCGGGCACCCTGTAGCTGATCAAAAAAGTCGTCAATCCGGGACAGTGGATACTTATTCTTCACTGTGAGCTTATTCAGCTCCCTGTAGTCGATACACATCCTGAGGGTCCCGTCTTTCTTTTTAACAAACAGAACGGGCGCACCCCAGGGTAAAACGCTGGGTCGAATAAAACCCTTCTCCAGTAACTCGTCAAGCTGAGTCCTCAACTCTCTCAACTCAGCTGGTGCCAACCGGTAAGGGTTCTTGAACCTTGGCGCAGAGTTTGGATAGACATCAATAGTGAATTCGATCTCCCGGTCTGGTGGTAAACCGGGAAGATCATCAAGGAATATGCCAGAGAACTCTCTAACAACAGGAATGTCGCTCGGCTTCAGTCCGCTGAGCAACTGAACATCAAAAACTGAGGCCAAATAAATAGAGCACGCACCTTTGAACTGCTCGTTGACCTCCATGGAATAAGAAATAGGCGAGCTACTCAATCTGCTCATCGCCTGATAAGAAAACTCAGCTTTACCCGGAGGTCGAAAGGTGACAATCCCGGATCGACAGTCGATGGTGGCGTAGTGCTGTGCAAGCCAGTCCATCCCCAAGATAAGATCATAGTGCTCGATACCCATAACAATAAGGCGAGCATAGAGGGTGCGATCCCCAACCGAGATAATATTGCCCTGGACAATACAACCTGACTGCATACGCTCTCCTGAAGGTAGCATCACGCTATACTCGCATTCTGCTAACTCAGGCGCAAGCCTCAATCTCGACACACAAGTGGTGGAAATAAAAGAATGTGTAGCCCCCGTGTCTAGTAAAGAAAATACAGGAACGCCAGTAACCAGTATAGTACCTGCTATCACGGCTGGCTGATCCTCGTTGTCAACATCTCCAGGCTCAATAAGTGCGAATATCCTCGGCGTAACTCTCCTCTGATCTCCGCCTAACTGATCACGGCCTTGCAGCGGACAATCTCTGACAAAGTGGCCAATATCTCCACATCTATAACACTTGTTCGTGCCAACTCGGCACTCGCCACCATGCTCCTTCTGGCACCTGGGGCACCATGGCATCGGAGGAGCCCCCTGTACTTGCTTTCCCTTGCCTCTATCGTTACCTCCCTCAAGAGGTCTCTTCACACCCCTAGGCTGTGGCTGAGGTGGCTGTGCTCTAGGCTGCCATCTCTGATTCCGAGACTGAGGACGAATCTCTCGGAAGAAGCCCTTCGCTGGCTCCCTCGGTCTAACACAAGTGGCCCTGGCAGCCTCAATGTCCAGAGCTCTAGCTGTGATGTCAGAAAAGGGTACGTCGATAATACCTGAGACCACTACATGCATCCGTATCTCCGGATTCAGTCCCTCCATAAACTGGTGCACCTTCTCCTCGTTATCGCTGACAAGACGAGGTGCAAACCTGGACAATGCCTCAAACCTCCGAATATACTCCGCAACTGAACCAGTCTGTTTCAACTGCGTAAACTCGTTCCTTTTGGCCACTCTCACTGTGCGGCTGAAATACTTGTCGAAGAATAAGAACTTGAATCGATCCCAAGTCATAACTGATACGTCCGTCGTTGCCTTGATGGAATCCCACCAAAAACGGGCATCCATCGCTAAGTGAAAGGTAGCATACGCCACCTTGCTCCCGTTCCCAACCTCGGCATAAGCCAACATGTCCTCCATCACCCGGATCCATTCCTCGGCACGCGTCGGATCCGATGACTGGCCTTCGAATACTGGAGGCCGTAGGCCTTGAAACCTCTGCATGCCCAGATTACTGGGGACTACCAGCTCCTGAGCCCTCTGATTCTCTCGCTGTTGCTCTTGATTTACTAGGTCCGTAATTTGCTGCGCTTGCCGGTCCATATGCTGGGACTGGCGGTCTAATAACTCCGTAAGACTATCCATAGCGTCGTCTCTAGGATCCCTTCCTCGAACCATATTTATAAAAATCCTATAAAATTTAAAACAAGTAATCTCTAAGAAACAAAATAAAATAAAGCTATAAACAGACTTACAGTTGATGAAGGATGTCCGCGTAGTGGCTGTGCAGTCGAGCAGTCTACAGAATCGATTTTAAAACCCGGGGGCTCTGATACCATAAATGTAACACCCCTAATTCCGTACCCGTATTTCCGTAATAAATTTTTCATTTTATACTTTTTACTTTTCTATGTCTATGCTTTAAATAAAACTTTGTGCGGAATAAAAACTGAAGTTGAAAACAGAACTGAAATCGGAATTAAATTTGAACCTTAAAAGCATTTAAAACAAACTATAAAACAATTAAAAAAAAACTTAAAAACATTAATTAAAAACATTAAAATAGATCAGAAAAGAGGGAGGGCAGAATTGGAACTCTGCCCTCGAAAAGATGCAGCGACCGGGCGCTGCTATATGCAGCGCTCGGTCGCCGAGTGCGCTGCATAATGCAGCGCACGATCGCTGCATTATGCAGCGCCTGGTCGCTGCATTCGCAGCGATCAGTTGCTGCCTGCAGCGCCTGGTCGCTGCATTTACAGCGATGCGATCAGTTGCTGCCTGCAGCGACCAGCACGGCGCCCAATCGCTCTCTGCCCTCCAAGAACCAGAACACTTAGCTCCCTGAAATTTCCAGAGAGCAAACACTCCATTTTCACTCTCTGGAATTCGATTCCAGGAAGCACTTCTCATCCACCATTCTTTACACCCTTTCTCATTTTTCACCACCTTCACATTCTCTATCATAAACACTTATAGCTTAAATCCAACCGACTCACAGCGGACTTTACGAAGTCCAACTGCGTGGATAACTCTAAAAACCGAGCCATCCGTATCCATTTAAAAACAATTCATAACATTTAATTTAACAACCAAACAGTTCCAGAATTTCTATAACGTTTAAATAACTGTTTTTAAACTAAAACATTTTATACATTCATCAAAACAGTTTAAACCAAAACGTTTTACATACACTTACCAAAACGTTATCTAATCTCTATCCAGATTCAAACAACCTAAATATTCTATACAGTTACCAAATCACACATCCCAAAATAACCCCAGAGTCCATACATACATCCCCACGGGTCGTATCGCGCCTCGACTACTCAGCGCACTCCCACGAGCATCATCCATCAACTGCCTCCGACATCAGGAGGAGGAACGTCGTCCTCACCTGGATCTACGTCACCTAGCAGATCACCTACACCATACAGACACATATGAGATATTGAAATCTCAGTAAGCTACGTAAATGCAGATGCATGCGTGCGTATGCCATTCAGAAATCATGCTCAGATTCAGATTACAGATACAGAATTACAGATTACAGATTCATTACGTCACAGACAGACAGAATTGTCACCGAAACCTCTACCCACTAAGCGGAGAGGGCCCATCCAGCGGTCGGACTACCCTTTCCACCTAGAGAGGGGGGGTACACGCTTGCAACACGCACAGCCGTGCCTGAGCCCCATCCCGCGTGACCAGAAACAGACAGATTACGTTTATTCATTCAGATTTCGTTACAGATTTCATTTCAGATATACGTTCCTTTTCTTAAAAACATGTGCAGAAATTCCTTTTCATGACTGTCGAAAACCGTGATGCATGAACAGTTCATATCAGCGGAAAGTAAACAAACAGTTCATATCAGCAGACAATATAACATAACCTATAAACAATTAACCTAACTACCCAACCTAAACAACGTAAAACAAGGAACCCTCAAGGATCCTTGATACGACGACGAAGTATGGTGTAGACCTTTCGGTCAAGCAAGTCACGAGAACTTACCTTGAGCGCGCAGAATATCAAGCTTCGTCCACGGGAGTCGTTACCTAAGGAAATTTCACCAATTGACGTTAATACGAGCTTAAACTCTTAAATGGCCGAAACTAATAAAATCCTTATCTTAGCTAATCGATGTTTTTACATAACGATTTAACGCTCGGAAATCTCGAAATTCATATTACAAGTTATTTCCGAAAACTCGAAAATTTAACAATTTATAACTTTTTCGCAAATTGATTTCTCTTCGTCCAATAACGTCCAATACGTTCAATTTATACTTAATCACGGCTAACCTATTAATTACGAAGCCTAAATCGCGTTTTTTAACGGAAAAGCTAATTTAAACCCTAACCCTAAATCGAATTAAAACTCGAAATAAACGACCGAAGACTAAAGCTACATACCGAGGGTAGCGAGAGAGGAAGAAAACGTGAAGGACGGAGGAGAAACGGAAGAGAAACGGAGGTCGGAATCGTTGGAATCGCCGGCGGCAGAGAGAGGGTTTGCTCTCTGTTTTCGTGCGATCCAGAGAGAAAAGAAAGAAAGAGAGAAAGTGAGGGAGAAATGAGGGTTTGTGATGTTTTTAATAAAAATTATCTTGCAAATTACCATTTTGCCCTTCTTACTTAAATCGATTTGTTTCGTCCTTCGTGTCGTTAATCGTCCTTCGATTCAGATTTTCGAAAATTCCATATTTTGCCAACAACTCATATTCATCACCAGGGCTTTATTAAAACTGTCCGTTCTCCATTTGGACCTCATTTGTTATTTTTACGAGAACGTCTCTTACATTACGAAAAGCGTATTTACTCGGAATATAGTGTTTGATCTCCGAAAATTTCCGTAAATTCCTTAAAATTCTTATTATTCGTTAGAATCGTAATGACGCTTTCTTTTTGTGAAACGGACCTGATTTGATATATTTACCAAAAATGCCACTAATAATATAATAATAATAATCAAAGGTCTGTACAAACCGGATATTACATTCTACCCTCCTTATTCAGAATTTTGTCCACAAAATTAAATTACACAAACAGATCAGGATACTTAGTCATCATATCCTGCTGTCGCTCCCAGGTAGCCTCTTCCACCTCGTGATTCCGCCATAGAACTTTGACTAGCGGAATTTCTTTGTTGCGTAGAACCTTGATGGAATGCTCCAAAATACGTACTGACCTCACCTCATAGCTCAAGGTAGGCTGCACCTCGATCTCTGTAGTCTCTACGATATGCGACGGATCGCGCAAGCACTTCCGAAGCATAGATACGTGAAATACGTCGTGGATACCCTCCATAGAAGCCGGAAGCTGTAATCTGTACGCCAACTTCCCGATCCTCTTCAGAATAGGAAAGGGTCCCACATATCGAGGGTTTAACTTACCCCTCCTTCCGAATCTCGCAACGCCTTTGAACGGAGAACTTTAAGGTAAACCTCGTCACCTTCCTCGAACTCTAGCTCCCTCCGTCTAGTGTCAGCATAGCTCTTCTGCCGGCTCTGAGCTATCTCGATGCGCTGTCGGATAACGGCAATCTTCTCTGCCGTCTGCTGCAGAATCTCAGGTCCAACAACGCTGGCCTCGCCAACCTCGTCCCAATACAGCGGAGATCTGCACTTTCGACCATATAAGGCTTCATACGGAGCCATACCGATAGTAGCCTGGAAGCTGTTGTTGTACGAGAACTCGATCAGTGGCAAATACCTGCTCCACGATCCCTGAAATTCAAGCACACACGCTCTGAGCATATCCTCCAAAATCTGATTCGTCCTCTCTGTCTGACCATCAGTCTGAGGATGAAACGTTGTGCTGAAGTTAAGCTGAGTCCCCATAGCTCTATGCAAACTCTTCCAGAACTTCGATGTAAACCTCGGATCTCGATCCGAGACAATAGAAACCGGCACTCCGTGTAACTTCACAATCTCCTGTACATAGAGCTCTGCGAGCTGATCCATAGAAGACGTCATCTTCACAGGCAAAAAGTGAGCCGACTTTGTCAATCGGTCCACAATAACCCAAATGCCGTCATGGCCTCGCGTAGTCCTCGGGAGCCCCACAATGAAATCCATGGAGATCTGCTCCCACTTCCACTCCGGAATCGGCAGTGGTAACAGTGTTCCAGCGGGTCTCTGGTGCTCAGCCTTTACCTGCTGACATACTAGGCAGGTCTCAACGTACTTGGCAACCTCCCTCTTCATGTTCGGCCACCAGAAATGCTGTTTCAAATCCTGGTACATCTTGGTACTCCCCGGGTGCACAGAATATGCCGAGGAATGTGCCTCGGCCAATATCTCCTTCTTCAGATCCTCGTCGCTAGGCACGTACCACCTATGCCTGAACTTCAGAATACCATCCTCCGATAAATGGAAATCCGACGAGTCTCCCAATGTCATACTAGATAGAAGCTCCATACACTCCGAATCACTCTGCTGAGCCTCGCGTATACGATCAAGAATGGTTGGCCTGAGAGAAATGTTGGCAAGCATATAGGACAACTCTGCCACTATCTCCATGTCGAATCTCTCAATCTCAGACCGCAGCGTAACTGACATCGCTGCTAATGATGGCTGACTCACAGAAGGCACTCTACTCAATGCATCGGCTACCTTGTTCGCCTTTCCTGGGTGGTACTTGATATCAAAATCGTAATCATTGACGAACTCAAGCCATCGCCTCTGTCGCATGTTCAGCTCCTTCTGCGTAAATAAGTACTTCAAACTCTTGTGGTCGGAGAATATCTCGCACTGCTGCCCATATAAGTAATGTCTCCATATCTTCAGTGCGAAAACCACAGCTGCTAGCTCAAGGTCGTGTGTGGGGTAGTTCTGCTCATACGGCTTCAGCTGCCGAGATGCATAAGAAATAACCTTCCCCTCCTGCATCAATACACAACCGAGTCCCACTCCCGATGCATCACAATAAACACTGTACCTGACACCTTCATCAGGTAGCGCCAGTACTGGGGCAGTGGTCAATCTCTGCTTTAACTCCATAAAGCTGTCATCACAAGTAGACGACCATACAAACTTCTCGCTCTTTCCGAGTCAATCGTGTAAGAGGAAGTGCGATCTTCGAGAATCCCTCTATAAACTTCCGATAATAACCGGCCAATCCGAGAAATCCACGTACCTCACGTACGTTCTTCGACTGTGGCCAATCTCTGACCACCTGAATCTTGCTCGGATCCACAGAAACTCCGTCCTAGGATATAATATGGCCCAGAAAAGTCACTCTGTCAAGCCAGAATTCGCACTTTGAAAACTTCGGATATAGATGATGCTGACATAACGTGCTCAGAACTATCCTCAGATGGTCCTCGTGCTCTTCCTTCGTCTTAGAGTAAACCAAGATGTCGTCGATAAACACCACAACGAACTTATCCAGATACTCTCTGAAGACACGGTTCATCAAGTCCATAAACGCTGCAGGAGCATTAGTGAGTCCAAAAGACATAACGAGGAACTCATAATGCCCATACCTCGTTCGGAACGCCGTCTTCGGTATATCATCCATCCGGACCTTCAGCTGATTGTAACCCGAGCGTAGATCAATCCTGGAAAATACTCGGGCACCCTGTAGCTGATCAAATAAGTCGTCAATCCGGGCAGTGGATACTTATTCTTCACTGTGAGCTTATTCAGCTCCCTGTAGTCGATACACATCCTGAGGGTCCCGTCTTTCTTTTTAACAAACAGAACGGGCGCACCCCAGGGTAAAACGCTGGGTCGAATAAAACCCTTCTCCAGTAACTCGTCAAGCTGAGTCCTCAACTCTCTCAACTCAGCTGGTGCCAACCGGTAAGGGTTCTTGAACCTTGGCGCAGAGTTTGGATAGACATCAATAGTGAATTCGATCTCCCGGTCTGGTGGTAAAACCGGGAAGATCATCAAGGAATATGCCAGAGAACTCTCTAACAACAGGAATGTCGCTCGGCTTCAGTCCGCTGAGCAACTGAACATCAAAAACTGAGGCCAAATAAATAGAGCACGCACCTTTGAACTGCTCGTTGACCTCCATGGAATAAGAAATAGGTGAGCTACTCAATCTGCTCATCGCTTGATAAGAAAACTCAGCTTTACCCGGAGGTCGAAAGGTGACAATCCCGGATCGACAGTCGATGGTGGCGTAGTGCTGTGCAAGCCAGTCCATCCCCAAGATAAGATCATAGTGCTCGATACCCATAACAATAAGGCGAGCATAGAGGGTGCGATCCCCAACCGAGATAATATTGCCCTGGACAATACGACCTGACTGCATACGCTCTCCTGAAGGTAGCATCACGCTATACTCGCATTCTGCTAACTCAGGCGCAAGCCTCAATCTCGACACACAAGTGGTGGAAATAAAAGAATGTGTAGCCCCCGTGTCTAGTAAAGAAAATACAGGAACGCCAGTAACCAGTATAGTACCTGCTATCACGGCTGGCTGATCCTCGTTGTCAACATCTCCAGGCTCAATAAGTGCGAATATCCTCGGCGTAACTCTCCTCTGATCTCCGCCTAACTGATCACGGCCTTGCAGCGGACAATCTCTGACAAAGTGGCCAATATCTCCACATCTATAACACTTGTTCGTGCCAACTCGGCACTCGCCACCATGCTCCTTCTGGCACCTGGGGCACCATGGCATCGGAGGAGCCCCCTGTACTTGCTTTCCCTTGCCTCTATCGTTACCTCCCTCAAGAGGTCTCTTCACACCCCTAGGCTGTGGCTGAGGTGGCTGTGCTCTAGGCTGCCATCCCTGATTCCGAGACTGAGGACGAATCTCTCGGAAGAAGCCCTTCGCTGGCTCCCTCGGTCTAACACAAGTGGCCCTGGCAGCCTCAATGTCCAGAGCTCTAGCTGTGATGTCAGAAAAGGGTACGTCGATAATACCTGAGACCACAACATGCATCCGTATCTCCGGATTCAGTCCCTCCATAAACTGGTGCACCTTCTCCTCGTTATCGCTGACAAGACGAGGTGCAAACCTGGACAATGCCTCAAAACCTCCGAATATACTCCGCAACTGAACCAGTCTGTTTCAACTGCGTAAACTCGTTCCTTTTGGCCACTCTCACTGTGCGGCTGAAATACTTGTCGAAGAATAAGAACTTGAATCGATCCCAAGTCATAACTGATACGTCCGTCGTTGCCTTGATGGAATCCCACCAAAAACGGGCATCCATCGCTAAGTGAAAGGTAGCATACGCCACCTTGCTCCCGTTCCCAACCTCGGCATAAGCCAACATGTCCTCCATCACCCGGATCCATTCCTCGGCACGCGTCGGATCCGATGACTGGCCTTCGAATACTGGAGGCCGTAGGCCTTGAAACCTCTGCATGCCCAGATTACTGGGACTACCAGCTCCTGAGCCCTCTGATTCTCTCGCTGTTGCTCTTGATTTACTAGGTCCGTAATTTGCTGCGCTTGCCGGTCCATATGCTGGGACTGGCGGTCTAATAACTCTGTAAGACGATCCATAGCGTCGTCTCTAGGATCCCTTCCTCGAACCATATTTATAAAAATCCTATAAAATTTAAAACAAGTAATCTCTAAGAAACAAAATAAAATAAAGCTATAAACAGACTTACAGTTGATGAAGGATGTCCGCGTAGTGGCTGTGCAGTCGAGCAGTCCTACAGAATCGATTTTAAACCCGGGGGCTCTGATACCATAAATGTAACACCCCTAATTTCGTACCCGTATTTCCGTAATAAATTTTTCATTTTATACTTTTTACTTTTCTATGTCTATGCTTTAAATAAAACTTTGTGCGGAATAAAACTGAAGTTGAAAACAGAACTGAAATCGGAATTAATTTGAACCTTAAAGCATTTAAACAAACTATAAAACAATTAAAAAAAAAACTTAAAAACATTAATTAAAAACATTAAAACAGATCAGAAAAGAGGGAGGGCAGAATTGGAACTCTGCCCTCGAAAAGATGCAGCGACCGGGCGCTGCTATATGCAGCGCTCGGTCGCCGAGTGCGCTGCATAATGCAGCGCACGATCGCTGCATTATGCAGCGCCTGGTCCCCCTGCATTCGCAGCGCTCAGTGCTGCCCTGCAGCGCCTGGTTGCTTCCTTTACATTTATGCTTTTGTAGCGCGAGATACATGGTGACGAGTGTTTCCATCGACTTCGACCTCCGAGTTTAATGGTTCAAGTTTCGGATCTGTGTTATTAGCCTAAGGCATGGGTTGGAAGCTGGAGGATATGTTCAAGTAGGCAAAAGGTTGGACGAAGGAGATAGGTCACGTGTGCTGTTCTCCACTGGAACTGGATGCGAGGCAGTTGGTGGGGACGCGACAGGCGCACCGTAATACAGGAGCTATGGCTGGGAAATGTTTAAGACGCCTCTATGGCAAGTACTTCAGTCGAGTGTTCGTGGATAGCAACAGAAGAGGAATTATGCAACTGCGTCAAAACGGTTCAGTGGGCGATTAATATGTAAGTTTGAGGTCTTGTCCAGGTTTGCACCCCGTCTGGTGGCTGAGAGGAGACAAGATCCACCAATTTGTTGATGGACTAAAACCAGGCTGTATAGAGG